>JACGDI010005432.1:674147-684376 GCA_014898725.1 Jacaranda copaia
TATCCCATATCAATTGGAATTGTCTTTTCCATCAATAGTAGTTTTTGTTTTTTTTAAATCTAGGGAATACCCAAGCTATAATGCAAAATGATAAGATATGTGTGTGTATATATATTCAACCGTTAAATATAATATTAATCATAAAATAGAGTGAAAAGGCGGGATTTTTTCTTTTCTTTTTTCTTTTTATATATATATGATGATACCTATGGAAAGGCCCAATAGTTCACAACGCACGGCAAAGACATCCCAGGTGGAACGGTAGCGTGTAATAGCCCAACCACCCAACCTTTAGTTAGATATACAAATTAAGTCCAACTTTGACAATGTATGGAGTCCAAGGCTTTTAAACAATGAGTACTTCTGTTCGGTTTTAATAGACATATTTAAGATTTTTTTTCTTTAATTTATACACATGCATTCAGATTCAAATTCTTGACCTTTCATATTATATGAGAGACTTATGTGATAGGCCACAGACAGCTCGACAATAAACATATTTGAGATTGCATTTATTTCTTTTCAATTTTTTTTTTTCAATTTTCAAGTATTTCATAGTCATATTGGATATATATATCTTTCTTGCCCAATACATATCCATATTATGAAAGTATCAAATGCAGCACCCAGGACTATTTTGAAGAATATTGGTGCAATATAAAAATAAAATACATAGTTTTTTTGAATTGAAAAAATCCAACCGAAGTAATTATTTTGAAGGATAAATAACCAGCACGAACGGAGGAATGTATGTCTATGAACTTGGGAGTCCCTCCTTATAAAGCACTGACTGTAACTAGTTAATTGATTAATTGATATTATTTTAATATTTATATATTTGAGGTTTGAAGTTGGAATCAAATAATTTGTTATGGTGTATATTTAAATTAAAAAAGTAAAAGAAAAGGAAAGTTAGAGCATCCATTCATTTCTTTAGACCTTTATAATTTAATATTTTTAGAGCATGAAAATTAGGCATTTTATATTCATAATTGTTAGTTGATAATGTTGGTGGGATCAAGTTTTTGGGTGACTTTTGACCATGTACACTTATGCTTTTTTCTTTCTTTTTGGGCAAGAAAGCTCAATCATTAGAACAAATATTCAATAAGACACTTTGGTCCAATAACAACCCCACCCCCCCGGGGGGGCGGGGGTGGAGAAAAGAAAATTAAAGAAAAAAGACACTTTTTGGTCCAAGTTCACGACTTTTGCAATAAATAAATCTTTAGGGGCCGTTTGCATTTGTTTTTTTGATGTATTTTCATTTTATAGTCAAAAATGAATGGTGAGAAGTTAACTATAAATGTGTTGAAGAAAATAATGATTTTATAGGATTAAAAATGAGTTGCATTGGAAAAATATAATTCTTTTTATTAAAAATCGTGCAAATGTAAGTAGGAGAAAATAAAGAAAGAGTATAATAATGTATTTTGAAAAATGAATTGAAAATAAAAATATATTTAAAAATAAAAAAAAAGTTGATAATTTTCTATTTTTATTTTTAAAAAAATGACAGGGGAGTTTGATAACGAAAACACACGGCCACTTTACTCTTGCTGTTGCAGGTAAAATTCCTTGCACTATCGCCAGTTCATTTCTTCACGTCCGAAGAGTAGGCAAGCAGCAATTAATGGCCTCGCGACTAAAAAATTTTGGATGCTTCTTGGTATTTAAGTGCTTCCCTTTCTTGACTGAATATACAGTCCATATTTCTTATCCACTAATAGTATTCCTGTTTCTGATAGTATTATCTCTTTTTCTACTTCTCTTTCTTGCTTCTATTCATGATTTAGAGGGTATTTGGTTAAGTTTATTTTAAATATTTTATAAGTTTCTATATTTTATAAGATATTTTTGAAATTTATAAGATGTTGGGTCTAATTTTTAAAATAAGTTATTGAAATATTTGAATAAAATAAAATTTTAGAATATAAAAGAAATTAATAATGCCAATTTTGTAATTAAAATGGCAAAAAATGAAAGAACTTGTTGAGATTTAAAAATAAGTTAGGGTCTCCTTACTTTTTTAAAAAGTATTTATAAGCTCATAACATTTTATTTTAAGATTTTATAAGCTTTTTTTAAAAAAAATTATTAAATATTTTTTTATCAACTTATAAGCTTTTAAATATCTCATAACAAATTTTAATGAACTTATAAGCTCACGTAGACAGCCTCTTAGTCTTAGACACCACTACCCCACCCCTTCCCAAAAGAAAGCAGAAAACTTATGAGAAATATTTAAAATTTATAAAATATTACATTTTATTGTAAAAATAAATATTTGAATTTTTTAGATAAAATAATATGATGGAACTTATAAGATATTGCTAATGAGAATTTTATTATTAATATGATCAAAGTTAAAGAAGTTAGTAAATATCTTAAAGATAAATTAATAAGTCCATTTTTTTTTTTAAAAAAAGAGGGTTTATGAAATTCAAATATCTTATTTTGAGGCTTATTTTCAAAATTTTACCAAATATTTTAAGACATTTTATAACTATCAAACATTTTATAATAATATTTTAGGAAACTTATAAACCTATCCAAATATCTTTCAAATAATTGTGGAGAAAAATAATCTATTTTAAGAAAATAAAATCTTTTCTAGGACATTTCCAAAAATATAAACAGTGAGTTAGGATTAGATAAAGAAAAGACATATTCGGTGATGGCAATTCATTCTAGAAAGAATTAATAATCGTCAATTCATCATAATAATTTTATGTCAAATTTTTCTTCTTTTTCGCCATGCATGAAAAAGATGCTCCGTCTTAAGTCATTAATTATTTGGATTAGGGAGGTGTGAAAAGCCAAAGTAGAGTAGTTGTTCTCAACTTTGACTTGCATTTCACAATCATCAATTAATAGGGATTTGTTCTCTTGTGTTTTGGGTATCTTTTGAAAATTACTTCGTGAGAATGAATTTTGGGGAGAAAGATTGGAGAGAGTATTAAGAGTTTTTTTTTATTTACAAAAAAATAATTTAAGAATGAGTTGTTTGTTTTTTTATATTTTTAAATGAGACAAATTTTAATGTAGATGTCAAATCAGTTGATTTTTTGTTAAATTTGTAAGATAAAAGTAATTTTTTTATTTAATGTATATATGTATGTATATTTATAGTTTGATGATGTGTGCGTATGTATGTATATGTGTGTGTATGTGTGTAATGATTGATATATAATTGTAATAAAATAATGTGTAATTAATTTAATTAATAGTTTATTTTTAAATTTATATTTTTATAAATTTAATATTAGCAAATGATGTATTATTAGGAAGAAAATATTTATTAATAAATATTAATTACCTATGAAATTATAACTATATCTTAATTATAAAAAATTGACTTATATTATAATTGTTAATATCGACTTATATAAAAAAAAATTAATTATTTTATATTAATTATAAACTAATTACTATTTATTAATTAAAAATAAAATTATTTAACAATTTATTAGTTATGATTTATATAAAAATAAAACTTAATGATTGATTTAAATAAAATAATTTATATATATAATACTCATAACAATTAACCAAATTAAAAAACTAAATAATTTTATGTTATATGAAATTAAATTATTTATTAGACTAATAAACATAATATTTAATTATATTTAAAATATGAAACATAATTAATATATAAATAAAAGTTATTTAAATAATTAAATAAATTAATTTAATATGTTACCTAATTATTTTAGCTCATTATGTAATTAATACATTATTCAATAAATAAATTGCTTAGCAAATAATTAATTAATTTTTACTTAAATTTTATTAAATTTCTTGACAATTTCTTTAATTATATTAATATTAATTAATTAAATTTAATAGATTATTAAATAAATATCACTCTATAATTATTTTTTTATATCATAATTATTAATATTGACTTATATAAAAAATATTAATTATTTTATATTAATTATAAACTAATTACTATTTATTAATTAAAAATATAATTATTTAACTATTTATTATTTATGATTTATATACAAATAAAACTTAGTGATTGATTTAATAAAATAATTTATATATATAATACTCATAACAATTCACCAAATTAAAAAAATAAATAATTTTATGTTGTATGAAATTAAATTATTTTAAATTATTGTTAAACAAATAAATATAATATTTAATTACGTGAAATATGAAAAATAATTAATATATAAATAACAAGTTATTTAAATGATTAAATAAATTAATTTAATATGTTACCTAATTATTTGAGCTCATTATTTATTTAACACATTATTCAATAAATAAATTACTTAGCAAATAATCAAATATTTTTTACTTAAATTTTATTAATTTTTTCAACAATTACTTTAATAATATTAATATTAATTAATTAAATTTAATAGATTATTAAATAAATATCACACTATAATTAATTTTTTTATTATAATTTTGAATAAATGTGAAGATTAAGATTTATTGAAGATTGATTTTTTTAATTTATTTATTACATCAAATTAAAACATCTTAAATTATTTATTACATGTATAAATGTAATATGTATTTCATAGATTAAATATTAAATATAACTAAATACATTATTTTGTTTAATTAATTTAATATGTTATCTAGTAAATAAATTATTTAGTAATAATATAAATAATATTTAATTAAAATTGACAATTACTTTAATTAAATTTGTAAACATAAGTTTTAGAATTTTATAACTAGTAAAATTTTATTATATATATATATATGTGTGTGTGCGTGTGTGTATACGGATGAGTGAAATAAGAGATGATAAATGAATGAGTGATGTGAAAATGTAAAGAAAATTAGAGGGCATGTATGGTTTTAGGGTGTAGGTTATTGTGAAAATGTTTTGGAAGGATTTTTTGAGTACAAAATTTTTATGTTTTGAAAAAATGATTGAAGAATGTATACATATTTTGAAATTGTTTTAGAATTTGAAAAATATTCTTAAAAAAATGATAAAGAGCATACCCTAGGTATTTTAGATACTCTATTGATTTGACTTGACTGTTTCTCTATATTATTGCATTTGCACTAATCTAAAATAAAATTTCCTATTTAAAAAATGCCCTCTTAAAATTATAATGTGAAAAAAATATAGTCAAGTCACTACTTATGTGGCCTAGACAAATATAAAAAATATTTACTTTTCAAATTTTGATCTGAACCTGTAATTCATCCAAATAAAGTTATAAAATTTGAGATCCAATAGGTTAGAAAAAAAATATTACATTACGTCACTATTCCTTCACACACTGCCTCTATGATTTTTCGTTACTTTTTTACCTTGGAATGAAATGATTAATTAAGTCTTTCCAACTGAATTAATTGCAATAGCCATCTATCAAAATTTTAAAAATAAAAAGTATGGTATATAACATTATTCTAATAACATTGTAGCTAATTTATCTAGGAGTAATCAGGAGTTTTTTAAGATCCTGTACCCATAATTATGACTTATCATCATGTACTTATTTTTTAACTATTTATATCAATTTGATTCGATCATCATCTTCGAACCATTATAAAGTAAGGAACCATCTTCTTTTAAAATTAAATTGTAAAAAATAAAATATAAATCGTTACCATTTTAATACTAAATGATCTAATTCATTTTATTAATTTTAAGAAATTAAAAATTCTCTTTTCTTAATATTAAACCTTAATAGACGAATTCAATCAACAAAAAAAAAAAAATAGAGAAAATAAATTCTAAAAGATAAATTCAATTAGAAAAGTTTTTAAACGTGGCAAAGGGAGTAGACAGCCAATTCGATACACATGCATTTCTTGGAAGTAAATCCATCTTCCTTGTTGTGATTAGGATTTATGGAAACAGGGGATTTTCAGTACTTAGATGAAGAACAGAGCAAAACAGAGGATGGAGATGGATGCTTTTCTGGCTTGAATTGGAAGTATGGTCAAGAAAATGAGTGGGTGATGATTGAGAGGCTGACCAAAGAGTTGGGAAATTTTCAACACAAGCATTTCAAGACTGTCTGAGAAGTGGACCCTTCAAGTACAAATTTACAGTTTTTTAAATTTTAACATTTTTTTAAATTTTGAGACTCAGTAAAATTTTTTCGATAGGGTTAAAATGTCTTCAAAACTTCAATACATTAACTTCATAATTCACGATTCGTGTGTCTCTTTAAATGAGCCTAAATTCAATTCAATCCGATTCAATAAGATGGGTCACGAGCCAGTAATCCAAAACGTGTCATGCCTCCAGGCTCCATACAAAAACCCATGCTTGCCCATAAACTAATATGGATTGAGATTGGAGTGGTTCATTGGGGCCTCGAAGAAGTCAAAACTTGACCCCTCCAAGAGACCTCATCTGGGGAAGCTCTGCAGAGGCCCAGACTAGTTGGCTGTCTGTAGATGAGTTAAACAAGAAGCATTTGGTCCTTATTCTTGAAAATTTGCTAACGGATTTGCCAATTAAAAAGGTATTATTTCTAGCTGCTGAGTCACTTGTAGTCTAATGATATAAGTCTCTCATATAATGTGGGAGGTCAAGAATTCAAGTTGGGCCTGAACAGACTCCTCAGGTATGTATAAATTAAAAAGAAAAAGAAAAAAACATTATTTCTAGCTTGTTTCTTGAATTTCAATTTAATTTATAGAGAGTTTGTATATTTATGAGTAATGCAATAACGTAATCTTTTGTTTTGAATTGGCACACCATTTAATGCTTCATGAAAATAATGAATTCTTTCATGATTAGATGTAACTCTTCAAATATATTATTCGATAATTTAGAAAATAAAGAAGAATAAGCAACCTAAAAAATTATTTCTCCTTTACTTTTAATTATAAAAAAATTATTAATTTAAAGAAAAAAAAAGAATATTACATTTGCAAATCTTGCCACTGAAAAAGAAACACCAGTCAAGGAAGGAAGACAGAAGGAATTCCAGAACTAAAAATCATCCGGGAGAATATTATACATTTTAAGTAGATTAATTACTATCAATTAATGAATATTATACATTTTATATGTAATCTTTTCCATCAGAAAACAGAAGACTAGTCAAGCTAAAGGAGGGCCAAAGGGATCCCAATCTATACATTATTTTAAATTAAAAATAAATCAACCAAATTAATACTGATTTTAAGTAGATTATAATTAGTAATTATTATTTCATAAATCTTTGACCAAACCAGATTAATGAATACCATCCCACCGGCACATGGTTTCCTGAATCCCACTCCACCCATCGGCCATCTTTTGAGCCATACATAAATAAATAAATGAAAGAACAAATTCAGACTCTTGGCCGAGGGGAAAAATCAAAAAAGAAGAGAATTAAAATTTAGGGGTATTTTGTTTATGTTTTAAAAATATTTTCTATTATTTTCATCATGTGAACATAAATTTACAATAATTTATCATCAGTTCTATCAATATTTTTAATTTATTTTCATTTCAAAATACATTTTTCAATAACTTACATATCTTCTTTCAATAATTTATATATTTTCAATCTTTATTCTTCATTATTATTATCTTTTTTCATCTACAATTTATTAAAATCAACATAATTCTTACTTTTCTAACCGTCTATTCAAATATAAATTTATTTTTTATTAATTTATTTTAACTAATTTTTTGCAGACACCCACTAAATGGGAAAAAGAAAATGAAAAGAAAACGTCATCGGATCGTCAGATAGCAACGTCACGCGAGGATCAAGTTGGTTCGCGTTCGATAAAGGTGCCCAATTAATACTAACTTCCAATAAAGCAAATACTGAAGCAAACACGAGGCCTAATTTAATTAGCATAAAACACAATTACTTAATATCTTTTTTGTTGGTTCTTCGAATTAGTCACTCTCAATCAATCACCCTCACTATGTGTACGAATTTGAATTTGAATTTGCGACTCATCCTTACTTGTGAGTGGTGAAATGTGTGGACAAAAATGTCTGTCCCATACTTACCGTTACTAGAAAATTAACTAAAGAATATATTAATTCTCCAAGAACGTGATGGCCGGATTGAAATTTTCCCATTCACAGTTATTGAAAATTTATAGGGCAAATTACATAGATGCATTTGAGTCCCTAATGTTTAAATTGCAATTTTGTAACCTTTAAAGTTATAGTTTAGTTTTACCTGAGCATCTAAAGTAATTAATGCAATTTGCCTGTAAAAATTATAGCATTAGAGATAAAATGGTCAAATCAATGAGTTTTTCTCAATTTTGATTGGTTAGATATGCACTAAAAAAATAAACAAACAATTCTTTATCAAACTCTTTAATATTTTAATTAATTTATCATAATAATTCTTTAATGGTCTCAAAATTATTAAATCTTCGAACTTGAATTTTGTTACTTAATAAGGAAGTTAATGTTATTCGTTTTGTTTGTCTGCCATTTCATTTATTGTATGCATTTGGAAAAGAGGGGATGTAATAAATTGTAGAGAACCTTAAGTTGATAGTTTTAATTTTCATACAAATAAATATTTATCGAGATTTTATCGCAAATTCAGTTTAGGGACTCATGTGAATTGAAACTAAATTATAATTATAGAGATTATAAAGTAGATTAATTAAGGACTAATCTGATTTTAGTGATAATAATTAGGGACCTTTTGAGTGATTAATTTGCCCCAAATTTATAGTACAAACATATCCGCTTGTTACAGTGCTAAAGCTTAGAGTCCTTTGGAAAATGAGAAATGAGAAAGACACTTGAATTTTTTATTTATATATTTACATCAGATGATAAATATCAATCTATTCACATGCAAACCATCATTGACGGATCCACCCTGTTACCATCTCTCATCTAAAACCTGAGACACAACGGAAGAAGAAGAACTATGTATACTTACCCGTATATACAATATATCTACGGATTTTTACATATATAACACAAGCAAATCTACGGATTTTTCAGGCCTGATCTCCATAGCCATCGGAAGCGGATGCACTGGGCCGCGCACTGGTGGTGGTGGAGGAGGAGCAAGTCGAGCTGTCGCTGGCGCCGCCGCCGCCGCCGCCTTTGATGAAGGCAATTGCTTTTGAGGCCACAGAGGATACGGTTTCGGCGATGCTGTTAAACATCAGACCTTTGATGCGGCCCCTCTTCGGTGGAAGGGTGGTTTTCTCTTTTGTGTGTGGGTTGGAAGGGGTAGTTGCCATGAGCTGGGTCGGACAGAGGAAAAAGCCTCCCCCGGTCTAGATATGTGAAACCAAGCTTCCAAGACAATGGCTATTGTAGTATATATACACGCGCGCACACACAAGCAGAGGGACGAATCAGGAAATGTTGGCGCTTTCAGGGGTAAGATTGTCATTTTACTGTATATGAATGAGATATTCCTGCTAATAGCGTTCCACAAACCAGAAATTATGTCTTGATTTGCCTTAAATTATTTGTCTATTATTATTAAACAGTGAGAATTTTAATTTACAATGATATCTGAGTATTATAACCGTCAGTTTAAGGTTAAAAAAATTCAAACTATATTTTTTTAAGTTTTAACCACAACATAGTCTCCTTATTTAAAAGCTAAAAGAGAAGTATAAGAGTCAACAAGTGCAAGTATGAATAGATAAATGCCAACGAGTACAAATAATGTTGAAATAAAAAATTGTATTTTGCCAGGCAATAAGTAAGAAAAAAATTTGCTAAAAAGTTACACAATTTAAAATTAATTTTTATTCATTCCTAAAAAAAATAAACGAGACATTTGTGGGAATTGAATACGTGAAGTTCCATTAACTAAGGGGTAGTTCGAATTTGTTTTTTCAAGGCATTTTTATTTTTTGTTAAAAAGAAATAATGAAAAATTAATTATAAATGTGTTTTTGAAAATAAAATATTGTTTGGATGTTTATCACATTTTTTTAAAATGTAATGATTGTCAATATTAAATGACCCAATAAGCTCGACTTAATAACGTAGAATTGTAATGGTCCAACTAGCTACAAACCCAATTTGTCATGAGCTAGGCTGACAATCGATCAACACTTGATCTTAGGATCTTTTTATACGTAGAGGCAAATACTAGCAGCCTCCAGATTTGATCAAATTGTAGTCGACTGCCATCCTAACATGCCAACTCTCACTCAGGTTCTGGTGAAAACAATTGTACAAAGTGTCGACTAGACTTGAGGGATATCTTGTTGGATTGTCTACCCTAACTAGGGAGGTCAAGGAAAGGTGACAGCCTCTCTGCCGCATTAAATAATTTTTC
>JACGDI010005432.1:684476-726938 GCA_014898725.1 Jacaranda copaia
AGTGTACCTGATAAGGACACTTGGGTAAATTCGCGTTATTATCAGATTATAAATTAGGCCAACATTACCACGCTCAAGGTATTGCAAATTTACTATTTACTATACACTCTCTATACACTCTCCATCTCACCGGAAACCTAACTTGAGTGTCGGAGTGCCTTAGCCGGGGCAACTTCGGCTAGTTTACGTTTGCTCTTGTTGCAGATCTCAGGCCCAATATCACCTAAATCCACCAGAGTTCCGGACCATCAGGCTCATTGTAGCATCAGTATCTTTGCATTAATGCACATGCCATTGTCCATACCACCTTTTACAACCGCATCAGGCTAGCGCACCCCCAATGTACCACTTTGTCTTGGAAAGCAAGAGGCGACGCCATCTGAAATAGTATAGAAGAAGGAGAAGACTTAAAGGACCCTGTATAAAGACAAATGCCCTTCCTATGCAACAGGGGCATTATGGGTATATCAAAACCTTAAAATGGTTATAAATAGCTCACAACCAACCTCTTGGAAGGTATGCACATTATCATCCCAAGCTTTTACTGTGCTGCTCTATTTCTTAGTCGATTTACTGACTTGAGCATTGGAGTACTTTAGTCGAAAGCTTCTCAACTAGTCTGATGTTTGTTGTTGGTTGCAGGACTTAACCCCAATAGTCTCCTGAGCATATCCTTCGACCTACCACTTGGTCGATTATATCAAATCTCAGCTAATACACTCACTAAATAGCTTTCATCTTCATCAATTATGTATGATTGAAAATGAGTTGTATTTGAAAAATATAATATTTTTTATTAAAAGTCATCCAAATGTGAATAGGGGAAAATAAAAAGCGAAAATGGAGAGAGAGTGTAAGAGTTTGTGCAGAAAAATATTTTGAAAATAAAAATGTATATGAAAATGAAGAAAAAGTTGGTTACTCTCCATTTTTATTTCTAGCAAAAAATGAATGACCTTAAAAAACAAAAACAAAAGAATTGTAAGTTGTACTTGAATACTTCAAAAAAGGACCACTGTTTAGAATAAGAAAGGTAATGTTTGTTTACAAATTATATGTTTTGGATTATATAATTTGGGAGAATGAGTTTTGAGAGTAGGGTTAGGGAATGTGAAATTTGTATTGGACAATGTGATGTGTGTTTGTTTGTGATTTGACAATAGTAAAAAAATTATTTTGGGAAAATTTGATATATTTGTTTATGTTTTGGGGTGAGGCAAATTTTACTATAGCAGTCAAATCAATATTTTTTTATTGGGTTTTGATGGTGTAAATGGATTTTAGTAGTATTTTTTATTATAATATAGTAATAAAATATTATGATATGTAAATTTATGTATATGTAATATAAATAATTATGATGTAAAGAATATGTGATTTTTGGTCATTTACCAGTTAAATTGCAAGGATTTTTTAATCATTTTAAGAACGATTTTGAGAGAAAAGGAAAGCATATGTTTGATTACATTCTCTTAAAATAATTTTATTTTGAGATAATGTAACCAAACATAGCCAAATTAATTAAAACATAAACGCGTACAGTAATTTAGTTGGGGCTTTGATGTGAGTCAGGTAAAAAATAGAAGAGATAACTAAAAATATTATGAATTGCATGCCTCCAAATGGTAAAAATAGGCATTCAAATTGGACTGATGTAAAGTTTTACACGGAATAAATGGTTGTACACAAATCTATTTCCAATCATTGGATTGCTTGCAATCTACTGTGTTTGGATATAGGACCATAGGAAAAGGAAACAGTAAGAAAAATAGTTGAAAAACAAATTCCAAAAAATAATTAATGTAAATACTTTCTTTAATGAAATTCAGCATCGTTCTATTTTTCAAAGTTGTAAGTTTCGTTACAATGTCTATAGAAATTTAGAATAGGAATGTAAATGAGTCGAATTCGAATTTAATTTATTAAAAAATTTTAAATTAAATAAAAATATTAAATTATTAATATATCATAAGTATTTAGTAATAATTAATAAAATAATTTAAATTATAATTATTAATAAAAAATATATTAAGCTATAATATATTATAATAATTACTATAGTGATTTAAATTATAATATATTATATTAATCATATATAATAAATATTTAAAATTAGAAAAAAAAGTAAATTATTAATATATATCAATTATTTAATTAATATATAAAAATATTTAAAAATAGAAAAGAGCTCATTAGCCAGTTCATGAATTTTTGAATAACTAAAGTAAAGTTTGAGTTCGAATTGACTTGATTTATCTTACTCCCTAATTTAGAAAATATCTAAAATTTTGATATTGATTTAGAAAAATATGAAAATTTATAAAAATAGATGAACCCTTTGAACAATTCGGACACGTTTAACACAATTATATATATTTTAAATTAAAAATATTTGTATATAAGTATATAGTTAGTTTTATTAAATGACGTGATTGTAAGCATTGACCTGTAATTCGGGAAACAGTAGAAATAATTATAATTTTATGGTGAAGTACTAAACATCATAAACAGTGTTTTCATTATTTTTTTATTCCAAACTAAAATAAATGAATTCAATAGATGTTAGCTTGGGAATGAAGGGTTCGGTTTTTTATAGTAGAATTTATACTTTTAACGCTTGTAGGGTTGAGCCGTAAGGCTGGCTTATTTATGTTTTTATTTTTAATATTTTTAAAATTTAAAAATTCAGTTAGAGAATGTGAGTTAAAATCAAATTTATATTTGAATAGTTTGTTGAAAAAATAATGGTTATATAAAGTTTATGATGAGGTTGAAAGTTGTGTTTACTGAATTGGGTTGATGTTTGAACTAATTTGACTTGACTAGTCGAGTGGTCCAATTGAGATATAGTTTTGGGCTGAGATCTGCAATTACGAGCAAATATCAAACTAACAAGGGTGTCCTCAACTAAGACACTCCGACGCTTAAGTCAATATTAGTAGGGTAGATAAATTGAGCAGCATAGTGAGAGTATATAGTGAAGAATGACATACCTTAAGAGTGGCTGACAATGGAATATTTATAGCCTTTCTCCAGGTGAAAGATGTCTAAAATGCCCCTACCATGTGTAGAGGACTCTTGTCCTTGTATGAGGAACTACACGTCATCTCTCATTCCTGTACTGTTCTAGGTGGAATTACTTCCAACTTTTAGGGGCAGAATAGTACACTAGTGGCGCGCCTCCTAACAAAAGCGGTGGTAGAGGTGGTATTGAGACGACATGCGCCATTAATGCAGAGGCATACTGCCTGTCAGAGCATTGTGGAACGACCTCATTGGTCGAAAATGGGGTCGACCATAGAATTGGTTTCCGAGAGCAGGCAGCCTCCAGGGGTGCATTGCTTGAGCTCTTTCGTCGGATATGATCGAGCCTGTGCATTCGACCTAGGGGCTAGCTAAGTGGTGCAGCCCCGCTTATTGTATAGGTGACAAGGTGAGCGGATGGTCGATTATGGTCGTCGGCCCAGCTAAGCCTCTAAGGCAAAATGGGCCTGGGAGCATATTCTTGGATCGGTAGTTGTTGGATTGGACCTACTGGGCCATCTCATATCAATTTAGTAGGTTGTAGGTGGAGAGAGACAATAATAAATAAAAAATATAGAGAAGATATATAGATTTATCGAGAATATATTTTGAGATAAAAATGCATTGAAATATAAGTGAAAATGATAATAAATTATTGATAATTTAGTACAAATGAATGAAAATGAATTTGAAATATAAACAAACCAGCCGTGGCAGCTTCGTATTTGTTAAATACAAGCTTAATAAATTTATTGAGTTAATGGATTTCTTAAACTTGCAGTTAACACATAATGAATTTATAAATTAACAAGTTCCCCCTGTAATTTAACCATTCATTCTTATTTTTCCTTCCAACCCAACAAACAACCTTCTTATCATTCTAATTTAACACTGTTTCTCCTCTTCTTTTTTGTGTGAGAGAGAATGTTTAGGAGATATCATCAATTCTGTTTATGGTGTCATTTTCCTATTTATTTGTGGACTTTTATCGGATCGCATTAAACTAAAACTTTATTTTTGCATTTCAGTGGTCTTTTTATTTGTTTGGCTTCTATATATTTTTCCTTTTTTTATCCAAATTATTGCCGTGTCATTCATTCTTATCCAAACTAAAAATTTATTTCTTTGGTGTCATTCATTCTTCTCGAAGATATCATCAATTCATGGTGTCATTTTCCCATTTACTTGATGACTTTTATTGGATCGCATAAGATTAAAACTTTGAGAATGTTTGATTATGTTTTTTATTTGATTTTATTATGTGTTTTAGGAGAATAAATTATTGAAAGTGTGAAAGTTATTTCTTCGTATGTTTGTTTATGTTTTGGAGGAGACGGTTTTTACTGTAATAGTCAAATAATGCTTTTTTATTAGGTTTTTGAGGTGAAAGTTGAATTGAGTGATTTTTTTAGCGTTAAAATAATTATATATATATATATATAATGTGTATATATATATTGGAGAATGTATACTTTGAAGGAAAAATGAAGA
The DNA here is from genome assembly GCA_014898725.1 of Jacaranda copaia. Classification (NCBI taxonomy): domain Eukaryota; kingdom Viridiplantae; phylum Streptophyta; class Magnoliopsida; order Lamiales; family Bignoniaceae; genus Jacaranda; species Jacaranda copaia. Next base: position 688,992 of record JACGDI010005432.1, read on the forward strand.
TGCGTTTGATTATATTTTCTCAAAATAATATTATTTCGAGGTAACATAACCAAACAAAGCCAATTATTTTTGCATTTCGGTGGTCTTTTTATTTGCTTGGCTGCTATGTATTTTCCCTTTTTTATCCAAATTATTGCTGTGGAATATTGCAAATGTGAACACAAATGTGAACACCGTGAAAATATTGAGCTGCAAGAGAAAAACCTGAGAACCTATACTGACTTCATCGGATCTTCAGATTTCAACATCACGCGAGGATCAAGTTGGATCATGTTTGACAAGGATGTTCAATAAAACAAATTTAATATATATAAAGTAAAACGCTGTTCAACCTTATTTTAAAAGTATTTGCTATGCGACAAGGATGATAATAAATTATTTTTATTCTTTTCTGTCATTTCAACATCTTTCATATACAATTTACTATAAAAATGAGTTATTTTATTAGTAATATAAAATATCATATTAAATATTTTTTTATAACTCCATATTTAATTATGGTAAGTACTCTATATCTATAAATTTGACCTTCCATATTAATTTTTATATTTAATTTATACATGGAATTAATATATATATATATATATATATTAGTTTTTGTATGTACTGTCAGTTTGATCCGTAAAGCATTAATTTTTTAGTGTTCTCTCTCTCTCTCTACACACACACACACACACAAATATGTTTTGTTTCATAATTTGATATTTTAATCACTAAGACTTAGAACTTTCTTTGTAAAAATTATTTTCAATTGATTTTTTCAAAAGCAATTTTATTGCTTTTCATATGTTTAATATTTACACTTTTACGGATCCAATTATAATTTACATATTAACTAGCTATGTTTGTATTATTTGTTCAAATTAAATTAGAAATCATATTGTTTAGGTAACATATTTATTTCAAATAATAAGTTCGATATTGCATATGTTAATAAATTTTAAAATCTTACCAATATAGCACAACTGCTATTGCCTTTAATCATTAAGAATAAATGCTATGTATGTTTTGTTAACTTTTGTGATTGAGAAAACTCTCTCTCTCTCTCTCTCTCTCTCTATATATATATATATATATATAATAAATGCTAATTTATTATATAAATGGATAATTTGAGTGAGTAAATTTAGCTATTGACATATTTATGTTAAATATTTCATTTTTATTTCATAAATTCAATCATTGAGTATCGATAGTAGTTTTGATCTTTCTTTTTTTTTGGTATTTTGAAATGGTAAGATTTTCTATACCTTAATTTAATATACCCTAAAATATATTTTATTCCACAATTTGATATTTTAATTATGTTGAGTTCCTTAATCTTAGCCCATAATCCATATAAATAATATATATACTAAAAATAACTGAACATGCAATATACTAATATTTAAAGGTACAAAAATATTTCTTTCTTTTTTCTTCACCTGTAGGTTCATTTGCTTGACGAGTTAAATTCTATTTGTCTTATTATGCATATATTTTGTAATTTTTTACATGATTTACTAATATTAATATATTTTTATGTTTATGAGTCAGGTTAATTTATAAAAAGAATTCAAAGTTTCAATTTTGTGGCAAATTAAAATTTTATATTTATTTTTTTGGATTTGATTGATTTTTTTTTTACTTTTTTTATATTGTAATTTTTCTTTAGCACATGATTTATTTATTCTTTTAATTATTTTGTTAGTTCGATATTTTAAGAACATTTACAGTAAAATTTTTGTTAATTTTTTTAAATTACTATTTTTATTTAATATTTGTAATTATTACCAATTATTATTCCGTGCAATGCACGGGATCAAAACTAGTATTGGGTTGAAAGGTATAGCCGATACCTAGTTAACATAAAATATAATTATTTAATATCCGATATTTTTGTTGGTTCTTCAATTTAGTTACACTCAATCAATCACAGTTACTATGTGTGTACGAATTTGACTTGGCAACTTCATCCTTACTTTATTGAAGAACTTGCGACTTGTGAGCGGTGAAATATATGCGGACAACAATGTCTGTCCTATTCTTACCTTTACTAGAAAATTAACTAAAGAATAGATAAATTCTCTAAGAAGATGATGGCTCTTGGCTGGATTGAAATTTACCCATGTGAAGCTCTCACAGTTATTGAAAATTTATAGGGCAAATCACATAGATGCATTTGTGTCCCTAATGTTTAAATTGCAAATTTATAACCTTTAAAATTATAATTTAGTTTTACCTTAGCATCTAAAGTGTCTGAATTAGAGCAATTTGCCTGGAAAAATTACTGCATTAGAGATAAAACAGTCAAATCAGTGAGTTTTTTTTTGCTTCCAATTTTGGTTGATTATTTTTGCACTTAAAAAAAAACAAAAAATCACTATCACGCAAGAAGTTCTCTATGTTATTGAATTTTGAGGATCTGAAATGATTTAATTTATGGATATGATAATTAAAATTTTCAAAAATAATTGGTACTTTATCAAACTCTTTGATATTTTAGTTAATTTATCATAATAAATATTCAATGGTCTCAAAATTATTAAATCATCAAACTTGAAATTTATTACATATAAGGAAGTTAATGTTATTGGTATATTATATGCATTTGGAAAAGAGGGGATGTAATAAACTGTAAAGAACCTTAAGTTGATCATTTTAATTTTCATACAAATAAATATTTATTGAGATTTTATCACAAATTCAGTTTAGGGACTCATTTGAATTGAAACTAAATTATAATTGTAGAGATTATAAAGTAGATTAATTAAGGACTAATAGGATTTTAATGATAATAATTAGGGACCTTTTGAGTGATTAATTTGCCCAAAACATATCCCGCTTGTTGCAGTGCTAAAGCTTAGAGCCCTTTGGAAAAATCAAGAAGCCAAATAAGTGATGGATTCATGAATGGAAAAGGAAGGGTTGAAAATGAGAAATGAGAGAGAGACTGGAACTTTTTATTTATATGTTTGCATCAGATGATACAGAACAAATTATTCACATGTAAGCCAACATTAACTGATCCACTCTACTGCCATCTCTGATGTAAAACCTAAGAAACAACGTAAGAAGAGGACCTATGAATACGTACCAGGATACACAGTATATTACAAAATCTACGGATTTTTACATATATAACACAAGCAAATCTACGAATTCTTCAGGCCTGATCTCCGTAGCCATCGGAAGCGTATGCGCTGGGCGGCGGACTGGTGGTGGTGGAGGAGTAAGCGGACCTGTCGCTGGCGGCGGCGGAGCCTCCGCCACCGCCGCCTTTGATGATGGCAATTGCTTTTGAGGCGACGGAGTATACGGTTTCGGCGATGCTGTCAAAAATCCGAGCTTTGATGCGGCCCCTCTTCGGCGGAAGGGTGATTTTCTCTTTTGTGAGTGGGTTGGACGGGGTAGTTGCCATGAGCTGGGCCGGACAAAGGAGAGAGCCTCGTCCGATCTGGATATGTGAAACCAAGACAATGGTTATTGGAGGATTTAGTATATACACACACACACACACACACACACGAGACAGTGGCGCTTTCAGGGGTAAGATTGCTATTTTACTGTATATGGATGAACAGCAGGAATTTTGATTTACAATGATATCTGAGTATTCTAACCGTCAGTTTAAGGTTAAAAAAAATTGAAACTATATTATTTTAAGTTTTAACGACAACGTAGTCTCCTTATTTAAAAGCTAAAAGAGAAGTATAAGTGTCAACAAGTACAAGTATGAATAGATAAATGCCAACAAGTACAAATAACGTTGAAATAAAAAAATTTATGTTGCAAGGCAATAAGTAATTAAAATTTTGCCAAAAAGTGACACGAATTAAAATTAATTTTTATTCATTCCTACAATAAAATAGACGAGACATTTGTGGGAGTTGGGAGTACGGATGTGTGAAGTTCTGTTAACTATATAAGTTGTACTTGAATGCTCCAAAAAAGAACCACTGTTCAGAGTAAAAAATATCTAAAATGTAAACGCGTGCAGAATTTTGTTGGGGCTCTGATGTGAGTGGGAGTTCCTCATTTAATTTAGATTGGAGTGTTTATTTTTTGAGTATCTTACACGTTACATGAATTTGAAATTAAATACTGTAGTTAGAGCCGCTAGTTGTTAAATACTTGATGTTGGGTCTATATATATAAATACCACAATTTATGTATTTTACGAAACATTTAGAACGTGAAATAAAATAAAACGGGTGACCCAATAATACTGACAATCCAATATTGAAAATGGATGGCTTTGATAATATATTAAATAATGAATTTTGGGTCTGACTTACCTCAACAGCAAGCTCAACAAATGAGCATTATTTAAAATTATATATAAAAATTACAATTTATTTATTTCACCAATGTAGAACGTTAACACTAATTTAATCAGACAAAAACTCTTGACGTCATGAAGTCAATTCAAAGTTCACAAATAAAGGTAAATAATAGAAGAGATACTAAAAATATTATGAATTGCATGCCTCCAAATGGTAAAAATAGGCATTCAACTTGGACTGATGAGTTGAGTCTCATCCAACAATCCAATCCAAAAGGATACAAAAGGATTCCGTCAATTTTACTTATCTCATGTCACCCTTTTATTGAAAAAGAAAAATATAGGGTTTGTTTGTTTATATTTTAGAGTATTTTTTCAAAATATTTTGGCAAAATAGTTTTTGAGTAGTGGGTTTGGGGAATGTGATAGTTACTTATTTGTATTTTAGATGGTCGGTGGAGAATATTTTGGAAGAAAATTGTTTATTTGTGTTTTGGGAGGGAACAAGATATCATATCAATAGCTTTTTATTGGATTGGTAGAGTGAAATTGATATTCTATAATTATTTATATATGTGTATATATAGATTGGATAGGGGCTAGGGGGACAAAAAACGAGAGAATTGGATATTGGAGAATTGATATAAAATGAATTTGGAGGGCATTTTGGGCTTTTCTTTGGTGTATTTTGGAAATGAGATTGGGGAATGTGTACGATTTATTTGTTTATATTTTGGGAGTTGAAAGACGAATTGAAAATTGACAACCAAACAAGGCCATAAGTATTGAAAGTGTAGAAAAAATGGATTTTCTATCTATTTTAAAACACAACCCAAAAGTTTGTGGTACAAACTTTTAAATTTATGATTTCTATGAAATAAAAAAGTAATTTCTTGTCTTATTGTAAAAGGCTATTTATATTCTAAACGTATTTCACATAATTTTTTTAAATTAATAGCATCACATTAAATTTTGATATTATGATATGTTATTTTTATAATGAAATAATAATTGAGAAATACATATTTATTTTAAGGTAATGACATGAAGATATTTTTCATTGACATATTTTTTAAATGGCTAGAATTTATTTAATAATATTTTTTTAAGATTTATTTTCACTGATGTAAAGTTTTACACGCAATAAATACTTGTACACAAATCTATTTCCAATTATTGAATTGCTTGCAGTCTGCTATGTTCGGATATAGGAACATAGGAAAAGGAAATAATAAGAAAAAGAGTTGAAAAACAAATTCCAGAACATAATTAATGTAAATACTTTTTTTAATGAAATTCAGCACCGCCCTATGTTTCAAAGTTGTAAGTTTCGTTACAATTTCCCTAGAAATTTAGGGGTTGTTTGGTTTAATTTCCATTTTCATCATTTTTAAAACATTGAGAATTAGTTGTGTGAAATGATGTTGAAATGAAAATGTGTTTGATTGAAATATTTAAAAATGTAATGATTATATTGGTTTTAATAGGTCGTAGGTGAAGAGAGATAGAAATAATGGAATAGAGAGAAAAAATATATAGGTTATTGGGAGAAGATAAATATGTTATTGGGTAATATATTTTGAAAATAGAAATTGAAATTATGTTGAGTGAAAATTTCTAAAAAATGATGATTTTTATTTTTTGAATAGTAGAAACTAGAAAAAGTGGGTTTGGGAATAAAATCAAGCACTTAGAATATGGTGTAAATGAGTTGAACTTGAGTTCAGTTCACCAAACCAAAAAATTTTAAATCAAATAAAAATATTAAATTATTAACATATCATGATTATTTAATATTAATTAATAAAATAATTTAAATTATAATTATTAATAAAATATGCATTAAATTATAATATATATTATAATAGCGACTATAATTATTTAAATTGTAATATATTATAATTATTTAATCATATATAATAAATATTTAAAATTAGAAAAAAATTAAATTATTAATATATATTAATTATTTAATTAATATATAAAAATATTTAAAAATAGAAAAAAAACTTACAAGCCGGTTCATGAGCTTTTGAACAACTAAAGTAAAGCTTGAGCTCGGCTCATGTTAAGGCTCGAGCTAGAGTTGAGCTATAATCAAGTCGAGTTAAAAACTCATGAGCCGACTCGATTCATCTTACACGTTTAATTTAGAAAATATCTAAGATTTTGATATTGATTTAGAAAAATATGAACATTTATAAAAATAGATGAACATTTTGAACAATTCGGACACTTTTAGCACAACTATGCATGTTTTAAATCAAAAGTATTTGTATATAAGTATATATTTAGTTTTATTAAATGATATGATTAGAAGCATTTACCTATAATTTAGGAAACAGTAGAAATAATTATAATTTTATGGTGAAGTAATAACTAAACAACATAAACAGTGTTTTTATTATTTTTTATTCCAAAATAAAATAAATGAATACAATAGGTGTTAGCTTGTGGTGAAGGGTTCGATTTTTTATGGGAGAATTTCTACTTTCAGAATGGTCCCTTGTATACTTGTGGGGTTGAGCTACAAGGCTGGTTTATTTATGTTTTCAAATTCAATTTTCATTTTCAGTGTTTTTAAAATTTAAAAAATTAATTAGAGAAAGTGAGTTAAAAATAAATTTATATTTTGATAGCATGTTAAAAAAGTAATGATTATACAGGTGAAAATGAATACTAATAATGAAGAAGAGAAAGAAAATATATAAATTATTAGGAGAAAATATATAAATTGTTGGAAAATATATTTTGAACTGAAAATGAATCGAAATATAAATAAAAATGATAATAAGTTATCGATTATTATTTTTAAATAGTGAAAATGAATTTAAAAACATAAACAAACCAGCCGTAGCAGTTTTCTATTTTGTTAAAAATGCAAGTTTATTTAATTTATTGAGTTAAATGACATCTTAAACTTGCAGTTAACACATCATGACATCAATATCATATATGATACATGTAATGAATTTATAAATTAATAAGTTCCTCCTATATTTTAACCATTCATTCTTTTTTTTCATCCCAATCCGACAAACAACCTTTTTATTATTCTAATTTAACACGGTTTTCGTCTCTTCTTTTTGCGCGTGAGACAACATTTCGAAGGCATCATCAATTCATGGTGTCATTTTCCTATTTATGTGTTGATTTTTTATTCGATCCCACAAAAATAATAGAGTATTTGGATGTAATTGAGTTGAAATATTAATAAAAATGATGATAAATTATTATAAATTTATTTTTAAATAGTAAAAATAATAAAAAATAAAAATAAAACATAAACAAATACCCTGTAAAACTTTGTTTTTGCTTTTCTGTGGTCTTTTTATTTGTTTCGCTGCTATATTTTCCCCCCTTTTATCCAGAAAAACAAAAGAAAAAAAAAGGGAAGATTGCAAATGTGAACACAAATGTGGACACTGTGAAGGTACGAGTTGCAAACGAAAAACCTGAGAAACTGCTGACTTCATTACCAAGGCCGAGGAGAGGGTTTGTATTTTTTTCCACAGTCTGGTCTATGTATATATACATATGTATCTTCAACATGTTACATCAATCATTTTCAGATATAATTAATTCCAAACTCAAAATTAGTGACAAGTCACAGCCCTAAAGTTACATCACATATTAAACTGAAGATTTCGACCAATTCCGCTGGAATTCATCCCACCTTTGTATCTCTGTCATCAATGAGCTGTACGCAGATCACTTCCCCCAATTTTTGCATTACAGGCATTTAAAGACTTTCGATGCACGTAATAGTGGTTACCTTTTTACATTCTTTTATTAAAAAAATAGTACACTAATTTTTAACCATGCGGCTTTCCAAAAATATTATCAAAAGATTAGATATTCGTCGTGAAAAAATTACTATGCGTTATATTCGTAATTATAATTAATTATGAATTTTTGTAATAAATGAAATTTGTTAGGTTACAAGCAACAAATTATTTATTAATTATTAAATTTGTTATGGATAGAATTCTTTGCAAAATCTGCCAAATCCGTTTGAGATTGTCAATTCAAGTAGATCACAATAATTTTAAATCACTCAAAAACGTTAGGGTTGTTGGGTGGATGCCCAAGAAAAACCTTTTGGCTCTCAAATCAAATTGTGAGATCGAATATAATCAGAAATGTTGAGTATTTTAAAGTGGAAAGCAAAGTTATAGCCTTTAGATTAACTATACATGTATAAAATTAATTAGTTCCATCGATGAGTATTAAACATGTATTAAAAAATGTCATTTTGCATCTATATTTCGCTTGTTTTTAATGTTAAGTAAATTTTAGAGTTTAGAGTTTGAAATTGTTTTACAATAAGATGAAAAGAAAAAAAAGTAAGTTAAAATCCAGAAAGAAACAATTTATATATAGATTGGACCAACTGATAAAATTTAATTCAATAGATCCGATTACCCCAAATCAAAAATTCAACCACTATTACGAGTTCACATCACAGCCCCCCCATTCGAAAGTCTTTACACGTGTGAAGTGAGTGGAATGTTGGGTCCATTGATGAAGTTTTCACGTGAAAATTGCTATATTTTCCATATTAACTCGGTTTGTGGGGCCCGTTTAAGTTATTATGTAAACCTATTTATTGATAATGATTGTTAATGTAACCCCACCTCTCAAGTTGGCCACAATGAAATTACTCGCCCGCCTCTTAAAAAATTTAAGGAAGTGTGTGGTTCTGTTTTTTATTTGATTTTATTATGTATTTATTTTGTATTTTGGGTAAATAAATTATTGAAAAACATAAAAGTTATTTTTTGATATATTTATTTATATTTTAAATAAGATTTTTGTTCTGTAGCAATTAAATTAATATTTTTTTATTGAATTTTTGGGATGAAAATAGAATTGGATCATTGTTTTAATTTTAGAATAATAATAGAATATATAATATATATGTATATATTGAAAAATGTACATTTTGAAGAAAAATAGAGATATATTTGGTTATATTTTTTCAAAATAATATTATTTTGGGGAAATATAGTGAAACAAAGCCGGAGATTTCACATGAAATAAAGGCTTTGTTTGGTTGTGAATTGAGATATTTTGTCAAAAATTTTTTAGTAAAGTAGTTTTTGAGAAGTGGAGTTGGAAAATGTGATGGTTGTTTATTTGTATTTTTAGTGATAGTCTGGTAGGTAGATAATGAATTGTGAGAAAATTATTTGTTTGTTTGTATTTTGAGAAGGAACAAAGTGTCACATCAATAACTTTTTTATTAAATTGGTGGGATAAAATGAATATTTTAAAATTATTTACATATGTGTATATATAAATTGGATAGGGGACAAAAAAATGAAATGGATTGGGAGGGTATTTTGAACCTTTTTGAGTGTGTTTTGAGAGTAGAATTAGGAAATGTGTATGATTCATTTATTTATATTTTGAAAGTTAAAAAATAAATTGGAAGTTGGCAACCAAACAAGATAAAAAATTCAAAACGCATCGCAAAGAAAATAAAAGTTCAATTTTTGAATTAAATGAATATTCTCAATGGCGATAGTAGCTTTGCTAATAGTTACTGCTATCAATTTATTGCACTGTGAAAAAATTAGATATTTGATATGAAAAATTATTATGAAATTAATATTGTAATCAATTAATTATAAATATAAATTATAGTTATAATTTTTTTTATAATAAATGTAATTTTTTTAAATAATAAGCACAAAAATATTATCTATCAATTCATAACAATTTTGCTGCAATGACAATAGATTAACTATGAATTATTCATAGAAAAATTAATATATATAATCTCATTAACTATGAATTGGCTGTAGCAATGATTTACTACGTGAATATTTGTTTCAAATTCAATTAGATCAATTTCGTAATCAAAACTATAATTATTTAGCATTGACTATGAATTGGTCATAATTGATACTCTAATTCTTATAATATTAATTTATAAGTAAAAACAAAACCATATAATATCCACTTTACTTTGACATAAATAATAAAATTTTAACGTATATCAATACTAAATCTTAAAATTTATATTTTAGATTTTTATGCCCATTACATGAGAATTTGTGGTTCAAAATTAAGATAAAGAAAAGTAAAGTTTATTGTACATTTGAGCATTGTCAAGAATTTGTTGAGCAATCACAAGAGAATTCCGCCTGAATTTCTTTAGGAAATTCTATTCTACCACGTGTCGCCATGAAATTCCCCATCCCAAAAATAAAAATTAAAAAGAAAGAAAATCATTTAGACATAAAATGAGCAAAGTCAAAGGTTCTAGAATTAAATCTACGCCATTAATACATTAACCCACAATTCCACATTTTTGTCAGGACTTCGTATTAATTCTCCCGCTCCCACGGTCAAGTAATTTCCATCTCCCTCAAATCATGGAAATGTAATTAATATTTCGTGTAAATAATTAATTTTTCTTATTTTTATGTACCGACGTTATTCGGCCAAAAATATGAGGAATAATGATGAAATTATCATGGGCTTGATGAATCCTCTCCACTTTGTTGTCTGGGCTGAACAGAGAAGGAAGAAAATGGGCTTAGAAACGATCCTGTATGATTCTCGCAAAAACTTTCATTAGATACCACAACATGGCCCATGGGCTAAATCGTCGCATGTAGAGAGGGAACGTCAATAGGATGACTCCGCACTGTCTGACCTTTTGGCGGGAAATCGACAATTGAGCTTGTCGCAAAGTAACTCATAACAAATAAAGGCAGAGAATTGAGAGAGATACTAGAAAATTTTCGGAAATGGCGAACAAGCTCATTCGCGAAATGGGTCTCCCTAAATCAACAGCCAACGTCTTCGCCGCTCGTAATATCATCACCGCCAAGGTACCGCATGCTGTTGCAACTGCCGTGTGCAACAATGTTTCTCTCTAATGCTTGTCTTCAATTTCTTTTGAGCGAAGTACTGCAGCTTCTATTCGGTTTCTGTTCTTGTTCATGTTTTGGTTTTTGTCTTGTTTTCTTTCTCTATTCCCTCGATGTTTTTATGTGTTTGCTTTTGATTTATTGATTTAAAATCGTTTTTCTCAGTTCTGGTTTGTTTGATATGGTATTTTTTTCAGTATTAGATGTCACACGGGGTTGCTGAAAATTTTCTAATACTATATCTTAATTTTGAACGAGTTCAAGTTGCTATGTTTTTTTCCTTTTTTTATTTTTTTTTTCGTTCCACTGGCAATTTGGTTTGTGTATGAGCTGGGTTTTACAATTTTGTGTACATCTGTATAAAGTATAATGTCGTGCCCTCTTTTCATTTTAATGTTGGAAATAGGTACTTGTCACCTGTGAAACTGTTGGGTGACTAATTGTGTGATTTAAGTAAGTGTTACAAAACTTTGTAATGCAGAATAGTTATTTTAGGTATTTCATGCTATCTCTAGAAGTAGTAAATTCATTCCCAGAATATGAAATGTAATGTTGGTCAAATTTGTCTGCTTCTAGGACGCTTTATCACTAAATGAATTTGAGTTGATGGAGCTATTGGATGTTGGGTTGGAAGAAGTAAAGCTTGCAGTGGCGCACATTAGTGAAATTTCCTGCCCCCCTTATCAGACGGTAATTTTGTGGATGAAGATTTTGGATTTCGGTTTTGTTAGTTTGTTCAATCAGTTTATCAGCTAATAGAGATACCCGAAAACTGTCATATCCATCTTCTTGATGATTGCTTGGACTGTGATATTAGGCTCTGTCATTGCTGGAGCAACGCAACCAGAATGAGTACCTTGCAGGCCATCTTCCCACACAATTAAAAGGACTTGATGCAGCCCTCTGTGGTGGAATACCGTTTGGTGTCGTGACAGAGTTGGTTGGTCCTGCAGGAATTGGCAAAACACAGGTAACTTTGTCAAATATATTCGAATGTATTTGCTATAGATTTTCTCAAGTGGTTAAATTGTAAGTGGGGCTTGTTTTCTTTCATGATGACATTTCTTGTATTACTGTGTATGGATGATGTAATACAATGAGTTTATTAGATAAAGATCATGAAGTGCTTTGAGTAGGAGTGGTTAGGCTAAACTCCAAAAGAGCTTCAAAAGCTTACTTATTTCACATTGTTACTTTGGTGGGGATCAAGCACTAAAAGATATGAAGCTTCTATGTTTAATGATGTTATAGCTATGACATTATTTTGTCCACAGTGTTAATGTAGTTCTATTGTAAATTGCAAAAGTTCCAATCACGGAGTTCTCATAATACACTTGAACTTCATTCTCATTGAAAACACTAATAACAATACTTAAGTTCCTCAAGATGGTGCTTCGATTATATTGATTACCGGAATACCAATGAATACTTAGAATTAGGACTGGATTCTTTGCAATACGGGAAGAGGAGTAAAGAATTTCCTGTTTTCTAACAATTTGATCACTACTAAATCAAGCAGCACTGGTACTTGAAAATTTTCATATTAGTGGATTGCTTGGACAATGGGACATCATGGGCTAATAATCATCGGTGCTTGTAGTCATTTTTGCAAAAAGTATGCTAAAGTGGACCAATTAAAGGAGTTATGTTTTGTATGTCTTGAACTGCATATTAAGTGTGAAAGCAAGCTAGATAATTATATAGAATGCCTCAAATCCACTTCCTTTTGGTTTTTCACATGTCTATGGAGCAACAGTATTCTTGTCACTTTTCACAATATACACAAATATTGAATTCAAGTGTGGTGGCAGCTATTGATTTAAAGATGATATATAGTGAAGAAACTTTATGATTATCCATGCAAGATTATTTTAAATAGCAGTAGGACATAAGATAATTCTAGAGGCAAACAAGTTGTCAAACATTTGTACACAAACCCCAACTTAAAATAGGGGACAATATAAAATACCCTCCTAACTCTTTGTTTTATCATTAGGCCAATATTTGAGGCACGGCCCTCCTCCATGAACTTTAAAAGGTGCTTTATGCTCAATCACGGGGAGTCCTAGTTTGCTATGGTGCTAAGTGATAAGAATTTCTTCATTTTCAATGTATATGTGTGTGTGATTGCATGTGGTTAATTTGTTTTTTGTCTGTCATAATTTGAGATGAAGGCATAAAGAGGGGATATGAGAAACTGTTCTATGCTTTGCCGCTTACTTAAGGGGAAGACTAAGCACAAGGCATATGTTGGTGTATTTATACTTCATAAGGCATGTTCTATAAATGTCTCTAAATTGTCTAGTACCTTTTAAGATGTCCCTTAAAAGTAAGACCTTTTATTGTTTGGTCAGTTCTAAGTCAGATATCTTTATCTTTGGTTGCTACCTGGCGTCAGTTTTTCTTTTGTTCCACTGTCTTACTAAAGATTCTATTTTCTAACTAGGATGTGGCTTGTTCTTTTTAGGCAAGTTATAATCATGTGCCAATAGATGCACATATTAGCTTTTCTCTTTGACTTTATTTTGGAGGTGCTAAAAGCTAAAAATTCTAAGTTTACTCTAGTACTTCTTTAGTTTGGTGATGCTGGATCTTATTTGTTCATCTAATGTCTTTTTCTTTCTGAATTTTTAGTTCTGCCTGAAGCTTGCTTTACTGGCGTCCTTGCCTACTACTTATGGAGGCTTAGGTGGTTGTGCGATATATGTTGATGTGGAATCTAAATTTAGTTCAAGAAGGTAACTTTCTAATCAACTATGATACCAAATCAGCTTGGACTTGCTCAATTTTAAGGGTCACTGCACCTGCCTTTTAGGATGATAGAAATGGGACTTAATAGTTTCCCAGAAATATTTCACATGGAAGGATTGGCTCAAAAGGTATGCAATTTATACTGTTCAATGCTTTGTCTTGTTCTTTTTTCACTTTGTGATGCGTGGGATGTATATTAGATGATATTATCCATCTTAGCTGTATCATTGTGCTTATTATATAGGAGGATAAGGCAGACAAGAGGAGGTATGTGTGAATTTTACAATTCTGATACTCCAGTTTTATCAATTCAGTCTCAAGGATCAATAGGAAAAGGCTTATACAGCTGTAAGGTGGTGAAAGAAACAAATGACAACATTGCTTGAACTTGTAATAAGAATCAGAAAACTCCATGGGTCAAATTCCAGCATCAGCAAAAGCATACATCTTAAAGGAATATTTAACTTCTTTTTGGGTTTGCATGTAAAGAGCTTAAAGCCTTGGCCATCAAGCTCCCTGCACCCTACAAAACATAAAATATTTGTTCCTTTTGTTTTTATTCTCTTTCCCTTTCCCTTCCTTACAATCTATAATGGGATAGAAAATTATTTACCATATAAGATAGGAAATACCTTAGAAAAGAAACAACCTTTCAGGATTGTTGAGAGGCTACTGAATGTAATGAAGATTGTACTAGTTTGTGTACGATTAATTTGACCGAAATTTTATCTCTGTATCACAATATCTTCTTTCTGATGTCAAAAAATTTGGATGACAAAAATTGAGGACATTTCTTTTCATTTGATAATTAAAAAAGTTTCTTGAATTTGCTATTCCACCCCACTAATGTGGTGAATGCCCTGACAATCTCCTGTCCAAAACTGCCTCAAGTGTTGTTTCTCATTTATTTACCTTATTTCTATCCTTAGTTTGCCTGCAATAAATTATCAAATTGGAAGGTAGGTTTCTCTATGAGTGTCCAAGGATGCTGGAATATTCAATCCAGTTTATTTGAGGGTTAAGTGTTCCATGGCTTATATGACTTGCATGTTTACATCACGCTGAGAATATATGTATATGCATATATTTTTTGTGGCAGATGGCTGGCAGGATACTAGTTTTGCGACCGGCATCATTATCTGAATTCACTGCAAGGTAGAAAAGATCCATCTGTTGCTTTCCTCAGTACTAATTATGTATTAATCACATGATTGGAGAGGGAATGAAAATGCCTTAACACTGATCTGGATAAGTTGTAGAGTTCATAAAAAGATAAGAAGAGTTCACCGGAGGGTGGAGGGTGCTTTGTCTTTTGCTTGGGGACGAAAACTCTCAATAAAATAATGATGGTGGATTTTGTTGCGTTACATATAAAATGAGAAAAGGGGGAATGCAACCTCATGGATTTAGTTCAGCAGTTAAAGCTCAAGGATTCTGATTGAATTCAGTGGTTTTAAATGTATCTAGATAGTCTATCATCGTGAAGACAGAGCATGAATAGATTGTGGTAGCCATTGATCCTTTTGTTTGCTGAATTTTGCGTCGTTTGATTTTTAAATTGAATATCTGATGCATCCACCAACCAAAACCAGAATGGGCTGGGATGTGAATTGTTATCTGAACATCATGTCATTCTATGACTATAGTTCTGCTAAATCAATGACAAGCTCAATAAAATCAGGATAGGGGCAGCCTATGCCCCTATCTTTCTTTTTCAAAACAAAAAACAAACCTAAAAAAGAAAAAGAAAAAGAAAAAGAAAAAGAAAAAAATCAATGGCAAGCTGAATTAGGTTATATGCATTCCGATTGTGGGAATGCTCATAGCCGTGATCTTCATTTTGGATTTGGAGAATGCGAGTTTTTCCATCTGCTCTTGGCTAAACACTTCAAATTTAATCTCAGTGATGCACAAGTCTCAGCATACTGAAGGACACCCATGGAATCATTTTGTTGCATGTTAAAATGATACATAGCAAGTTTGACAGTAATCTTGACTAGATTGAGTCACACTTGTTTAATATCTATGTCGAAGAAAGCAAATGTCTTAAGAAGGAATATATCAAAATTGATTTAGCTCAACTATTGGAGGTGTAATGGATCAAATCATGTTTCTTCAATTCACTCCACAAATAATTTTTATGTTGTAATTTTCACTCACTTTGAGCCTTCTCCACTATTTGTCACACTTATTCCTAAATGAAGACCAATATCTGGACTATTGTGTTGTACTACATTGCACAAGCCTTAATCATGGCAAAATGAATTTTTTAATGCCATCTGCTTTCATTTGTTTCAGTTAATTGCTAGACTAATTTTTTGTTCTGTAATTCTCTTCATCCATTTTGGTCTATTATATCAAAAAAGCGCTTGAGATCTGCAAATTATGAGTTAGGCTTTTTTGGAAGAATTACTTTAGTTTGTATGAAAAATGCCAAATTGTAATTCATGTTAAAAACAATCCAACCATTTTATGTTCTTACACTGGTTATTTTCTTGAATGTGTAAGTCATACACATCTACATTTCATAGCTTCACAGTAGACAAGTGTATGTAGTTTACTAGTATGTGAGAACATGGCTAGTGTAATTCAATACCCACTTTTTACTAAAGTGGTTGGTGGGTTAGTCAGGTTTTTCTGGCTACAATAGATAGAATTTTCTGACTTGTCATTCTTGAGGCATAAGAAAATAGTTTGAGCAGTTTAAAGTAAGTTCTGTGTCATTCAAGAGAAAATTTCTGACTAGGATCATCGAGCTGATTCTGGTTTTAGATGCTATTTCTTATTTTACAACATTTGGTTCTCACTTGCATTTGGACTTTCTTACTTAGCATAATATAGTTTTCATGTTTTTGGTTTTTTAACAAATGAGTTTCATTTTGTTGACAGCTTGCAACAAATAAAGATTTCACTCCTCCAGCATCATGTAAAGCTGCTTATAATTGACAGCATGGCAGCTCTTGCTTCTGGGTGATTTACTTCCTATCTGTATAGTATATATTCAGATCTATTTCAGTGAACTAAATTTATTGAAGAAAATATTTTGTCACTCCAACAACTCGGATTAAACTAAATCTGGTATTTATGGAGGTTTCCATGAAATATCCTCTTAGTTTCTTTTGCTTACTTGGTATATACTGGATCAGGAAGAGAAGAAAAGTAGTGTGACTGGGGCACTAACAAAAAAAATATTATATTCGGTTTAATTTTTATCATTTGAAATATGAATGTGTAAACATGAGGAAATGTACATGTGTGCTGCTTTTGTGTGAATGTTTTGGTAATATATCTTAGTATTTCTGTGCAGAGAAATGTAGTCAAGTTTTGATTGATTAGTTGATGGATATAGACACAAGGGATGTACCATATAATCTGTGGACCCTTCAATATATATATATGAACAGTATGATCTTTGTAGAGAGAGATAGTCAATTGTTTTCTGGTGCACTCCGTATTCTGTTTCCTCTGCTTTATGAAAATGTATTTCTGTTGGCAAACAGTTCATTAGATTTTCTATCACATAGAAGAACATAACTTGTATCTTCACATTTATAATTATTTTCTCCAGTTAGAAGAAAATTCATAATCCCTGCTGTATGTCCTCTCGAAAAAATCTCTGGTTTGTTCAATAAATATTAAAATGTAGCTCTGCTCTCTGTCATGATAACTGTGTCATAACAACCTTTTCAGAAGCTAGTATGGAATTTATATGGTAATGTTTATGCGTAATAATAGTGTATGATATTTGAAACAAACTAAAGTTGTTTGCCCTTTCCTTTCCTCCAAGTGCAAAGGTCTTTAGTCTGTAGGTATTGACTTGACCTCATGCCCCACATATCTTGTAACCTTTGGGCATCTAGCCCTCAAAACACAAAATGAATTATATTAATTTTTCTTTTCTTTCATGAGGTTGAATTCGAAATTGAAACACTTGTTTCTCCATATGAGGGGACAGGTATGAGTGCACTACAAGAAACTCATTCAGTGTTGTCCTCGAAATTCATGTTAGATAAGTATAAACAATGAAAGATGGAGATAGGGTGCATGCTTCAGCCCTGTGGAACACTAAAAAGGGGCAATCAAGAATTATCGTTATCACTTCCAAGCAATATCCAATAAACAAAGATGATATCATCAGAAAAAGATAGAAAAAAGAGATCTCTTCCATTGGCATTTTTAGTTACTTTGTCAATGGCTCAATTAAATCCTCTTCTATAAACAGGGCTTGGCGATTCTGTTCGTATTGGGGAGTTGGTACCCTTCAATTAGAAGATGATATATTATCACATTTTAACTGTCTGCTAAGTCATGCTGTTGAAGCCTGAGAGCTATAAGTGCTGTAGTTACTGCTGGAGGCATTATAAAAGTGAATGGATACTTAAGGAAGTGTCCTGATACTAATGGTTTAGTAATTTAAGCTAATTAAAGATCAGTATACCTGTTCTCATTTGTGTAATAACCATATGTTCCTTGATTTGCAATGAAAGTGGATTCTGAAAAGTTTAAGCTTATACTGCTCGTGCTTTTTGCTAGTACCATTTGGTACATGATAAATGTTGAAGACAGAGTTGTACAAATTTATCAATTTGGTTCTCTCTGTTGTTTGTCTACTTTGATTGCAAATATATCTACCATTCTAATTTCTAGATAATGCAAGTATTTTAAGGTATATGTATAACTAACCTTTGTATTGCTTTTATTGAAGTTGATAAATTTCATTATACATTTTTTACTCATTAACTAATTTCCTATGGTGAAAAAGTGTATAGCCACTCTTTATCTAAGCACATTTGTGTGCTTAGAAGATAGAATGTGGAATTTAGACAGCACAAAATCTTGAAACAACTCGTTAGATCAATTCTAGTGTGGACTCCTCTTATAGGCAAGAAAGCAGAACCACAATTTAAGTGCAACACATGTATGCATCATCTTGTTATTCAGTTTTTTTGAATAACATTGTATTATGATTCATTCTCTATAAAGAAGAATGTTTCTATTTTACAGAGAATATGGCCAGGGACCTCCTGGACATCACCCATTGGGTTGGCATATCTCATTTATCAAGTGAGATTTTTAGGGAACTTTAATCTTTTTTATTATCTTTCTTGTTTTATTCCTTTCTTTATGTCAACGTATATTCTTTTATTTTCATATTTAGATCACTAGCAGAATTCTCTCGAATTCCCGTAGTGGTGACTAATCAAGTACGATCTCAAGGCCGTGAGGAAGCTTCGCAATTTCTATTCCAAGGTATTATGTGGTAGTTTTGCTCCAGAACCTTTCACTGTGTTTGGATTCATTTCATTTGTGAAAATATTTTCTAAGATGTTTCCGAAACATTTTTTTGGGAAATGTGTAAAATTAAAATTTGTTTAAATGAATGAGTTTTAAAGTATAACAAATTGACTTTGATAGGTTTATTCAACTTCTCATTTTCAAAAAACATATGTTGGTCTACTTGTTTTTAATGTATTTTGAAATGGGATGCAGGTTTTAAAAAAATATGGTTGAAAATAGGATTGTTTTCTGAAAATGAGCAAAACAAACACATTTTTGGTTGGAAATTGCAATATTGTTTTGGGAAAATGAAGCTAAAAATAGCCTTCTCTTCTGAACAATGTGATAATAGTAAATCCTGGTGCAGTGCAAAGCAGAGCTGAAACCATGGAAGATCCCTCAAAATTTGATTCTCATCTTGTTGCCGCTCTGGGAATTCACTGGGCTCATGCTGTCAGTATTCGTCTTGTGCTAGAATCTAGATCAGGTCTTGTTTCATCCTACTATGCAATACCAACTTTGAAACTTTTGATTCAAATCTGTACTAAATTATGCTTTTGCAAAATATGCTCTTTTCCTTAGTACATAGCATTTAGCTACATTTTTTCTTCTCTTTTTTTTTGTTTTTTGGGGGGGAGGGGGGTTGGGTTAATGAATATACCATATAAAATTATTTTCTAGATAAATAAGAATAATTGGACCTAATCTTCTTTTGTGTATGAAAATGCTTAAATGACTATAGAAACCTACATTGACTAATTAACCAGTTGACTTACTAAACACATACATCTTCATTTTTAAAATTTGATTTCTATTTTGGTAGGAAAGAAGATGCAATGAAAATGAGTTTTCATTGGTTGCACTATTTCTTTTCAATTTCCTCCGCTGAATCCTGAATTTAAGCAGAGTAAGTGTTCCAGAGTCAATAGTGTGATGTGCTGATGAAACTGCCTGCACATGCACTTAATAGTCAGATGAGCCCAGTTTATCTAAGAAGATGGACATGAAGAGCCAGTAGTTTGTTCTATCTAGTTCTTATTTAGGCAAGAATAGCGGCCAGCCTAGCATAGTCCATATTCTGATTGGAGAGACTATTCTTTCAAAATGAAAATTTTAGGGTCTTCTCGGTTCATATTCCTGTGGTTTTTTATTGGAATTTTTAAGTGCTTTCTCTGAAACTCTTCTGTATTTTTAATAGTAACATCAGCACAGATTGATAAATGTATTCAAAGCATTGGAACGTTGTTGCACTATCACCTAGTTGATGTGAATTAGCATGTGTTTTAAGCCTGTCAGCAGTGCACAGAGATATGTTGCTTCTTATGGTCCACTCCCTCCCATTATATACCTTTGAAGAGCTTCAAGGACAAGCATTTAACCTTGCTCTACTGCCAGTAATGAGCTGAACCAACTCCCAAAAAGAAGTACATTCTCAGATCCTGGTGGGCAAATCCATAGTGAGATTGAGGATCTGCTCATATGCTGGTTTTAGTACTGCTCAATGTGAGGCTTATAGTCTATTATAGATATTGTCCACAAAATACCAATTTGCTTGTCTTTTAGCTCAATGCAGTAGTTAATTAGTTCGCGGCAGAACTTAAATGGTGCAAGTTACAATATGATATAGATATCTAAATTTGACACTTTAATGAGTTCTATAGTTTAAATATGTAATTCATAATTTAAAACATTCATATTCTGTTAAGACCTCCTTTTTCTAATTTTCCACTAAATTTTCGCGTCAATTAAATCTAAAAACTATAGGAGTCCATCATCTCTAAATGTGAATAATAAAGTTTAGAAGTCCCTTCTATCTATCAGTTAGCTTCTCTTTATAATTTAGAAAGTTATTATACTCTTCAACCTAATTTTCGCTATATGGAGATGGGAAAATATTGAATCATAAACGTCTGGATAGGACAAAAGGTATGAGTGAAAACATGGAACTATTCACCGACCCAGTATTTTGTTTTAATTTGGAGTCCAGTGGAGAAAAGCATGAATACTGTTTGAAGTCGTCAAACTACTAACCTTGCCTGTGCTCCCTTTTATATTATGAATTTGGTTATTCATTCTGTGCTCATTTCTTTATGGTGCACCTCAGGAAAAAGAATAATCAAATGACATGCATGGTGACCTAGGCTTTTGATTGAACAATTGAAATTATAATATTCTTATTTGCTAGGAGAACTGAATGTGAGTCTTATACAAATGGCTCAATAAATAGGAAGGGTTTATAACTGCAAAAAGAAAATGAGGATTTAGGGACAATGTTGCAGAACGAATCAAGTCTTTAAGTTGAGTTTCGACCTATCCAATCCCAACCTTCTTTCTTTGATATTCTAGCTCGTGGGGGGAAAAAGGTCCTTTGATTCTAGTGATTCTAGTTTTACACCCATTTCCTCTCCTTTAATCACTTAGTAACCGTGGAAGGTACTTTCTTCTATTCAAGAGGATTCCCATGCTCTAGAATTCTAAATTGATGTACCCTACCCACTAAACATCTGGTAAATCAAACGATATTCTGTTTTTCCAAGTCCATTAGAAAGAGAGTTAAAATGCTTTCTTCTTTTTATCTATTCAAGTACATTCTCCATCAGCAAAGTTTCTCTGTGCTGAAATTTATCCAGCGAAGCATAAGAGTCCTTCTTAGGCATTCACTAGTTGACTTTAGGAAGGTGAACCATGAGAACATATTTCATGGTGCGTATGATAGTGAATTATCGCAAAACACAGTACTTGGTCTCTCATATTGTGATATCTAACCATATATATAAGGGAGTAAGAATATTTCTTCCTTGGGGATGGATAAAATATCAATGTTCCATTCTATACCATTTTCGCCCTTGTGGAAGGAAAATATAACACAACTCAAAATAAGATGTGTTTTATTTAAGCAACAATTTTAGAGGCTGAGTAGACTCGAAGCATCTGTTCCTTAAACACCTATTAGGTACGACGTCCAAGTGATATTTTGTATGAGCAGGATGGATAAAATTTCATGGCAATGCTCACATAGATGAAGTACTATGGTTCCTAAAATGGTATAGCTTATACAAAATATAACTAAATAGAGCACAGAGAATGAGTGACATTACTTTTTGTTTTCATAGTTTAGCATGCACGGACAAGCGCAACGATCTATTGAAGGGATGGATTATGATACGAACATATAAGATCCATGGACTTAGTACAGAACTTCTTTCATACTACAGTGCAAACTTTGTCTTTCTTCTTTAGCAATTTTCAAATTATTGATGATTATAAGACTTGCTGCTCGCAGGACAAAGGCTTATAAAGATAGCAAAATCTTCAATATCTCCATCTGTGGGTTTTATTTTCAACATAACTTCATCTGGGATTTCATTGCTTGACGATGAGGGAGTGGAAATAATGGGGCCAGAAGCAAGCACAATACACTGTCAAGGTTTGACATGAACCTTTACTGGACTCCGCATATTCTTTAGACTAGGCAGCAGTAGCAGAAATATGATAAATAAACCCAACCCCCCCACCCCACACCAGCCAAAAAAATGAAAAGAAATGCTCGAGTCTTGCAAATTCGTATGGAGCTCATTATATCAATTAATAATGACCTAATTTATTACTTGTGCTAGTGGTTCCACAAGTGTTCTGACAAAGCTCTAAATTCTTTTTGGATGTCACTATGGTGATGGTATAATTAACATGATTTCTTCTTGTAATTCAATTAGCATCCATTGATTATCTCAGATTCCTTTTAAAAAATAATTTGTGCCCATTCTCTCCTGATTTAGTATTCGATGTGGTATTCTTATCCTCAATGCAGGCCATAGTGGCATAATTCATTATGATACTGAAGTGCGCAATGAGCAACCCAGTAAGATGGATGAACAAGGCATGTGGCGCAACTCTTATTTATTTAAGTACTGTATGAAAATTATTTAGTTCGCTTTAACTCAGTAACATTTATTTTTATTATATATTTTTAATTGCATGAGATGCAATATCTTTGAATGGATTTTATTATATCCATGGACTCTCCCTGGAGTGAGAATGTGAGCCAGAGCAGGATTTAGAGCACATGAGTGTGCACATTTTATCCCTAAGCTTCTATAGAGACTAACATTAATTATATGTATCAATTACGTCGTTTGCTTGAGATGGTTGTTCAATACAAGAAGGAAAATTCAAAATTTCTAATCATTTTATGATTTCTATTTGGATTCAGAATAGTTACAAAGGGGCAACAAAAAAAAGAGCATTTGCCAGTGTGAGACAGCATTTTATGCTGGAAATCCAAGTTTTGATACTTGCTTGTTGGTTTGAGTAAATACAAGTTTTGCATTCATATGGTGAAATTTGTGCCTTAGAGCTGCACCCATGGCACAAATTAGATGCCTTGAAAGGTTTAAATTGAATAACTTACAAGTCAAGAAAAAAAATTTGAATTCATGCGAATTACTGCTGATGACCCAATGTTAGGTCGCACATGCATGTGCCCTAGTATGAATATTCAGGCTACTTTTCTCTTGACAACTTTGGATTCTACTTCTTTGTTATGACTAATCAAATCATTTTGATTGCATTTATATGCTTCTTTTCTCAAGTAGGTGTGCTTTATAATTTTACAATTCTATTGATAAATAAGTTTGTTCAAAAGAAATTCAACAGGAAAAACAATTAGCACCAGTCCATTAGTAGACCATTTTGTTTAAACTTTGCTTTACTGAATTTCCTCATCTTATTACTTTGCTCAGTTTCTCTTATACACAATCTAGTACAGCTTATTGTGTTTTGCCTTAAGTCCATTTTGCTTATAAAATGTCTGATTTTTTTTCTTGCAGCTAATTTATGCTTGTCATGAGAATCTTGTTGTATGCCATCACTAAGTACTGCATCAAATTTCATCTCCTCCAAGATAGTGTCTCTGCTAATTCACACAATTTTTGTTTGACACCAATAGAGATGGTGCAGTGTTTTGTTTTTGTTCCTTCTTTAAACAATATTGAACTGGTGACAAGCCTGCTCTTATCAATTTGCTGAGGCTTTGGCATGAAAATGTGCTTATTTTTTGTTGCTGGAGTTCATCATTTCTTCACCATTTGAATGCAATAGGCATTCAGGTAATTTGTTGTGTCTGCTGTCTGTTCTCAAAGACAATAATGGATGATGGATGACTCAAAATTTGTTGTGACTCAAAGACAATAATGGATGATGGATGATGGATGGCTCAAAGACAATAATTTGTTGTGTCTGCTGTCTGCATTCAGATATGAGTTGGACCAAATGCTAAGATAGAATATTTCTGTGGAAGAACATGTGCTCCTTAGTTAAATATGCATCACATTGATAATGGATGACTCAAAATTCTACAGCACAAGCATATTTAGAAAATTGGCAATATGACGGACAGGTGGGTTGATGACAGTTCCCCAAGCTTAGTTGGAATTATGCTCAATAGGTGATATAGATGTACCAATTTTAGCGTCATTTGTTATGCGTATAAATTCAGTTGTTCTGTCAAAAGTGGATAACCATTAGGCAGGCTGACTGTTGCAGTCTTTCTCAGGTCTCAAGCGAACAGAGCATTATTGAATCTATAGTTAAAGTGCTGAGGTTTGGCTCATTGCTGGAAATGTTGGTTGTATGAATGACTTTTCCTCTTCTGTGGCAAAGGGAACACATTATCCCGTACCTAGAGATTCTATAAATTGTCCAGGCCCATGCCTTTATTCACAATCTGTCCAGTATATTGGATTGACTTGAGCATGCCATACATCAGGTGTAATTTTACTGGTTTAATATGAAATCACTTTATTGCACTATAGGTTCAGACAGAAGGTAATCTTAAATTAACTTGAAGTGGCTCAAGTGTAAAGTGAAATGAGAAACCACTAAGCTGGTGGATCATGACCCTGTTTGTCTGTAAGCCTGCTGCTTTATCTCCTGCCCTATCCAGGTGGACCACTCTAAAGGTAATTGATTATGTTGTTTATTAGTACCTATAGGATTCAGTTTTTTTATCTGCAAACGTTGTTTCTAAAGTAAATCACTAAATCAGTTTTTCACTACAAAGCTTTCCAGTCTTTGAAGCGAAAATGGAAAGCTGAGTTCTCAAACTAGATATATTAAACAACTGATCAAAAGCTGCTTGTTGTATGGGGATAGTTTTCTGTAGGCATGAGCACACAAGTAGTTTCATGTAGCTGCTAAAGCATGGACAGCACACGTGTTTAACCTGGAACCATATATGTAGCTCATATTTTATACCAATTTGGAAAGTTGTGTGCATTTGTATAAATATACATATGCATGCATACACGCGCACAAGCGCACACATTGCTTATTTTTCTAACATCAGCTTGTTGACTATGAATCTTCTGGTCACAAAATTGGATTAAAACTAAATACAATCTGAATAGGCACATGGGCATTACCCCAAATTCAAGGCTTAGTTGCTTGAAAGAAAGACATAATACAGGCAGTAGGGTCAGATATTTGAAAGAATGCCTTAGTGTACACTCCATCAGGGCTAAACATAGTTCTTCTTGTTTACTTTTTTGTTAGAATCAAGGAAAGTTCTTATAGATTGTATAAAGAAGTATAAGCCTTCTTACTTGTTCAAGGCCAGAAAAGGCAGAGAGTACCTTGTTTATGGGGAATTTTTTAGCACAAGGAAGCTTGGAAGATGGGGCCAGGAAATGATACCTAGAAGCATCCATATTCTATACAGTTGCGCACACACATTTTCATGTTCTCAACTTGTGGTGTTTGCTTTACCCACTGAGCCACTTGTCTGGATTTGTCTTTGGCCTTGTATCATATGAAAGTTTTAGAATACCATGTATGATTGGATGTGCATATCTGTCCGAGGATTTGTTTGGCTTTCTATAAAGTATCTGACATAAATTGCTGCAGAAAAATAAATGTGGGTTTAAACTAATGTGGTCCATGTTCTGATTCAATTGTAATGGTTTTGTTTATTCTTTGTTTGGC
Source organism: Jacaranda copaia (assembly GCA_014898725.1). Lineage (NCBI taxonomy): Eukaryota > Viridiplantae > Streptophyta > Magnoliopsida > Lamiales > Bignoniaceae > Jacaranda > Jacaranda copaia. Next base: position 715,146 of record JACGDI010005432.1, read on the forward strand.
ATCTCAATCTCCTCGAAGTTTCTACATTTTGCAATAAAATACGCAAATGACAATGTGGCCTTTGGCAAATACATTATTGTTGGACATTTTGTTTCCTAGTGCAATGTGTCTTTCCTGCAGCAGAAGTTGTGAAATCTTGCTTTCATCAAACTTTTACATTATTTTAGGATGCATCTAGATTGGGGGGAAAAAAAGGAAGCTGGTTAGAATCATAAAAATTTATTTACCCAGAAACTAAGGATTCTTGACATTTAAATGATCAATTCGTGTACTACGATTATGATTAAATTGGAACACATCTTCTTCCACAGTGCTCAAAACGACACTTGCAAAGATTATTGTTTGGCCGAAAAAGTTGAAAAAGACATGTTTGGTGTTAAAGGTGGCTTAGAAATTTTAGTTGGCCATGCTTTTTCGCTCTGGAGAAATAGTGCATTTTAAAGGCTCTGCCCTACTTGCTGCTCCGACGCCTCCATTTCTGGTGTGATTCTTGTGACTTGGGACTCTTGTTCTTAAAGAGAAACAAGTTGATATTATTCTAATTCAGATTGCATCCTCTTTAAGGTTGATCGGTACAGCCTAATAAAGCTTTATACCTTAGCCATAATATAATAATATCGAAAAGTTTAGTCCATACTTTGGTTACATTTAACCAATTACTTTGCTGGGCGGTGGGTGGTCACTTTTTTAGGCGTGAAAATGGACCAGTTTGGATGAAAACTTTTCATCGTTATGTGGTTCAGTCTCTCGTACTTTTCTTGTTTTTGTAGCAGATAAATATGCTACAACAATGCTTAGCTCAACGACCGAATTGTGCTTTCTGGACAAATACGTACAGATTGCAATTGATATCATTTCAGTCTTCAGATGATCTGTAAATGTTTTCTTTTATATGTATTAAACAAAATTAAAGATAAATTTAGCATAGTATAAGGTTAATTAGACGTACACATGTGGCCCATTAAATAACAAAGCATGCAAATTAAATATTGTTTTGATAAAGAGAGATTCTATGTTTGTGTATAAGTTGAAAAGATTTAGAGCTCCATCTTCAATTCCTTGTCTGTATGAATACAAATTATACTTACAAACAATATATGGCAATTTCCTACTGAAATTGTGTAGGCATGGAAATAGGATAAGCTAGGCTAGACTAGGTTTTGAATTAAATAAAAAAAAAAGGTTTTGAATTAAATAGGCTAGGCTTGTTATGTAAATGATGAACCTGAACCAAACCTATTACTTATGAGAGGCTTTTTTTTAAGATTAGGCTTAGTCTTTTTAACAAATTCTGAAATTTAGTCTGACCTGAAAATCTACTTAAAAGTCTGTTTTCTATTAAAACTTCAATTAAGTTTAAATATCACATAAACCTAAATTTTTAGTATGATTAAATTTGTAATAGATCTTGATAAGAAATAATCAAAATAATAAATAACAAATGTATAATTATGAAAAGTTCAAATTTATGCATAAAGTATTATCATTTCAATAAAAAGCAATACTACATATTTCATACTAATTAAAGAAATCAAATTCAATTAGTCATATAATATTATATCAATATTATTGTACTTTTATGTGAAGAAGGATAAATAAGCCGATCTAGTAAGCTTTTAAAAAAGCCAAAAATATAACTTATTTAATTAAAAATGCTACTTTTTAAGTTTTAATTTGATTTTTTTATTAAATAAGTTAGGCCACTAAGCCACTGACCATTAGCCCACTCTATTCCCATCCCCAGTTATGCGGGGATTTTTCAGGTTCCAACAGTTTATTTTATTATTTTTCAAATTCTAATAGTTTTCTTATATTATTTGGATAGTTTCTAGATAATCATAAGATAATTGTGAATGAATCATTTGAAAATTGAAGAATCAGTATGAAAAAATAGTTTTAAATCTAAAGAATGAGAATGTAGGGTATGCGGTCAATTTTGTTGACCTTTAGGCATAGGCACGAGTCTTCAAATATGGTTTTGCATCTTCTTTCCTGAAGTGATAGGATTATTTATTAAAAAGTTATTTCACATCGCAAGGCACTCTCTGTTTATATATTGATCTCGATTTTATATAAATGTATTTTCTTACGCAAGATTTTTCAAGGTTTTTTTTTTAAAAAAAAGTATTAATTATTTATTACAATTATGAGTAAACTTAACTTATTAAATAAAATCATTATTTTAGTATAAAATTTAATTGTCATTTTTTATAAATGGTTGGTCTAATTAATCGATTTCAAATAAAATTTGATATTTTAACATAGTATTTCAAAGATTTTTGAGAAGAGGGTGAAATTAAAAAGTATTATATATTCTTAGTTGAAAGGTGTAAGGTATACAATTTTTGTAGTTCAAGAGAGGAAAGTATTATATGTATATAGTTGGGGGGACACAAAACTGAAGTATAGGTATGGGTGTAAATGGATCGAATACACTGTTTTCATATTCGTATTCGATTATAATTATTTAAATATCTATTTACAAATATCCAAATACGTAAATTTATGAATTTATAATAAAAACATACTTTAATTCATAGAAGAAACTATATAATTTCATTAAAAAAAAAAAAGCAATCAAACAAATATTGTAATTTCTAATTAATAATTAACTTTATAGTTGATTATTAGTACTTATTCATAATAATAATGGCATTTAAGTATATTAATTATAAAGTCAACGAACAATAATTGCGTTGATTAACTTTATTCTTCATTTTTTTCTCTATATTACAATAATTTTTTAAATTTATTCCTTTCCCTTCTCAAATCTTCAATTATAATTTATATATACATATATGAATTATGAGATTTTTACTAAAAAATATAAAAATATATTATTTAATATATATGTATTCGGATCGGATATTAAATGAATCGGATACGCATTTATCATATACGTATTCATTTATAATCAGATATCCACTAATCGAATACGGATAATATCCACTTTAAACGGATGCGGATAAATTTTGTATAAATAGATACGAATGCGAACGATAAACGAATTTTCGAATATTCATTTACAGCTCTAAGTATAGGAGACAAAGGACATGGGAAAGAAAAGTTTTGGTAGTGTTTGGTTATATTTTTTGTTTGATTTTATTATATATTTTGAGAGAATGAATTATTGAAAAATGTGAAAGTTGTTTTTTGGTATGTTTGTTTATGTTTTGGATAAGATATTTTTTTATTGTAACGGTCAAATAAATACTTTTTTATTAAGTTTTTTTGGATAAAAATAAAATTGAATAATTTTTTTAATATTAAAATAATAATAAAATATATATAATATTTTATATATATATATATTAAAGAATGTGTATTTAAAAAATATATATTTGATTATATTTTTTTAAAATAATATTATTTCAGAAAAATATAACCAAACAAAACCAATGGCAACAAAATGTACTTATAGGATATACCATTTATAATTTTAAAAAAATGTATTGTATTAGATAGATTTAGCGTATAAAAAGAAAGGCTGACTAGATGATACGTTCGATAGTTTCCACGAATGGAGAAGAAGCGTCCACGTCTCCCAAGGTCCATACCTCGTACACAACCCCCACCCTCTCCCCGCTGCCGACACGCTGTCTAACCCCCAAAGATTGCTTCAACGACTTGTACTTTCCTTAAAATATGCAAATCTTTCTAACATGGAGTACAATAGTAGTTGAAAAGTAGGGCAATGTTTGGTTATGTTTTTTTCGGATGATTTTAATATATATTTTGAAAAATAAATATAGAAAGCAATATTGGATAATGTAATGAATTTGTTGTTATATTTTGAGGAATAATTAAAATTAATTTTAAAAAATTTTAGTATGTTTGTTTACGTTTTAAGTATAAATTTTTTTACTATAACAGTCAAATTAATATTTTTTGTTAAATTTTTGGGATAAGAGTGAAATTGAGTGATTTTTTATTATTAAAATATAATAAAAATAAATATATAGTATACATATATATATAATATGTATGTATATATTGAAAAATGGAGAAATTTTGAAAATAATGAAGGATATGAGAGGGCATTTTGGAAGAATCATTTTTAGTATTTTGAAGAGAAATGGATATATATTTGGTTATGTTTGCCCAAAATAAAATTATTTTGGGGAAACATAACTTGATAACCATATCTTCCTTAAATTTTCCCTATTATTGGAAGAAAATGAAGTATCATCTTTTCACATTATAAACAAAATGCAATGTTAGTAGTAAAAAAGGAAAATATAAAAACTATTGCTAATAACATGTATATTTATGATGTCATCAAAATATATAAATATATAAATATATTTATGAATAAAAATATTTTTAAATGACAATAATTTTTATTTTGTCACAATATGACTTAAAATGTGTTTAGATGAATTTATAAGCTCCTACAAACATCCAATAAAATTTTTAAAAGCTTGTAAGTTGCTAAATCTTATTTAACACATAAAGATCCCACTATCAGTCAAACTCAAATTAAATTTAACATAAAGTATTATTTTCAAATAATTAAAAAATATATATCTTTTTTGAATGAACACGTCTTTTTATATCTCAAAAAATCCAAATCACCTAAATTTCAACCTTATGCATACCATAATTATTATTTTCAAAGAAAACATTCAAATACAAACTCATTTTCATTTTCAAAACTATAACTAACTGTTTAATTTTTAAAAATGCTAAAAAATAAAAAATAAAAATACATCCAAATGGGTCGTTAATTATTTTATGGATCAACCGAATCCAAAATCTAGATGGACATAGAATTCTAGAATATCTTACTATCATACATCATAACACTTAATTACTCTCATTATTCAAAGAATCAAGAAAATATCCCAACAAATTTTTTGAGCCAAATATTTATGGCTTTCCTCTCAGACAGGTAATTAAACATCAAAAGGCAATTTTCCCCTTAATGAGAATTCCCTAGATCGCAGGTAATGTTTACGAAAAAAACAACCGTTGGATAGGGCATCAGCATCCCGTCAACCATTGATCTTGCGTAGTTTGGTGGGGAAGTCTAGGTGGCAGGTGAGGATTGGGTGGAGGATGATCCAAGACAAGATACGGTTGGGGGATGAGCCAATCAGAGGTGGATACCGTATGTTACTAGATTTGGAAGTTCCTAGTTAAAAAAAAAAATGTTTTAAGGTTGGAGAATTACCTGAAGAGGAAGGCACTCTCCCACCTCCCACCAACCCATGATTTTTTATTTATTTTTCTTTTTTCCCTATATGTGTATTTTTATTGATATTTATGTTCACACTATCTTTTTTTCATCCTTATTATTATTAGTATTTGAACTCACCACCTCCTTAACTCCTCAGGTTTCGATTATTGTTGTCGTTGTTGTTATAGTTTGAATGAATTTTAAGTTCGAAATGATTTTATCCATTAGGCGATTTACTATGCTTAATTATTTCAAGCATTTTATAAGTTTTTTTAATAATTCATTTTTGGAATTTATGCATTGTTAGATAATTTTAAAATAAACTTTTAGATGTGTTTTGAATAAAATAAATTCATGAAGTTTTTTAGGTATTGGTTTTCATGAATTTTGTAAATATAGATTTGCTAGAATTTTGAAATTATTATCTCTTTATTTAGTTATCTATTTTTTCTTAAAAGAAGCCTAATATCTTATATTGTGTGTATATATGTATGCATACCAAGAGTTTGTTAGGATTTAAAACATGGACCTCACATTCATGTGTGAGACTATGCCACTGGACCTGTTGACTACTCGGCCATCTCTCTGACAATCTTACTTTTAAAATTTTTAACAAATACTTCGAGATGCCTTAACTGTAAATATATATATATATATATATATATATAAAGAGCTACAAAGTTAGTCAAAAACCAATCTAGACTTTTAGGTTTTGTCCAAAATAATGAAAGAAGAGTTTGCTTGAATTTAAAACTGATTAGGTAATTATAATTTTGAAATTGAAAGAGTAAATATTACTTTGTCAACAACTAATTAAATCAATATCAAATCTCAATAACAATCAAGGATTATAAAATTTGACAAAATTGAGTTATACAAATAAGAAATTTTAGACTTATGTCTCACACTATATATGTTACTATATACTGTTACTCTATATGTCGCTTATGTGGGTGGGGTTATAATTATAAAGCACAAAGGACTTTTCTTTTTCTTGTTTTTGATAGAAATGTGTCCAAATGCATCTTGATATTTTTATTTGATTTGAAAAAGTTGATATGCCAACTCAATCATAATAATTATTGATTTGCACTAGCATACCCATGAATGAATTATCACATGATTTTATATTGTTAAAAAATTGCAATTAATTAAATTATATTTAAACAACAAGGCTTAGGAATCAAGCTCACATGATTTTTCCATCCATGGGATCCACCAAAGTGCTACCTAGTCTTGAACATACTTATGATATTGGTTTGGACACATATTGCAATTGACACCTCACAAAAGATCTTTGTTTCAACGCAATGTTATTAATATTCTTTATATTTATCTTTCTCACAGAAGAATGCATTACATCTCATCTGAATAAATATTACGTCCCATCTGAAATAAATCATATTACATATATATTCACCATAGATGTATTTTAGATATGAAAATATGCATGATTTTAGGTAAACTAAATCATCTAATTAATTAAATTTTTTCCCCAAAAGCCTATTTCTACATGTAATTATTAGTATTTCACTTAGGGCTCATTTGGTTTCATTTTCAAAATCTATTCTCACATTTTCTACAATTTAAAAAATAAAACACATCACTTTTTGCACATTTTCACTCAAAATTATTTTTATTTTTATTTCCAAAACACATTCTCCAATAATCTATATGTTTTCTCCCAATATCCTAAATATCCTCTCTTTCTCTATTTTATTATTTCTATCTCATACATTCTACAACCTATTAAAATTAATATAATCATCACTTTTCTAACAGTTTATCTAAATACAAACTCATTTTCAGTAACTAATTGTTTAAATTTTAAAAATAATAAAAATAAAAATAAATCAAACAGGCTAGGTATTAGTACCTCTAAGAAGACACATGCATTTCAATTTTCAACTCTCTCTTTCAAACTTCTCTTTTTGGTAAGACCATGTGGGAAGTTGATGAAACTTTGAATCAAAACCAAAGCCCAAAAATTTTACAAAAAAAAGAAAAAAGAAAAAAAGAAAAACAAAAAGATGAAAGCAACATTTGTCTTGATAATTAATTATTTCCGTGGTCACGGTAGACCAACCCACAATAATTACTCCCAACTGCCTTAATTAAACACAATCACATTCAATTAATTTTTCTTGCATAGGTTTGATGATTTAGATGAGAGAAAGCCAGAAAGAACGATTGCCTGAAAATCTTACCAGAAGATTTTATTGGTCAAGAAATCGGAGGCGAAAGTCAACAATTGCGACTCCGTAAGAGCAACGTGGGCAACTGATGTCCGAGGAAATATATATGATTGGTATTTATAGTATATCGATATATATATATATATATTATATATTGTTAGCAGAGATCAGAGGTTTTGAATTAAACTCGTGCTTAATGGGAAGCAAACAAAAAGCGCTGGGTGGTCCACTAAAGTCGCCGTATGTACGTGTCCCGATGTAAATGTTTATTTGAGTATTATTAGGGAACACTGAACAGGTCATTTGATTGCTGCTAAAAGATAGAGCCTTGTCGGCTGCATCATATCTTCTCAGTTCCCTCTCAAAATCTCTTAATAAATTTTTCCAAAATCAGGCTGGGAAAGGAACAAAATATTGTCATAAAACATTATTATTATTATTATTATTATAAGTGTTTTGTCCTTCTTTCCTCCTTCGTGAATCACATGCTCTTACTATCTTGTCTTTCTTGTGAAATTCTTGCCAAATTTCGAAAAAATTCATTGAAAATGACGATTGTAATATTTTGTTATTTTTTCGTATTATTTGGGCCGTCGTCTTTCTTGATTGATTGAAGGTGAAGCCACCTTTGATGTCATAATAATAATTTAAAAAAATTGTGAAATAATGTAATTTAGTAATTATTCTTTCACTAATATTTATTTATAATAAATTTCTAATTGAAAGGAGAAACCTTGGGAATGTTTGGTTTTGTTTTTTTTTTGTGATTTTATTATATGTTTTTTGAATAATGAATTATTGAAAAATGTGAAAATTGTGTTTTGATATGTTTGTTTATGTTTTGGGAGAGATATTTTTTTACTGTAACAATCAAATCAATGCCTTTTTGTTAAGTTTTTGTAGTAAAAATAAAATTGAGTTATTTTTTTAATATTAGGATTATAATAAAATATATACGATGTAAATATATTGAAAAATGTGTGTTTTAAAATAAAAATGATGATATGTTTGGTTATATTTTCCCAAAATAATGTTGTTCTGGGAAAATATAACTAAATATTCCCCTAAATTTGTTCATCGAATTATGTGATAATAAAATTTAGCGAGTAAATCAGGTGGACCAATCGACTGTGGTTTATACTTCAACTAAACTAACCCCAACCTTGGGAATTTAGGACCACAACATTTAAAATCATAGAATGGGTAATTAGGAAACATACCAAAATAAATAAATAAATCATAGATGCATTAGCAAAGAGACACAAATTAATGACAATAATAAATATAAATAGCTTCTCCTAAAGAGGTTCTGCCAGCTGTTCAAATTCATAAGTAATTTCTATCAAGAGATTTAATTAGTTGCTTAGAGATGATAATTAGCCATGTAATTACCTATGTACGTGGGAAACACTTACATTGATCTACAAAAAATATATCTAATCGAACCTAGAAATTTTTTTTCAATATTATCCCTAAAAAAAATAGAAAATAGTGATATAATAATAAGTGACAATACAAAAATTATTACTAATTTTACATATTAAGTGAAAAAAAAAAATTGTATTGATAATTTTTTAGTAAGCTTTATAAATTTAATAATAATAATAAGAATAATTTTTAAGTTAATCATGACTATTGACAATTAGTGACAAGACCTATAGCGATATATAATTTAGTGGCAATGACAATTTTGTAACCATTAATATTGATAGCTCTTAATGTCATTAGGTTGTTTTTATAAGTATGTGCTAATTATGAATAGTGACAATTTAAGACATTATCGTCTATCTCTGTTAAAATATATTGCAATGAAATAAAAATTATTATTATTTAAAAACTGTTGTTAGTGATATAATAAAAACTATTCTGATCACTTAATATATGTCAATTGCAACAATTTTTACATTATCATTTTTTGTTGCCTCGACTTTGGATCATATGATGAAATAAATTTAAAATAAGAATGATATATTTTGCGTATATTAATTAAATATGTCTAGTGGTAAGATAATATATCTTTTACTTGGGAATTATTAAAAATAAGGTCACGTAGGGGTGAATTTATTGTATTACATGCCTCCAAATATTTTACAAAATTTACCTTATCTTGGCCTCTCTTGTTTGTTTTTGTCTATCAATAAAGAGCTTACGTGTAGGATAGACTAAGAGTATGTTTATTGCGCCCTATGTTATAACATTTTACATTTTTTAATAAATTTTTTAAATTTATAATATGTTTGATCTTATTTTAAAATAAAATTTTGAATTATTTGATGAAATATGATGAAACTTATAAAAGGTTATGAATAAAAAGTTTCCAATTAATACAATTAAAATTAAAAAATTATTGCCAAATCTTAAAATAATTAAATTTGTAAAATTTTAATATAATTGGAGAATTTTTCGATAAATTATTGGTCAATACATCTGATGTTGGTACCTAGAACTACAAATTTATGACAGAATTATAAGCACTTCATTCAATTTTGAAGTAATTGTTCATTTATTTTGACTCCAAAAATTTGATTCTCAATCTACAAATGAGACAAATATAATGGAAATATGTCCACATCATTTAAATTTATAATGCTTGAGGGAGATTTAAAATATCTTGTAAACTTGTTTGGTGGTCTGTAGTCTAATAACGTTAAGTTTCTCCCATTATGTGGGAGTTTAGTGTTTGATTCAAATGGATGTCTTTATATGCATCTTATGTGTGTCTCTTGGTTGTAGTTTTGTGGAATTTGTATTTCTATCTTCTTTAATTTGATTTTGTATTTTATTTATTTGTTATAAAACTGATATTCTTGAATTAATAATTGAATCTATAGACTTATTATAAATGATACTCTCTTTCTCAAAAAGAAAAAAAAAATCTTATAAACTTTTATATTTTATAAAAAAAAATTAAGTTAGAAAATATTGGATTTTATCTAAAAACGAGCTCTCAAAGAGATTGAATAAAATAATATTTTAAAATTTATAAAAAATTAATAATATTATTTTATAATTATTATAATCAAACTTATAAGATTTATAATGTTTAAGTACATGATATGTGAAACATTAATATTGGAGAAAATTTTTTGCTTAACCAAATTTAGAGGGTGTTTGGGTGAGCTTATAAACTGATAAAAAGCATTTAGTAATTTTTTTTAAAAAAGAGCTTATAAGATCCGAAAATAAGATGTTAGGAGCTTATAAACTTTTTTAAAAAAAGTAAGGAGACTCTAACTTATTTTGAAGATCTTAACAAGCTCCTTCATTTTTAACCATTTTACTTATAAAATTGTCACTAGTAACATCTTATAAGCTCCAAGATCTTATTTTATCCAAACACTTTAACAACTTATTTTAAAAATAAAATCTAACATCTTATAATCTCTAAAAACATTTTATAAAATATAAAAACTTATAAAATATTTAAAATAAATTTAGCCAAACATGCTCTTAGTCTCATCAACTTTTTATAGTTGGGTGCTTTGCATAATTAATTCCCACGCCAAACAAGAAATTCAACATGGAATTTTAATTGTATGAGGAGCATATATATCCCCAACACAAAATGCTTTCCTCTTTTTCACATTCGGAGTCACCCAAAATTTTTGGACACTCAAAATGGATGTTTCATTATCCTAAAAATTATAATTATTAATATTTATATAATTTAAATAGTAGAAACCTTATAACAGTTAAAAACAACATATATTTCGAAGCCAATTATAGCATCTAATATTTCTTACACAGAATAAGAATATAATTTGATTGTTATTTATAGAAAAATCTTAACATTGGCCCACAAAAAGAATTATTACCATTTATACTCAAATTAATAGTTATTGAAAAAACATTTACATCCTGATCAATCTTAAATTATATATGGGGATAATTTGACCAAGCGGATAAATTTAAAAAATGAGAATAAAAAATAATTAAAGTTTTTTGTAATTTTATATTCCGAAAACATTTCAAAAAAAAAAAGTGAAAATTAAATTTGGAATAGATACTATTTAACAAAAAAAAAAACCCAAAAAATACTGTAAAAAGTTGATACTAATTCTACTTGATAAGACGTTTGAGATTGCAATGCTGAAGCATATGCTTAAAGAAAATGAACTTTTAATATTCAAGGGATAAATTTTCACTAAGACACTACTTAGAATTAAGAGAATTAAATGGACAGATGGACCATTGGCCAAGGGTCACTTTTACCATCTTTTAATTGAAAAATAAAATAAAATAAAGTATACCTTATCTCAATGAACAATCAAGATGCTTTGTCTCCACCTTTTGTCTATTTACACCTTTATTTAATTAAAATTTTCATTTGTGAAGAGGAAAAGTAGTTCTATAATTTTTTCCCCCTAATTTGCTTGGCAAAATGGTACTAATTTTAACCTATTTCCTAGGCAGAAGGAT
>JACGDI010005432.1:734506-754493 GCA_014898725.1 Jacaranda copaia
CAAACCATCTCATTGTTTTTGGATGTATTAAACTAACATTTTATGTTCTAAAATTATTCTCTTAAACTACATATGAGCACCGTTAACTCTAAATTATTAATTTAAGCATAATAATATACCTATGCGCGAGTTTTTTATTTTTTTAACTTTTATTTAATCCCATGATTATACTCATATTGGTTGAATTTAAGTGATTATAACATGTTAAACAATTTATTTAGTTTTTGCCCTATAAATTATCTTAGTCATGTTGAAATTAAAAAAAGTGCTTGGTTGAGTATTATTGATACATGATAAAACCCTTTTAAATTTGTAGGAGGCTTATTTCTTATCTTTCGAACCAAACGCTTTTCAATGACAAAAAAAAAACATTTTGTGATCCTATGTGTGCGGACCAATGTATTACAAACTAATAGATTAGTATATGCACAATTTAAACATGTAATTGCTCTTGATAAAATCACTTTTTTCTAAGTTATAACATGGAGTAAACTAGCCTATATAACTTTGACATAGCCTTTATTTTTTTTTATTTTTTTCCTCGCAATTGGCTTCATTTACACTTATTTTTTGGCGAAAGGTAGTACTCGTTGGAGAGGGAAATGCCACGTAACTAGTGTAGCCATTTTTCAATATGAGTTGTTATTTTATTGTGAAGAAAATGAAGTGAAAGTAACGTTGGAAGATAATCAAATCAAATCAAAGTTTTTTCCCCCCCTTTTTCGGTGAAATAATCAAATCAAAGGTCAATACTGAAGAGCAGGTCGGACGTCACTGAATCGTCAAATCAGTCATTTTCCGCCCCAAAATGGGTATGGTACAGGTTCGGGTTATTTGCCTGCATTGGGCTGTGCCCTGCTGAACTGGGTCAAATTTGTTGGAATGTTGCGATTAATACGCTTCAAGATTTTTATGTTGGTCGAATTATTTTACGTAGTACTATTGTGCTTTTATGCCGTACCCTGTTTTCCAACCGAATCTATTTTACTTGGATAGGGCGAATTAAATTAAAAAGAACAAACTACCTCAGCGACCACCCCCAGTAAAATAATTGGAATTCCTATAGAGAGAGTTAACTAATTCTATAATTTTTTAATAGATTGGGTATAACACTTTTGCTCCGATGAAAATTATCGAATTATAAAAAGATGGGTAGCATAATAATCACTTTAATGGTCAACGGTGACCCGCCTGTTGCGAGCGAAATTGGCATAATTACCTTGTACACGACAAGATTCAACCATTTCAACCCATTCAACATAGGTAATAAAAACGCCTTTTAATGACTCTAACCTTGAGTTTTAATATGTTGTTTATTTTAATGTTTCCATGTAATCATGCAGATCATGTAGATAATCATACAAAACAAAGAAAAATTCACTCACACACAGATGAATATCTTATGTACCAGTACCAAATATTTAATATGTGAGTGTGTGTGTGTGTGTTGTGTGTGTACATTTATACATATATATCATATACAAATGCGCACAAACCCTCCAAAAATTCACACCATCAAGAAAATGAAATTCACACCTATCAAGGTTCAACAGTCCACTTTACATAAGAATGAATGTTTTTGGCAATTATGAAACATCGATTTGTCCATGCAACTATTTGAAAAGTGAGCTGATTAGTATAAGCATCGGCTTATCTGAAATCTCATTCATCTGATTCTCCATTCCCAGAGCAACAACACTGAACTACACTCAGAAACACAGGATCACCAACTACAATTATTTTGTTGTGTAGCCTTCAATTTGAGCCTCATTCTCGAGCTCCTTTCACCTGCAAATTCTTACAAAGATGAGAACACAATCAAAATACAGCCAGAACTAAATGGTCAAGCAAAATTAACCACAGAAAGGATCATCTCACAACACCACCTCAAATCGTTTCACATTATTAAAGGAACCGGAAAAGATACAACTAAACATACATTGGAAAAAGAAAAAAGAAAGGAAGGAAAGAAAGAAAAGATGCAATTTCTGGTACCAACATTGATTTAGAAGACCACCTGCATCTCCACAAATCCAGATCCAGAAAGGATGAGAAAATATTTGCAAGGAATCGAAGTCAAAAGGAGAAGGGAAGACCTGAGTCAGCGAAAAAAGGTGGACAGTTTAGGTGCCTTCATGTGAGAATGGGATAAGATCGAAATGAAACCTAGTTTTACTAGGAGCTGTATGATTTGCTCCTAGAAAAAGAAAAATGAAAATCTCGGCTCTAGCTTTCTTAATATATCAAGTGATTTCCTGTCTTATCAAATCCCATGTGTGAAAGAAATCAAGGGGAGAAGAGAAAATCGAACTCAGTCACTTAGGGCCCATTTGGCTTTGTTTTTACTCATCATTTCATTTTCTCCTGAAAATAAAAATAGAAAGCCATTAACTTCTCCCTCATTATCACATACATTTTCACTCTCATCTCATTTTCTCAAGCACACTCTTACAATCTCTCCATTTTCACACCTTACTTTCCCATGCTCTCATTTGCATGACTTTTACCATAAACACAACAACGTTCAAATATATTTCATTTTCAATCCTCACAATTATTTTATTTTAAACAAAACATCCAAACAATATTTCATTTTCAAACCCATACTTATAACTAACTTTTCACTTTTTCATTTTAACCAAAAATGAAAATGCCTCCACAAAATAAAACCAAATAGACTCTTAGCACTCAACTCTAGAACGTGTAGTCAAAAGCACAAGTCTCCAGAAGTTGAAATGCACAAAACATATAAGAAGCTGATCTGGTTCTTCTCTTGCTTTTTCCTTTTAACAAGAAAAAATACCGCTATTCTCGCACTGAGAGACATGACCAACACCATTTTGACCTCTTCTACACTACCATTTTCCTCCACTCTATGTCTGTTCTCATGAATACAAGCAGGGAAGGTTAACAAGCCCAATCATCATTCAGTAACATTTTACTAGCGTTTCATCACATAGAAAGACAAAGTGGGTCAAAACTTACCTGTTGGTTTCTGGACCCCCCATTTGAGAAGGTTTGATCCTTCACCAACTTGAAAGTAGCCCTGCCAGACTAATCACAACTCCCTCTCGTCTCCTTAAATGGGAACATTTAACTTCTCAGCACCAATCTCTAAAGTAACAGCCAGTTATTGGATCTTTTGAGTGCCAAGCATTGAATCTTTAATGCAGTCTTGTCAAAGTCTCAAGTAATAATCTGATTTCACCACTCCAGTCATCACCAACTGATGCCGAATAAGACATTTGTATTAAATCCCATATGTTCCATTATATAGATTGCCTGAACTGGGCATTCGGATCTTGGAATCTTCATAACCACCATAAAACTTATTAAATCCCAATCTCTCAGTCCTCAGTAGTTCCACCATACCCAGATTATTCCCAGCAGGGATCTCATTCCAGCCATCCCATTGTCCGTTGGAAGTTATTCCATTCCTAGATTGAGGGAATGAGAACTGGGAAAATGGAGAAAGATTATCGGCCAGCGTTCGCTCCATAACCCTGGAAGGAATTCCATAAGCATCACCAGCGGTGGAAAAACTGTCCCCCAGATCAGTAAATCTTTGATTCTGATATGGAGGAAGAGATCTTTGCAAAAGTGATTGGAATCTCGCCTCTTCATATGTACTCAATTGTGATGAATAACCTGACCTTAAGTCGAAACTCGAGTTATTGATGCCACCAGGGAGTGTCCCTTTGCCAACTGCCAATATTGCAGGATCCATAAACTCAATATCACCATTAATAATGGTATTATCACCTGAGGGCATCTGATAATGATTTCTTAGCAAAGAGGAAGCACCAAGCATGTTATTTCCTGCAAAGTACAGAATAAATTGATGATCCAAGAACCAAGAAAGTTTTAAATATAAATGTGCTCAGCTAGACAGCATATAAAACTAACCAGAGACTCTGTTCAAAAGTTGCTCCATCCTTTCTTGAGAAGTAAAGCCTGGGGGTGGTGCCCTACTAGGCACTGAAAATCCTGGAGGGGCAGATATCTGAGATCTAGAAACTGTTCAAATGCAGAGAAACGCAGAGCTTAGAGCGTCAAGGAAAGAAAAATTGATAAACAAGTAAATAACTCCACCAAACAAGAAGACACAAGGAAAAGAGTTGGCATATGTGCTGGGATTTGTTTTCAAAAAAAATAGCTCTAGCTAGAAAGAAATGAATGAGCTAAGCAAATTCGAAAATAAGAGCTTTAATTTCAGCCTTAATACTGGGCAATCAGGAAAACTGAATGTGCACGTATAACAGAACCATAATACTTCAAATCAATAGAAATGCAAGTCGACGTCAAAATCAGTCTTTCCCGTTAACATAAACAAGCAAGGAAAACAAAGATGGGCCTTCTCCCTAGTCAATAAGCAATTATCCACACACTTATCTCTTTCCATCCAACTTTAGAAAAACAGTAAATTAATATTAATTCAAAATTATAGTCTCAAAGGCATAAAAAAAAAATTTTGGAGCACAAACCCCATGCCTTACTTCTCCAAGAGAGAGAATCTTTCTCCAACCTTAATTTTCTCAGAGATCTGCCATTAACATCACTCCCATTATGAGGATGTTAATAAGCATAAGAGAGTTAAAAGAATAATAAACATTAAAAGAACCCAACATAGAACATGCCGGAGAATCAATACTATAATGTGCATGTAAAGAAACGCTGAGAAAAACTTAACAGATATTAAATTATACAGTATTGCAAGTCTTCCTTTTGTTCTTCACCCTATAGAAGCTTAAATTGTCATTTTTAACCAGGACAATTATAGTAAATGATCGCCATGTTTGCATTACATGAATGACTCTGGCTAACACATCAAGCATAAAGTAGAGGAAATCAGCAACATTTTATAAGAATATTTCCGCTTCTAATTTTCCAGACACTTTACACTAGTTCCTCAGTATAAAAGAACGCACTACAACACAAGGTGCGTCTATAATTCCAGTTTTCCTTCACTAATAGTTGCTTTTTTGGCTGATACTACTCTATTGTTAAATCTATATAAAAAGCATTCCAGTTCGTTTATACATAAGTGTGCAGGGATATTTACCACATTCAAATTTAAAAAGCATTCCAGTTCATTGAGAGAGTATGAGCTATAGACATTAGACAGAAAATATGATATGACCAAAATTGCAGTCTAAAAGCACTCCAAGGAAAATCAGATCAGTTCATAATCCAGTATAATGAACACATCACAAAATCTTCTCCAAATATTTTATTTAGAAAGACCCTCAAACCCCCCATCCATGGGAAAGACGAAGAAATGTAGCCACATAATTTCTAAAGACAAGGCCCAAGAGCACCATGCCATTCTCAGGTAGTAACTTACCAATACGAATATATGATTAATTTCCATTACAAGTTTAGCAATGATATGACCAACAGAAATTTACATGACACATATACTAAGATAAGGTCATAGGAACTAAGTGAAATTTATGAAAAATATATGGAGCAGTGTTTGCTTACCAGAAAGTCGGTTTGAAGAGTTATGAGAGTGACTGCCAGCTAAAATCTCTGATTCTGTGTCGAAAACAGGAAAACCATTTTGACTAACAAATTTCTCAATATGCAAGCCATTGCTGTTAGAGAAATCATGGCCAAAAGGGCGCTGTTTAAAATCATTTTCATAGTAATCAATAGATTGTCCAAAATCAGATAGCTGGCTTATAGCCGCCTCCTCTCTAGCAAAAGAAAACCTTGATTGATTACTATTCTGAATTTTCCGTGAACCTGGTGCTCCAAAAGAGCCTTTACGATTATCAGTTTCATGTAACAACTTAGCCAGGCTCTGAGGTGAAGTTAGTGACTCATCCCATTGGTCAAAATCCATAGACAAAATATTTGATATTATGCTGCTTTCCCCCATATCAGAAGCACCAGTGGCAACTTCACCTTCATATCTCCCTAGCAGCGACTTCTTCTCATTATTAGGGAACAAATTAGAATATTCAACATTATTAACCAGCGGACCCTTGGGTATGTTCTGAGGATGTTCCCTAGGAAAATTAGAAGTTGAAACTATCAAATCAATATCTCTATCTACAACTTGCCTATCCAAATCAACACTGATCGAACCATCGGTGTTGCTAAACTGGCGAGAATGAAGGTTAGAATGCTTTGACAGATGAGATGCATGAGAAAATTCTGGAATTCTGTTTGTAGCAACCTCAGGATCCTTAAGCCTTCGATTATCAAAAGAAAACAAATCATCCTCTATTTTGTGTAAATCGACTTGTGTTACTTGAGTTGGCATTTGCAAAATAAAATCAGACTGGACATCTGTTAAACCAACCTCCTCCCTTGTACTTGCAGCCGTTCCAGACACTTGAGAAGTCACTGGTTCTCCACTGTGCCGAACATAGCCATTCTCTGAAAATTGGTTTTCCTGAATGTCCATTGATAAAACACCAGAGCATATATTCTCTATGTTTTCATCTGTGGCATCAATAGAATATTTCTCTGAAGCAAGTAGGCTAGATGCTAAGGAACAGTCAACAATATCAGTAATATTAGGTGGCAGCTCAGTTTTAGGTGGGCCATGGGACTGTCTATTTTCGGGGAAAGTAGCAGGATGTAATGATGCAACGGAACTCTCAGAAACAGTAATTCTCCCATCTGTGCTTGATTTCTTTTTCACTGGTTCTAAAGTTTCCATTTTATTTTTATCTTGAATGGTGCTTTCTTCACTAGGAACTGTCTTTCCAGTATCACTGTGCAATGAGGAAAGCTGACTTGGGCTTGCAGCAGTAGTAGAACATGCCACAGGTCCATTACACATATCTGGTTTTTGTTTAAGTGGCCCATTGGAACATTGCATACTCGCAAGCAAAGGCTGATTGTTGGAAGCACGAGTTCCCCTGATCAAGAAAACAGAACAGTCAGAAACAGCAGCAAATAAAATTAGGAACAACCTACAGTCAGAGGATTACATACCATGAGGCTCCAGCAGGAAGAGCAGCAGATCTACCTGGGCTGCTATTTGGTGGAGAAACTCTAGCACTGATCGCTGAATTCTGCTAGCCAGGTAACAAAAATTGTATTAGAAGGGGAAAAAGGGATTAGGATATTGCACAATTGCCAAAGAAACAATAATATGACATAATGAACTGCCAACCATCACAATCATTCACTGCATTAGTTGGATAACATATGTTTTCCTGAGAGGAAGTAACAGCAATCTCTCTAAAAACTGATTACAGTAGCCTCCACAGAACTAAATGCAGCGCACTCATGAGAAATTCCGTAAAGACTAAAAGGAAAAAAAAAATGAAAATAAAGTAAAACTGAGCATGCAAGCACCATTAGTAGGAAAAGACAATAGATTTGAGTAAAAGTCAAGAAGCAAGAAATCTTACATTTGTATTTACAGCAGTTTTAATTACAGGCTTCCCGGAAGAAGCAGAAGGGTTATTGCAGTATTCATCTGCTGGTGGAGGTAACACATTTCCCGAACGCCGTTGTGTAGTATTTGAGGAACCAGTAATTTGTTGAACTCTACTCCTTTCCAATCATTGTGTAAATGGATCAGATACTTGAGAAACAATTAATGAGCTCCACCAAGCATTTTAGATGATGGTAAACCCCAAAAAATTAACATTAAATTATTTTACAACAGGATCGTAACTGGTTCTCATATCAACCCTACTTTGGAAGAATAAATTAGCTGGTAAAAGGACATCAAGAAAACTGACACTTCATTGCTTGCACATATAAAGAAATATTTATTAATCAGTTATGAGAAAAATGAGCTTCGCATAGAATTCCAAGTCTTGCTCTATAAAAGCTGCCCCATTCACATCTTCATTTAGACCCTCATGTAATCTCAAACCATAAACGGGAGATCAAATTCAGTACCATGAGAAACTAAGTAGAATCTCTGTCAGCTTCTTTATGTATCAAACATTCGTAAACTCTTCTATCTAAATATAGAATATTTAATAGCATTTCCAATGGACTGCATTAGCGGAAAACGATATCTGCAGGTACAATTATCATGCAATGGTTGATGTTCATGCAATATATCAGATGACAATAAAAAAATAATATTTTCAGCATGCATCAACAGTTCACACCAAAAAAACATTAATATCATCCTTCAAGCACCCCAACCCCCAACCAATATAAAGGGAAGAAACAAGAAACATAGAAATAAGATTTGAAAATATATATTCTGCCTGCTTAAGAATGACGACCTAACAAATACCCACTCTCACTGATGACACTAATGTCTTAAATTATAGTCTGCCTATCTAAGAGCAGAAGCATTCAACGTTTTCATGTTAGCTAATTTAGAAACAACTGACATGACATGTGCATGTATAGGCTCCACAATGTCAAAAATGAAGTGATGGACCACATCAACATATTAAAAGAAAGGAAAAATATAGCTGAATGGTCCTGATATAGAAACCCATTGATGGAAAAGGGAAAGATACAAGTGAATGCATCTGATATAGAAATACCTTGTCGGAGCAGATATTATTTCATCCTTCGTAAAACTGTCCTCTTGTGAACCAATCTCATGCAAATACAGACAATCGGGATTGCTGCAAGGCTGGACCAAAAGGTAAATCCTTCATTAGGGAACACCATATGTAGAACAATATGTTGTGCATATTCTGAGCATGGATAATATGGACAATCATACAATTACTGTGAATTCTTTTGTCCATAATTTGATACTTCAAAAAGATTTAATGGGCATACCACATTTCTCAGCCATGCATGACAGTATTTAGTAGTCCCAAAGCATGCCCTGCAACAGGGTTTTCAAAAACTATCTGATAACACAACAGAGATCAAAATACAAAATAGCAGGGTGACACGTACCTTAAAGGTCTACCATCCAAAATGAATCCATGTACTGACTGGATACAACGAACAGCTTCTTCCTCTTTTGAATATGTGATATATCTGGCAAAATATTGGAAGTGCATAGATAACAAGATGCACAAATGAGCCAAACATTTGCTAATTACTAGAACAAGATATATCGACCATCGTACAGAATATGACAAACTTCACATAATAATGAAGACGTAGGGGATGCGATCAATGCTTAGCATAAACTAGAACATAAGTTACAAAAATAAGCAGCACGTTGATTTTCACTGAATAATATTGTCATAAATTCATTTTCCACAATTACCCTGCACCCACACACTGGGCACTGAGTCCTGCCATGTTAAATAAATGGAGAAAGTAGCTAATACAAGCATGCACAAAAATTCAAGTCGTATATGCATAAAATCCTACAGAACTGCATGTAACATTTGAATCCAGAAATGAGGAACTTACACACTGCATGTACTATTTGCAAAATGTTGTATAGCGCCGGCTGCTGTCCGAGAGATAGAAACCTTCAACACCTTTCCATACTGACCAAAATATTCTCTGCGCTGAAGAAGCTGCAAACCAGAACCAACAGTAATAACAAAAGAAAAAGAGATGGGGGAGAGAGCATAAGAGCAAAAGACAGGAGAGGCACTTACATCCTCATCCGCTAAATTAAGTGGCAAGCCCACAACATAAACAAGATTCCTCTGGATGACTCGCACGCTGGCAAGTTGCTTCCTTCCTTCTGAGGTTTTGCTCTTTCCCTTTTGTGACTTCAGCTTTTTCTCCACATTCATCTCCGAAACCAGCCTGTTACAATTATCATGCAGATCATAATTAGAGTAGCAAACAATGTAAACTTACATTCCAAAAGGTGCTAGTTTTCCTAACACCTATCCAGTTAACATTACATTTTAATTACCTTTCACAACTTGCAGCTGTTCCAACAATCTTTTCCTTGTTATAAGGAGTACGACATGCTGGACAACGCCCTTCTGTCTCATCTTTCTCAGCCATATCCATAATGTGATGCCAACACCAAACACAAATCTGCAAAAGAAATGAAAAACATTCACATCTCATATAAGCAGAAAATTTCAGGATAAAAAGGAAATAGTAATGCAAAAGGCCCTGATAACATATAGATGGTAAAAGGTTAACAGCTCCTACAGTAGCTGCATATTTATATCCAATTTACTGCAGTGTTTATTATTTCTTAAAAAAAGAATAGGAGAAAATATAGGACCCTTTGATGCAAAGAGTTTTGTTGCTATCCTATGTGAAGAACGTAGCAAAAGAAGGAAGGCTCGTGGCATTGGTGGGTCGACCCATCACACAGCTGTATTCCGGTGGACCTTTCAATATCAAACTTTTGCAGATAAAACCATAGAATAAGTTTATTTAAAGCTCAGAGAAAAAAAAAAAGTTTATCCTTCAAGAAACATCCAAAGCACAAAGTTAAGTAAAATTAAGCTCTAATACCACTAGCTAATTTGTGCACTTGTGGCCTTCTTTGGAGCGTAAAAGATAATAGACCCAGATGGAAAACTAGGTAAAAGAACTCAAGAAAAGACAAAAAGATAACATAGAAAAAGAAACATAACAAAAGACACACCCCAAACTGAAACCAAAAAAGTGGGTCTGCAGTGGAGCGGGGGGCAGGGGGTTGTGGATGAAGGAGGTTCGCAGACAGAATGAGTTTTCCCTTTACCTATGGTAATTCATTGAAGATGAAGATCTAGTTCAAGAGGAAGATACTTTGATCTAGCCAATAAGCATGGCCAATATAGATCATGATCATTCTCAAAGATCTAGCTCAAGAGTTTTCCCTTCACCCAACAAAAATTATGCAAAGATTTTGCTAACACATGGCAAATGTAGATCATTCTCAAAAGAAAAGAATCCCATCCTTCAGATGTAAACTGTTGCATGTCATGTGCAAAAATAGTGTTCTGCCGTGGGAGGGAGGGTCATATGCAATACGCACATATGCACACACAATGAAAGCTACCTCATAGCATCTCTTCAAAATGGATAAACAAGATTGCTTTATGCCAGTAAAGCATGTCAATCAGATGAATCACATTTCTGTTGTGTGCATGTAGATATTGAATTTTATCTTTTAACCCAAGTACCAACAAGTCCGTGGCTAATAAATTGAATACTACTGATCAGCAAAATAATGATGCCATGCCTTGTGATGACATGCAACAACCATTGAATAATGGTGAAATCTAAGTTGCAAAGCATCTCCTATCACTCTTTCTCCCCTCTTTTCTTTGCTCAATGCTGTCTAACAGTACAAGGGGAATTTCTCACTAGACTAAAGTATCAATTAAATAGGATGTAAATTCCAACTAATAATCAAGAAAGGAGGGAAATAGCTCAATGGGCATTTCTTATATTATAGAGGTCTACAATAAACATAAATTCAGGGATTATAGAAAAACAAATTCATATATATATATATATATATATACACGAAAGATTTAATACCTCATAACCGCACTTGCAAGGCTTCAACTGCTGATCGGTCAAATCCATCTCCTCAGCACAGAGTGGACAAGTCTTCTCCCCTTGGTCACTCATGGTTGCCTTAAGAATATTATAAATCAGAAGCAGATACTAGTCAACTAAAACACGAGTACTATCATACTCTAGCAAAAATCAGAACTTGACGTAGATTAAATGAATTTAAACATGCAATAATAATTTATGAGGCGCTCCATGTCAGCAGATTAAACAAAGATCAACGCAACCTAGATTGAAGATTTAGTAAAAGGCTGAAAAATGAAAATCAGAATCGAGGCAAGACGAGCTTAACTTTGGAATAAAACTCGCTTTTTAAGCTGCCAAATCCAAAGTCAAACCCTAAAACACCTTTACGCACAACAGTGTATACAGCTTTCCCAATTAAAATCCCTCATAGACCAGTAAACCTTGAATAACTCAACTAATCACTAAACCAATTAAAAATTAACCGAAATCCAAGAGAATAACAAACAAAAGTAAGCTCCATTTTAAACGGTTAAAACGAAAATCTAATCCAGAAAGAAGGCTGAAGAGCAACAATTGAACTTAAACCAACCAAAGAATCAACAAAATTAAATCTGATTGATTAAAAAATTTGATTGTGCTGATTTTCAATAAAATTAGGGATCCAAAACGAGAATGAGATTCGGGATACGCGAACTTACCGGATGATTGGATCGAGATAAAAGGATGTGAAATGAATAGCAATACAGCGATGTAGATACAGATATAGAGAGAAAAGAGAGCCACAAAGACTGAGAATTCAGAGAGAGAATTAGACTGAGAAATGTGAAATGATTCGTTCTGGGCGATTGGTGTTTGTAAGCTGTGGCCGTTTAAATCCGGTTCGAATTCTGATATTGGGTTTGGTTCCCGGGTTTGAGATCCCGTGCGGCAGACGTTGAAAGAAGTTGCACACGGAGCTCCAAGTCAAATTGGTAGGAAATCCAATGGGTTAGCGGGTTTGCATTAATTTTGCCTATGGTGAATTTAGGATTTCAAGCCCTAATTTTGGTTCTTTCCTCTTTATTTGATCCGTTGGGGTGTACCATAATTAGATTTGTAGGTCAAATCAAGAATATGTTGATTTTTCAATGTTAATTATTAAAATAGCACCCCCTAAAAAAAAAAATTGATTTAATTTGCTCTTAACAAGTTCTAGCTATATATCCACGATAGTCCAATTCCACCTCACCATATTGCTTGATAATCTTTTTGCATAAGAAATTATACATAACAAAATAATGACAAATAAAATTTCAATGTGATGTTGTAGATCTCAACTAGTTTCACGTTTGTTGTTGTTGCAGATCTCAAACTTCGATAAATATCGTTGTTTAATCATTCGACCTCCCTAGTCGAATTAGCCCAAATACCACCATTTTCACTATAAACGATTTTCGACCTCATTAATATTATATGTATGCATATTTATAGTTGGATAATATGTGTGTATTTGTAATGATTGAAATATAAGTTTAATTAATTTAATTGATTATTTATTTTAAAATTTATATTTTTTTATAAATTTAACATAATTGATTATTTATTAATTATAAATGACGTATTATTTGAAAGATCTTATGAAGGAGATCATAGATCGGAACAGAGTTCACGAAAGCCAACCCATAGTCAGAAATCAGGATATCATTTACCTGAATTTACTAGCCCGCCATATAAATCTGATTCAATACCCAAAAGTCCACAAATGCCAACCCGGCTAAAAAGGACAAAATAAGGGGTAATCCAGAATCAAACATACATTGAGTGCCCGTAAAACCTCGGAACCTGATCGGATAACTCATTCACGGATCTAAATCCTTCAACACAAGTCTAGTTAAAGATGATCATGTATACAGAGGAAGTAATGAATTATTTAGTAATAACATAAATAATATTTAATTAAAATTAATTCATTTTTTTGATAATTTATTTAATTAAATTTGTAAACATGAGTTTCAGAATTTTTTTTAACTAGTAAAATTTTAATAGTTTCATATGTGTGTGTGTGAGTGAAGTAAAAAAATAATAAATGAATTAGTGATATAATATGTTTTCAAAAAATTATCTAACACTTTTTCCTCACAACATTTTAATGTGTAATTATTTACACTCTGTTATTCTATATTTAGAGGTGTAATACAATTTTAAGTTTGACATAAATGCCCTATTTAGAGGTCAAGCTATTTGAAGCTTGACTTTAGATTCTAGAGCTTGATGTTACAAACTTATCCCTTACAAACTACCACGTGGTAGTTAACTTCTCGTTCGTCCCTTGTTACACTAACTAAGTAAGCTCACCCCTATTGCAAATGCACAAGTGCTATGTGTGCTAGTGGGTTAGCCAAGTGTTAAGCATGAGAAAAATTGGGAGAGGAAATCAAGGAGGCTTCTATTACTTAAACTCTACTTTCTTTACAATTCCACTTCTCTACTTTGTTACTTTGTTCCTACTTCACTCTGCTTCTTCCTACTTGGTTGTTTACAAATGAGGTTATAGCCTATTTACACAAGTCTCCTTCCAAATCGACGGTGGAGATCAACTCAATCTTACAAGCTAGATTACAGATCTAGAACATTTCCCTACTCTAGAATATTGCAGAATAATTTTTAGAAAATTCTAAACAAGTCCTACCACTTTTTACAAGTATGTACAAGTTTCCGCAAAGTTCCAAAGTTTTCTGGATCAGTGTTAACCTCTTCAGTCCAACTTCCTTGTCTGTCTTCAATCGGGGCGAGACATTGAGCTCACTTATGCATGTTCATAAGCTTGCGAGGTGACTTGGATGTTTTCTTATTAGGAAAATCATTTATATGTGTAAATCTATAATATTATATAAGAATAATTACGAGATAAGTACACCATATGAAAATTCATATGACATTCAATTACTTCTCATTTTTATGTTGGAATATTATCATATTAATAAAAGTTGAGTATATACAAATATTTATTTATCTTTCCAATTTCAAATTAAAGAGTGAGTGTTTTAGATGCATCATCAGTCAACCATTAAAATTGACAATAAAGGTAAATAATGTTGTAGTTTAAAATTTATTTTGCTGTACTATTCATTAAACTTCTTTGATTCTTCCTATTGTTATATATTAAATTATCGTTTTACTGCAATTTGATACATGCAATACTTTAGCATATGTTATGATGAAGTTTAATTGGTGGTAAAATTGAAGTATGGAGACCATGGTGTATTAAGTTCAAATTTCACCTAAATTAAAAATGTGGGTATTTATTTATTTTCTAATGCAAGTTAATTGTTGAACATATTCATGATGTAATTATTTCAATTATTTCATTTGAGAAAAAAATAAATTTATATTATATATATTTTTTCTATTTTGGATGCATAGCATGGAGATTATGGTAATATATTGAAAAAATGAAAGAGTTAATCTAATGGTTACTAAATAATTAATATTTAATAAAAATAAAATTCAAAAAACCGTGTTGTATCATTCCAATATTAATTCATACTCTCTAGACCCTTTCTCCTTCTACTTATTTTGTTTTTTCATTGATTTTTTTTCTCTCTCTTTTTCTTTTGGCAAGAATATATGTTCTAATTAAATCTAAAAAATTAATTTAGTTACCATGTTAACGGTGAGTTGTTTGATAAAGTTAATAGACAAAATATAATGTATTTTGTTAAATAAAAATTTATTTCTACCGTACAATGACAAATTAATGGGACTAAATAGATAGTAGTAAATTTTATCTACGCTCCATTTTGTTGTAATATGTGATATTTGAAATAAATTTGTTGAAAATATTAATAAAAACTCTTTTAAAATATATTTTTATACATAAAAAACTCATTAATATTTTTTTCTTCAATTCAAAATACTCATTCCATCTCTTTTCCCTCAAAACCAAACAACTAATGTTTTTTACTCAATTAGATGTGACTCAGTAAATATATTTAAATTATCTTAATTTATTAATTAAGAAATTTAATGAATTAATATTTTTTTCCAATATATTTTTGTAGATTCTTTAAAATTATTTGTATCAATGACAATTTTAACTTTATAAATTATTTTTCTTGGAGAAATATATATCTTGAATTTATGTATATATTTATAAACTATAATAAAAAGAAATTTAATTTTTAAAATCCAATGGATGAAACAAAAAAAGAACTCATTAAATTTTCTTTTCTATTCAAAATGCTCATTCCATCTCCTTTCCCTTGAAAAACCCCATGATTTTAATTTGAAATCAAACGGAGGAAAAAAAGATAAAAAAAATTTAGAATTCACAATGACTTTTCTAAAACTTTTAACTACTAATAAATGATTTTAAATAAATATAAATATAAATTTAAGTATTAATAATGAAAAAGAATTCTTAACATAATATATTTAAGGGTAATTTCATCCAAAAGTAAGATAAAAGTTTATTCAACTTTTTAGAATAAAAAGTTTGTGGAATAAATTTATAACATAAAATAAGATAAATTTTTAAAAAATACACAATAACTTTTCTAAATTTTTTAACTACAAATAAATGATGTTAAGAAAAACTAAAATTTAGATTGAAAATAACTTTTTGGATTTTACAAACATAACAATTTATCTTAAGGAGTTTTCAATAATTTTTCTAAAATTAGTTTTTGTATTTATTAGATAATGACATTGAAAATTTGTTACACCAACATTTTTTAAAATAAAGAATATTATTTAGAAATATTTTATTGTCAAATTAGTAATTAAGTTTAAATTTTCGGACCTTTATTATATTGAAGTTTGGACAAAAGAGAGCACAAGCCAAGAAAGCAATTGAGAAGGAATCTTCTCAATAGCCAAACAGAAAGCTTGAAGAAAATGGCGTTTCTTCTGATTTTCTTATGGGGCCCGCCACTATGTTGAAAAAAGCAACACTCTTTCCACTGACTATGCACAGCATACGAAACACATAAGCAAAGTTTCGGCAGAACGTTGTCGTTTGATCTTAAAAACAAAAAAGTTACACGCGCATCCTCTGATACAGAATATAGTAATATATATAGATTAAATTTATTTTACTTATTAAGTTAATATTCCAATTTATAAATTAATCCATATGTTAATTTTTCACTAGGGTTGTAAATGAATATTTGAAAATTTATTTATCGGTTGCATTTATGTTCATTTATATAAAATTTATTCGCATCCGTTTAAAATGGATACTATTCGTATTTAATTAGTAGATATCCGATTATAAACAAATGTGGATTTGATAAATGTGTATTCGATCAATTTAATATTCAATTCGAATATATATTTATTAAATAATATATTATTTATATTTTTCAATAAAGTCTCACAATCCATATATGTATATATATAAATTATAATTAAAGAATTAGGAAGAAAAAAGAATAAGTTTAAAAAATTATTATAATATGAAGAAAAAATTGAATAATAAAGTCAATCAACATAATTATTGTTGGTTGACTTTTTAATTAATATACTTAAATGTCACTATTAATATTAATTAATACTAACAATCAATTATAAAGTCAACTATAAATTAAAATTATGCTATTTATTTAATTATTTTCTTTTTAATGAAATTGCATAGTTCATTCCATTAATTAAAATATATATTTATTTTATGTTTATAAATTCATATATTTGGATATTTGTAAATAGATATCTAAATAATTATTATTGAATATAAAAATAAAAAAATTAAATCGAATACAAATAAATTTAATCAAATATGAATGCATATGAATAATTACAGTCGAATACGGAGATATCCGAATTCGACGGATATAAATTCAGATATCATTTTCAAATATCCTTCAAATCCATTTCTGTATCCGAATCTAAATATTCAAAAAATTAAATATATACAAATATAAAAATAATGTATTCGATCCGTTTAATATCCATTTACACTATTAATTTTCACTACATGAAGGAAACATGAAAAATGACAATGGCCTATTTTTGGTCCACAACCTAACACAGCAATCCCAAACAACTCACATGGACCCAATTTACCTTCAAGTCAACCCATGAGTCCAAACTATCTTCCCGGGCCCAGATTTGAAAGCATTACATCTCCATCAGTCTTAATTTTTGTGTTGTTTAGAATGAAAAGGAGTGGAAATTTAAAAAGTTAATCTGGCACATTTTATCCTGAATTATTTAGAGTGGCGTTGGACATTTGTTCTGCCAGCATTTTTGCAGAATTGCCCTAATTTTGGAATCCTCTTCTACATTACTTACCTTTTCTTTTATTCACTTTGCGTTCCCTACTATTAGTTGAATGGACTCTGCTCAAAGTTAAGGTGAATAAAGTAAACAATTTACAACCAAATATCTTCAAATATTTTACTCTTTTTATTTATTACCATATTTATTGTTTAATGTGATTTTGAAAAAGTCGTAACTCAATCTTTCTTCCAAAATTCATCCTGTGGCCGAGGGTCATGATTAGGGGTGCAAACTAGTCGAGTCGGCTCGTAAGCTGAGTTTGAACTAGCTCGATTTTGTTTCAAGCTTGAACTCTAATTTAAGTTGATCTTGAGCTGTCTGTGTTTACGCTCGAGATTCGTGAGCCAATATATAATTAAAAATTATTTTTTATTTTATTACTAAATATATATTATATTACTATTTTTAATTTTAAATTTTAGCTCGAGCTCGAGGTTGCATTTTTCACAATTCATTTGCCAATTCGAACCTTATCGAGTCGAGCCAAGTTCGAGCTTGAGAATTTTGCCCAAACTCAGCTCGGGTCAGTTGTGCACCTAGTCATGGTCAGTTTACTCCTACCACTCCTTAATCTTCAACGCAATAATAAGCGTTTCTTAGCTTATAATTGGTTATAGGATAAAA
The DNA here is from genome assembly GCA_014898725.1 of Jacaranda copaia. NCBI lineage: Eukaryota > Viridiplantae > Streptophyta > Magnoliopsida > Lamiales > Bignoniaceae > Jacaranda > Jacaranda copaia. The sequence continues at coordinate 752,741 of JACGDI010005432.1, forward strand.
TCTAGAAGTTATTTGATATGTGGGTAGTTGTTTTTATATCATTTTACAATTACAATCTAATTTAATTAAATATGATTAAGTTATACAAAAATTGGTATCATAATTATTTCTATATACATGAATTTCAAATTTTCGTCCTAAATATTATAATTATGTGTTTGTTTTAGAAAAAAAATCAAAAAACAATTTTTGTAAAAACACATGAAACAACTTCAATTTTACTGACAAGTTTAATCCCATGTGTGAAGCAAAGCCTAATTCTAAGTACATCTGACATCCACCTCTACAATTAAAAGTATTTTATTATAAAACAAAATATTAAATTGGAGTGAGAGGCCACAACTTAACCTGACGGATCCAGTTCTACTTGCCTTTCCTAGGGATACTATTGCAATATTCACAAAACTCTTTTCAGTATTTTTTTAATATTTAGAAATTCAAATTTTATTTTAAAATTGAGATAAAATAATACGAAAAACACCAACTTTTAGAAATAACTATGTCAAATTGAAAAACATATAACCAATTACGTTCCAACACTTATCAAAGCATACAATGCAATCAACATTGCATGTGGAGCCAGTCGTGTTTAGGGTGTTGGACACTTTTTTCCTTTTTGAAAATGCATCAGTTTGAAGTTAGATTCAGAACATTTTTTGTAGCTTGAATTTAGTCAATAAAAAATGATATGCTTGAACTCTATTAACTTTTATATCACTATTGAAAAATCCAACCCAATTTGAAATAACACATTGACAATTGAAAGATATAAGTGTAGATTTGGCATGTGGCATATGTACCACAACTTGGTGTAAAAGGAATAATTCAAAGAGACATGTGCTTAATGTATTCATGTTAGTGAGGATATGTTAATAATGAATTTACATGCAAAAATAATGAAAGTTGATTGAATAAATAAAGTTTAAAATAAGCTACTTGAAAGGCAATTTTATGGACAAACCAAAGGTCAAACCAATCCATCCAAAATGATGACTTTTAAGATGACTAGTGTGCCTATTCACTTGCCAAATATTAATTGCCTTATTAAATAAGTGACTCTTCGCTCTTAGCCTTTTGGGTTGCTCGATTAATTATTTATTATAAAGGAGTAATAAGGATTATTTAAATTATGTCTCTTCATATAACCATGTAACATTTATAAATAGAATTAGTTAGGACACATTTACAAGTATTCTAGCACACATACTGCATGCATGGTATATTATAGCATCATTTCCAATAAAGGCTCTCAAATTAATAGGTTTGGTGTCACAGCCAATGGAAGTGCGGCTTTTGGTTGTGGAGGAATCGTTATATTTTGGGAGACTATTTGTTAAAGTCCTCATTAATTAAGGAACGAATAAAGCCTTAAGAAAACCGTGGTTTCCTAGGCCTTAATTTTGATTATATATATTCTGCTTCAACTCAATAAATAGAATCTTTCATTTTCGGTATTGCTTAACTTTGTGATTCTTACTAACAATCTCATATTATTTACTATTGCTCGTAAATTAATTTGGTTCTATTAATTGACACTAGTATAAGCATGCACCCTTCTAATTTTCCAACAATAAGTAATATAATTTTTTCATGTAATATTTTGAAATAATTAATTTCTTTTAAAAATATTATTAAAATTATACTATAAACATAAAATTATTTTTATTTTAAAAAATTAAAAAAAGTCAACCATAGCGGTAGACCGTGATGCTGAACTAGAGGGAGCAACGAAGGCCATGCCATAACCCAAACC
>JACGDI010005432.1:754641-770130 GCA_014898725.1 Jacaranda copaia
CATAGATAATGGCTTATAATTTGGAATAATCGTGAATGGAAAAAACGTACTTACATTTTCTATATCTTCATTTTCCAACGACAGTCCAAACGAAATTAAATATTTTCCAACCCAAATTTTGCATTTATTTTATTTTAATCGAAAATAGACCCCAAACATTGCCAAATATTTTAAAGGCGGGCCATGGTCGAAGCTGATCCACACATTTCGTCAAAGTGCTTCGCTCCTTCCAAGAAAAAGTTATTTCTTATTTGCGACTTGCGATGCCCATTTTTACTTTTATGATATGTACATCTCATGATTCACGAGTGAACATAGGTAGTTGATCCAATCTTTTTTTGGGAATTCTTTTTTTTTCCTCTTTATATATGTCAAATATGAAAATATTAAATTGTGTGAATTATACTATGTTGACATAATATAGATTTTATTATCCTTTATATAAATTAAAAAACTTCAAAAAAGTTTTTGTTATCTTTTTTTTTTCTCTTTTGTGTATTAAGTTCATTTTTTATTTTTTTCTTCGACTGTGTTATTTCATTTCTCTCCAATTTTACTTTCTCCCCTTTTTAAATAGTGTTATCTTGAATAATAAATTCAATATAATGTATTTAATATTTTGGAAAATATATTATTATATGAAATACACAAATGTTTTTATTTTTATATAAATTAAAATTTTAAACATATGCCAAAATTACTAACATGATTTATTTCTTATTATGTAATATTTTCAAATTCTTTTTTTCCCATTAAGCCAACGTCGTACAAAACAAAGTAATGCGGGACGAGTGGGGTTGCCGGCTGCCTTTATTGCCTGCTCACGATTGAGCCACTTGGAATGGAATCTTGAGCGAACACATCTTGTTCACATTTGGTCTCAGAATATTTAAACCAATTTGCCTATATTACCCTCTAACCGAGTAGGAATCCCATGCGGCGGCGGCCTACTGCTTCTCTGTTTCATACGGTGGAGGATTTCCACTATGTTGTCTATAACTATTTTAAGAAACTCTAAAACTGTCATTTTTTTGGAAATTTTAAACTAAATGAATATATTATTTTAAAAAATAAATGTAATCAATTTAATTGCTTAGACAAACCCTTGCAATATGCATTCTATTAAAGGATATGAGTAGAAAAGAAAAGAACTCAGTAGAGCATTATAATTCATAACTTAAAATAAACATATTTCAATTTATTGCAATAATTTAGTACTTAAAAAAATTATTCGTCTCTTAGGTTTCTTCCCCCCACGCCCTAGCCCGGTCTGCGTGGAAAGATTAGCAAAGCGAAAAAAGACAGAGGGAGGGGGAGCAGCATTTTATTCTCTTTATGATAATTTTCGAATCGAATATGTATTTGGAATAGGCTCTGCATCTGTTTGTTGGAAGAAAGGATTCAATCGATAGACACAAAAACGAAACAAAGTTCGTTTCGTTTTATCAAGTAGGTAAAGTAGGCATATGAACCACTTTGCCTTAGACTCTATTGGAACAAAGCAAAGAAAGAGCCAAAAGGGAGAAAGGAAAGGGACAAGGGTGGTTTTGCTTGGTGCGAAGGCTGCTGGTTGGAGAGTAGAGTATTATCATGTCGGACATTGCGTTACATGTCACATGTTTTTAATATGCGATTAACATATCATCCAATATGTTTATAAGTTAAATAAAAAAAAAAAAATTATAACCACTTGTGTAGTATTAGACGTAAAATCAACATTGTATTTGACATATTTTTAGATAAATGAGGTCTTATATATATATATTTAAGTGTTTGATTTATAGAAATAGTTAATTATTTTTTTTCAAATTGTTATGAAAAAGAGTTTTATTTCATCGAAATAACTAATTTTCAAATCTTTTTTTTAAATCAAAGTGCGATTCTTTCTCTTTTTTATATATATACATTAAATTAGTAAAATCTCATTACAATCATTGAAGAAATTCTTGTAACAATTAAATCAATAATTTTTTGTTGTTTTTTAGAGTAAAAATGAAATTGAATAATTTTTTTATTATAAGAATATTAATAAAATATATATGATACATATATGATATATGTATGTATATATTTAAAAATAAAGAAGTTTTGAGAATAATGATGATAGAAAATGATATTTTATAAAAAAAATATTTTAATATTTTAGAAGAAAAATAAATATATATTTGATTATATTTTTTTAAAATAAAATTATTTAGAAAAGAAATAACAAAACACTGCCAAACATTTCTCAACAGTACCACTGATTTGAGCATAAAATGTGCAGCCACACAGAATAGGATCTCCACTAAATCCCATTGTAATATTAAGAGGTCATTTTGGTCAATTTGTATAAACAATAATAACGCAAAAAGTCCATCTTCATGGTGTCGCGCTTCTACCCCCCAACATCACTCATTTTCTAAATTCCTCACCTACCATTAAAACATCAACCGTCTATTCAGACCAATCCCACCCGTCCATCTCCACACACAACGTTAGCCCCACGATCATTTCAATCCAAGGGCTGTAATATAATCTTCCAGAAACTTCTCTCCCTATATGTAAATGCACTCGCCCCATTTTCACTATCTTCAACTCAGTGCTTGTGCTCTCCACACTCACATTCCTAGGGTTTATACGATCATCCTCGCTACTTTTTGATCTCTCCCTACTTTAAGGTCAGTGGTTTTACGATTTCCTTGATCTCTAACTGTTAGTTTTCCCACTCGGTGTGGATTTGCTTGTTCTTGTTATCGTTGACTTTTTGGTGTGTGGTTGCTTTTGTATTTTTTCTGTGTATTTTTAGTAATGGAGGACTTCAGATCATTTATTTTTGGCATTGAAGTGATTTTTGGCTTTGTATGTATATTTCATTTCTTTTTTTGGTGCGCTGATGGAAAGAAATCTGTTGCAGAAAGCTGTAAAAATGGTGAAGAACTATCCAACTGTGAGTGAGGAGTATCTGAAGGCCGTTGACAAATGCAAGAAGAAGCTCAGGGGCCTCATTGCTGAGAAGAACTGCGCTCCTATCATGCTCCGTCTTGCGTAAGATTTTCTAATCTGCTTTTGATTCTAATCTGTAAAAATTTTATTGTGTTGTGTTCAATATGTCAATCGTCTGTAGAGTAAGGGAATAAACCTTTGACTAGTTAATATATGAAGATTGAATATCTCAAGAAAATTGTTTTTGCCTTTCTGGAAAATTTGAAATTAATAAAAAATAAATTAATGTAGTATATCACTCGGAAGTTCTGGCTGGACCATAAAAGTTAAATAAAACTTTAAAGTTTAATGAAGTGTGAAAAAATTTCTAATTCGCAATGCATCACTCTATGACTACTTCTATTGTCCATAAGTGTCTTGTGGAGTGAAATCTCACGAGTATTTGCCGAAATAGCTAAGTGTTTGCGTTTGGGGACTATGTTAGGCATAGAAGAGGAGTGCAAGGTGCTATTGCGGTTGAGTTAGTGTGCTAATTTGAGCCATCCAGGAAGATCATGGACCACAGAAGCTATTTGTTTATTTGTGCAATTTTCATGAATCACTTGTTTTGTGCATCTGTACGTTCTTAACTGCTTATGGCAGGTCTATTGTAGTAATGTTAAAGTGTCCTGAAGCTTTTTGCGGACTAGGCTGGTTCACAATAAACGTCTATTTTTTTTTTTCCTACAAGCGTTTCTCGGGCTTGTAATAAAAATATTTATTGCTTGTATCTAAAATATGAATTACATGTTTGAGTTAATATCGATGCAATATGTATATGTTTTTTTTTTTCATCATAAAAATTTGGTGCTCCATGATTGTAGTTGGCACTCTGCTGGTACGTTTGATCAGTGCAGCAAGACTGGAGGTCCTTTTGGGACCATGAGATTCAAGGCTGAGCAGGGGCATTCTGCCAACAATGGTCTTGACATTGCTCTTAGGCTCTTGCAGCCCATTAGGGAACAATTCCCCACCCTTTCTCATGCTGACTTCTATCAGGTACTTTTGCCTTAGTTATATCTTTGACTTTGGACATGTACATGACATGTTAAAGAATTGCACTGATAATGGCCTCTTATTGTAATTAGTTGGCTGGAGTTGTAGCTGTTGAAGTTACTGGAGGACCTGAAGTTCCATTCCACCCAGGAAGGCCGGTTAGTGTTACTTCTTCTTTCTGTTTTGGATATATCTGCGATGTAGTTTTAGTAAAAGGTGCATGCTTAGACATTTTATGACTTGTGAATTGTGGTCTTAAGCGTTAGAGGAAACTTAACTACAATGTTACCCGATTGTGTTGTAAGCCTGCTCTCTTTGATGTCTGTATGGCTATTCTTTAGAGAGAAATGATCTGCCCAAACTTTTTATCATGTATTAGGTGTTTTGACTTGTGATCTGACTGTACCTTTAGTAGTATTGTAGTTAATATGCATTGGTTCTGCAAGATGCGGACATTTTCTTATCCACATGGTTCAAAGCATTTGATCTTCTGCATTTCTTGTATACGTGTATGCATATGGCTCGTTAACATTTGAACTTGATGGTCTGTTGTATTCTCTTCCTTTATGCAGAACTCTTCTGCAAAGAATTATTGGCATTCCCTTTTCACCTTCATAGTACAAGATTGCATTTTCTTGATTGTTTATAAGTGCCATTATTGAGAAAGTTTGATGATTTAAAATCTCAGGACAAGGAGGAGCCACCAGTTGAAGGCCGCCTGCCTGATGCTACCAAGGGTAAGTAGAAGATATTCTCTGTTATTAGTTTAGCAGATAAGTAAGAATAGACTTGAGAGAACCTTGTGCTATAGTTAAATTTATTGGCTTGTAAATGCATTCGTTTTTCTTCTGAACTAGTCTTTGTCTATTGTTGCAGGATCTGATCACCTGAGAGATGTTTTTATCAAACAAATGGGTCTGACTGATCAGGATATTGTTGCTCTCTCGGGTGGCCACACCCTGGTTTGTAGTGCTATTTCTTTTGGTTCCATAGATACAACAGGAAGAAGTTTGGCTATGGCAATAATATGATCATTTTCTGTCATGCAGGGAAGATGCCACAAGGAACGTTCTGGCTTTGAGGGACCATGGACTGCAAACCCGCTCATCTTTGACAATTCGTACTTCAAGTAAGTTACTATACAACTCTGTTATTCATGTATTTAGAGTTATCATTGACAATGTTGCCACATCTATGTTATTGTGCCGGTGCCTGCTGCTGTATTGTAATGTGTTGTCTTTGAACTGTAACAGGGAGCTCTTGAGTGGAGAAAAAGAAGGGCTCTTGCAGTTGCCATCAGACAAGGCTCTTCTTTCCGACCCTGCCTTCCGCCCATTTGTTGAGAAATATGCTGCGGTTTGTAGATGTTCATCTCTACTTATCCACATTCATATTTATATTTGCCATTTCTTCACTAACAAATAGTTGTTTTGTCTTAGGATGAGGATGCCTTCTTTGCTGATTATGCAGAAGCTCACTTGAAGCTCTCTGAGTTGGGGTAAGTCTCATTTTTTCTTCTTGTGGGGATGATGGGCTTCTGTATCACTTTTGAGTGTGAAGGTTTCACCTGTTCACATCTTACCATTGGTATTGCAGATTTGCTGATGCCTAAGCTTAGAGGTGATGCGCTCCAAGTGAAGAGTGATGGCCTATTTTTGTGAAATTTGTGTTCTGATTTTGTGAAAACTAGAATATTTTTTTAGCCTTCTTGTGCTTCTTTTGGTGGATGTACTGGATTTTGCGATTGTTGCTGATATTATGGCCATCACCTTCCCCTATGAAATAAACAAGAGGATTTTGCATTCTAATGCGTCCCAATGCCCCAGTGCTTAATTAAGCAACGGCAAGCAAAATCAGTGATTATTGAAGTGCATACTTAATGAGAAGATGCATTACTAGTGCTTTGTACCATTGGGTGTGCATATGAGCTAAGGGCGGGGAATGTCGAAAGAGAATAGGAGAGGATAATAATCAACCCACAAAAAGAAAAACAAAAGAAATCTTGGAATGCATTTAAGATGACGAGAAGGATTTGGGTTAGAATAAGAATCAGAGAGGAGGGAAAAACAGAAGAAAAATAAATAATGATCGCCGCAGGGCTTGTGTCTCCAACTTGCAAGAAGATGGCTTAATTGACTCATTGCCTATGATAACACGGACTGTGTTATCCATCCAGGAATCTGATGTATGACTAAAGCAGGGTACCGTTATCCCATTTCCTACCTGATCAAAACCTGACGTCAAAGGGTCGCATGAGTCATTTTTCCTTCATTTGTCGACATGGATACGCTTTGACAAGTTTAGGAAACTGCTCATTTCTCATGTTTCATTTTCCCCTGAAGAATTATTTGTCTTGGTGGACAAGTGGCTAAAAATGTTCTCACGATAAAAACTTCAGGAGTTGGACTGCAAGTCATAAGTGAAAACTATTGCTTGAATTCCTAATTAATAGAGTACTGTTTGTCCGTGGCAAGTGGCAACAACTATTCTCATGGTGGAGTCGAGTGATTTTTGATTCATTGACTTAAATTTTATGCATACAGTTCACACAGAAATTCATATTTTATATGACTTCTGATGTGTGAAGGTAGAAAAAAAGAAACAAAAACAAAAATTATTATCGTAGTGGAGGCTTGAGGTGTGGGCCCGCAAGTTGCAATTGAGACGTGCCATTTAGATTTTTGGCGAGAATGGTGTTTGTCCATTGCTACAGGAACCACCTGCCCGACAAAACCCCATGGTCGTTAATTCAGCTACAACCGCATCATTTGTGCAAAATGTGACATAATTTAATCCAATAATCTTAAACAAAATTGGACCTGTAGGTCCAGCAATATTTTGCCATCCTCAATTACTACCACTATGAGGCCTGGAGACCATTAGTATCCTTTGAGTGGAATTTAAGCCCATACATGATAATTACATCCTGTGGGGTCTATAGTTCTGCATATTTGAGTTGAGTTATAATCGCACTTTTCAAACTGTGCCCAAGTCTAGCTTTATTTTCTGTAATCTAATTACAACTTTAATTTTATCATAATGATGTTCTAGAATTTGACGGACGCGAATCGTACGGAAGTATATTGTACAAGCATAAGAAAGTTGCTTAAATATTTTCATATTGCTCTCCACTTAGCATACAAGTCTTAGACTATCAAATCTTAATTGTAAAATAAATAAGTCTAATTAAAAAAAAAATCTGTGTTACCTCAAATCTTCAATGCCACAAGGATCTTTTGATCTTCGAAGGCCAAACATATAGTAAATAATGATGATCAAATTCATCAAAAGTATAGGTGTGAAGTTTTATTTTGAGAAAATGTCATAAATGATGAAGAGATAAATTAATTTAAACACTTTTAAAATAATTGATTCTTCCGATATCGGATCATAGCTCTACGAAAAAGGAATTTTAAAAGAGAGACATGTCCTCATAAACAATGCCAATGAAAATTACTAGAATCATTGTCAAATATGAAAGTTCAAATATGTTATGATATTGTTTAGCCGTCGCACATTGATAGAAGATTTTATGCTTAAGAAAAAAAAGAGAATTAAAATTGTGAGGGAAGGGAAGAACTTGTATACACACCAAAATTTCATACCTCTTGATTCCTCAATAGGAGACAAAGTTTAAAGATAATCTTTTCAATTTTTGTTAATTCAAATTACATAATTACACATTAAATATAGCAATACTTACATTTACTTTTGACCTCGTAAAAAAAAATGTGGTCATATGAAAAATATGAAATATATCCGACAAGTCCAACCCTACCATTTAACTCCTCTGGCACTGGTCAACTATACCCACTAGCCTGGAACTTATAAAAGCCACCAGAATGGATTGGCTCCAAACAGCAAAAGAACACATATGGCTGATTTGCATGCTGGTGGAAACACTTCACTCGCCGGAGATGGAGAAGCACCGCCGCCACCCGCCGCAGAGCGCCGAAGAGGCGGCTGGAATACCACCCCCTTCATCATAGGTCTCTGCTCTACACTCTCTACGCGCACGCACACACACAAAAGGAACTAATTGTATGCCCTTCTTTCCAATCTTTGCTGCACGTAGTATTAATTTTCATTTGGTGCTTCTCTGTACATTAATCGGAAGCAGCAAGTTTCGCCGGACTGACACTCGCCGGCGGCGGGTGGATGAACAACCTGATAGTATACCTGATCCGGGAATTCAACGTAAAGAACATCAATGCTGCCCAAATTAGCAATGTGGTCTCTGGCTGCACCAACTTTTTCCCTGTCATAGCAGCCATTCTTGCTGATTCATTTCTCGGCTGTTTCTCTACCATCTGGATCTCCTCTCTCATCTCTTTGCTGGTATATAACATCACCAAAAAACGAAGAAGAGAAAGAAAGAAAAAGAATAGGATGACCCTCTTAACTAATATCCTTGCAGGGAAAATTGCATTTTTTCATCGAACACTGTCGTTCTATAACTTGCAAAATTGCAATTTTAGTCTAGAATGTATAAAAAGTTTATCACTTTCAGCTTGATTTTTGGGAAGTTTAAAAAATTGGCCGAAAAAGCTGACTAAGCAAGCCAACAAGCCAAAAATTGGTGCACAAATTAAACAAAAAGCACCAAATTAGATCTACTCTTATGTCTCAGTTCAACTTTTTCGTCAATTTTGGGAGTTTCACCAAAATTTTTCTAAAAATGATAAATTTTTGATACATGCAAGACAAAACTGTAATTTTATAAATCATAAAACAAAATTGCAATGTGGACAAAAATATAGGAAAAAAAAAATGCAACTCTCCCCATCCTTGGATGTTGATTTTCTGTTATGTAACCGAAGTTATTGTCCACAGGGCCTAATTCTTCTGGTGCTTACCGCGAGCATAGATGGCTTGAGGCCTCCTGATTGTGCAACAGGCTCAAGTTATTGTGCCACCCCATCAGAGCTCCAATATGCAGTACTGTTTGCAGCTTTGGCTCTGCTCTCCATAGGGCTAGGCGGTACACGCTTCACCCTGGCAACGATGGGAGCCAACCAGTTAACTGAACCCCACCGCCAGGCTACTTATTTTAATTGGTATTTTTTCACGTTGTATTTTTCTTCCTTTTTATCCGCTACAGGAATTGTTTATGTTGAAGATAATTTAAGCTGGGGTTGGGGGTTTGGCATATGCGTTGCGGCAAATGTGCTTGGATTAGTAATATTCTTACTTGGGAGTCCGTACTATTGTCGGGACGGCCGACAGGCGAGCCCCTTCACAAGCTTGGCACAAGTGGTCGTCGCAAGTATTAGGAAAAGGAATATTGCAGTCGTATCTTCTGAAAGTTTAGATTTTTACTATGGAGATGATGGAGTTAAGGGAGTAGTGGGGACAGAGGCACCAACAAACAGCTTCAGGTATAAAATTTAAGAATCTTACAAAGTTCCTGCACACAACAAAGAAAAGAGAAAAAAATATTTGCAGCTGAAAACAAAAATATTTAGTAAGAAAACAAAAATGCAAGTTTTAGTGTCCTGAAATGCAGCACGTACTGTTTTTTATCATCCTTGTTAAAGCACTGCTTGTTGCAGATTGTAAATAATCTAATAACTAAACCTGCACCAGTCATATATATATATATATATAAGTTTAGATTGGAAATATAAGCTATTTTCCTGAATCTGTTTGCAGGTTACTGAATCGTGCAGCACTGAAGACTGAAAGAGACATCCTACCAAACAGCACGATAGCGGAGCCATGGAAACTATGTACTGTCCAACAAGTAGAAGACCTCAAAAGTCTTATTAGAATCCTTCCCTTATGGTCATCCAGCATTCTTTTATCCACCCCCATTGGAGTTCAGCTTAGCCTAACAGTTCTCCAAGCTTTAGCCACAGACCGCCACTTGGGCCGAAGCCATTTCCAAGTCCCAGTAGGCTCCATGGTAGTCTTCTCATTAATCTCCACAGCAATATCCGTCAGCCTATTTGACCATTTTCTTTGGCCCCTCTGGAAGAAAGTGGCTGGCAAAAACCCCACATCGTTGCAGCAAATAGGCATCGGCCATGTGTTCAACATCACCAGCATGGCAGTCTCGGCCCTGGTCGAGTCTAAAAGGCGGGCCCACCACCACCATATGTCTGTCTTGTGGCTGGTTCCACAAATGGTAATAGTTGGTACTGGAGAAGCTTTTCATTTTCCAGGGCAAGTGGCTTTGTATTATCAAGAATTTCCCACTTGTCTTAAGAGCATGGCCACTGCTATGGTCGCCATGCTGATTGGAGTGGCCTTTTACTTGAGCACTTTTGTGATTGACTTGGTTAGAAGAGTGACTGGTTGGTTGCCTGACAATATTGATGATGGGAGGGTGGATAATGTGTATTGGGTGCTGGTGGTGCTTGGGGTATTCAACTTCGGTTACTATCTTTTTTGTTCTTGGTTGTATAAGTGCAAAAATGTTGAAGCTGTGGAGGGGGAGCAAAGTCATGTTCTCTGATGAATGAAGTTGATCAAATGATTTGGTTTTGTGTTTTGTATATATGTTCACTCATGACTCATGAGTTATCAATAAATAAGTTAAGCATTATATATAAATATTATCTGTTTTCTTTTTGTTTTGTGATATATCACATATTTCACTAAAATTTTAGGGTTATATAAGTAAAAATTTCAATGAAAGAATCAATATAATTGATCAAAATAGAGCAATATGTCCACTTAATAGACTCTAACTAATACAAATACAACCGTCACACTGAAAAAAGATATATAAGCACTCATTTTTTAATTCGAGCATTAGCTCTATTGAATTTTTTCCAAAAATAAAATTACATATTTTATCAATTTACGAAAAGGACTCAAATCCGATACCGTGCAACATTATTTTGTTTTTCATTATTTTTCATATTGATTCTCGCGCAACCAAATTAGCATTTCTTATAATATCTTTGAACTTACATAACCAGGCAAAAATGGATATGCATGGCAGGTAGGGATATTTCTCCACTTACTTGTGGTAGTGGAGATGAATATTTAATGTACTTATCAAGATCAATGATTCATCAAGGAGGATTTCAGAGACTTTAGACTAATTGGGAAAGATGTGAAAAAGGAGATATCTTTCTCCACTTAATTAGGTCACCTTACCAGATAAAAATCTATATCTTTTATAATTTAAGAAATTTTATTAGTATAATGATAATAATAACCTCCAAGCATGGACAATAATATAGTAAATTTAACCTATACATGCATAGATGCTAATCCAATTCCTTTTGCTTTTTGAAAAGGTGCAACAAATCTTACCTACCAAAGAGATGAGACCAAGAGAGATCTCATCACTGTTACGATGCAAAGTTGCAGCCATGTGCATACATTGTGGGCTATCAAAAGATTGTGTGAGGCTGAAGACAAAGGTTCTTTGTATTCTCTGCTACACAAAAAATGATGCAATATAATTGTTGTGCACTCATTCTAACATGTGGGTCAGTGGTTTGACTATTGCAGCCCAAATCACACAAATTGATGCTGCACTTGCTTGCATTTTAGGTCTTTGTCTGCAGCCGATGGTGTTTTTATTTGTATGAATCATCAAAGAAACAGGAAACAAACGTGGAATGCGTAGGTGAAAAGAAATATTAATTAGTGATAAATTTATTATTATTGTTATAGTTTAAGTTGATACAATTAATAATCGGCGACATATATACATTATTTAAATTGTTAATATTGATAATTAACGACTTACATATAGTAACAAGAAAAAGAAAACCATTAACAAAATATCTATTGAAAATTATAATATTTAATTTGAAAGAAGAAGACGAAGAAGCAACAGCAGTCTAAGTAAAGGATGAGATCAAGTTTATTCGTATATATTACATTTTGCAACAATTTGGAAATGGATTAGGTATTAATTGGAGTCTCTGTACGAATGCAATAATATAATAAGTATGTGGTGTCGAGTTATTTGTAACTGAACCAAAGCACTGATATTATGCCACCAAAGTGTCTGATAGAATGTAAAAATGGCTGTTGTTGATCGTAAGTAAAATGATTTTCGCATGTTCTTGTTCGGTGCGGCGAAGGTAATATTGGATTTCATTTTGAGTGGTTTGAGCAAAATATTTTGAGAAAATGTGATGTGCTGGATGTGTGTTGTTTTTTTTTTTGGTTGGTTTGCGGGGGAGGACATATAATTATATGTTCAATTTTACTTTGAAGTAGATAAATTATATTGTAGGCGTGACGGGTTTATCGTTGGGATGTTAGTGTCCTAAAGCTTTTTGTGGAATAGGCTGGTGCAGAACAGACGGCTCTTTCTTTTCCTACAAGCTCTTTTCAGGCTTGTAATAAAATTTTTTATTGCTACTATCTAAAATATGATATACATGTTCGAGTTGATATCGTCGCAATTCATATATATTTGTTGAATCATAAAAATTTGGTGCGACATGGTTGTAGCTTGTTGGCACTCTGCTGGTACGTTTGATCAGTGCAGCAAGACTGGAGGTCCCTTAGGGACCATGAGATTCAAGGCTGAGCAGGCGCATTGGCATTGATACTGCTCTTAGTGATGTTTGGTTTTGTTTTGTGGAGGTATTTTTAATTTTTGGAGAAAAAAAATAATGAAAAGTTAGTTATAAATGTGTTTTTAAAAATGAAATATTGTTTTGAGATTTTGTTTAAAATGTAATGATTATGTAGGATTGAAAATGAATTGCATTTGGAGAATGTAATGTTTTTGTATTAAAAGTTATGTAAATATAAGTAGGAGAAAATGAAAAGTGAAAATGAAAAGAGAGTGTAATAGTGTATTTGAAAAAATGTACTAAAAATAAAAATTTCTATGAAAATAAGGAAAAAAATGATGACTTTGTGTTTTCATTTTCTCATTTTTCATAAAAAATAAATGGAAAGGGGCTTTGAAACAAAACCAAATAGGCACTTACAATTTGTTTGGTTTTATTTCCACGATCCATTTTCATTTTCATCCGAAATAAAAATTAAAAACTATAAATGTTTCTCTATTTTTATTGAAACTATTCATATTTTCATTTTTAAACTCTTTTTTAATTTATGATATCATTCTATTATCATATCAATCAAATTCAAATTTAATTCGACATAAAGTATTTCCACAACCCCTTTTCATTTTCATTTGAAATAAAAATTAAAAACTATAAATGTTTCTCTATTTTTATTGAAACTACTCATAATTTCATTTTTAAACTCTTTTTAAACCTATTTATCATTCTATTATCACATCAATCAAATTCAAATTTAATTTGACATAAAATATCAACTATTAATTTTAAAATTAATAAAAAATATATATTTTTTAAAAAAATAAATTTTCTTAAATATAAAAAGAATATAAATTAATCATTTTTAATTCTATATATACTGTAATTATTGTTTTCCAATAAATCATTTAAACATATTTTATTTTCATTTCAAATTTATAATTAACTTTTTAACTTTTAAAAGTGGTTAGAAATTGAAATGGATCTAGAAATAAAACCAAATGGGCCCTACGCTCTTGGAGCCCATGGGAGGAATTCCCCATCCTTTCTTATGCTGACTTCTACCAGGTACTTTTGCCTCTAGTTGTATCTTGACTTTAGCACTGTATATGAAATGTTAGAGAATTGCACTGACAAATGACAATGGCTGCTTGTTGCAATCAGTTGGCTGGAGTTGTTGCCGTTGAGGTTGCCGGAGGACCCGAAATTCCATTCCACCCAGGAAGGCCGGTTAGTGGAATTTTGAGTGGAGAGAAAGAAGGGCTCTTGCAGTTGCCATCAGTCAAGGGCTCTTCTTTCTGACCCTGCTTTCCGCCCACTTGTTGAGAAATATGCTGCGGTTTGTAGATGTTCGTTTCTACTTGGTCGCTTTCGTATATATATACATATGCCATTTCTTCACTAACAAAAAGTTGATTCGTGAAGGATGAGGATGCCTTCTTTGCTGTTATGCGGAAGCTCACTTAAAGCTCTTTGAGTTGGGGTAAGATGGTCTTTGACAAAATTTATTTAAAATATTTTATAAATTTTAATATTTTATTATTAAAATATTTTTAAAGTTCATAAGAAGTTAATTTTTTTTTAAAAAAAATTAGTTTTTAAGGTGTTGGAGTAAAATAATATTGTTAAACTTATAAAATGTTAGTAATAGTAAATTTTGTTATCAAAATGATTAAAATTAAGAAAATTTGTTAAAATGTCTAAATAAGTTAATAATTCTTTAATTTATTAAAAAAACTTATAATATCTTATTTTTAGAATTTATAAATTTTTTTTAAAAAAAATTACCAAATACCTTTTTGATATATTATAAATTTTTAAATATTTTATAAAATATTTTGAGTAACTTATAAGCTTACTCAACACCATCCGAATCAATTGTGTTTCCAACTTGCAAGAAGATGGCTTAATTGAATTGACACTTATTATAACACTGATTTATACGTCTTGAGAAGTTTCTAATGCATGTCTGGGAAAAGGCTTGCAATTCTGAGTAAAAGGATTACTATTGGAATCAATCTTGAGAGCAAGTTGGGGTAAAACAAAGTTTCATTGACAAATTTGTATGACTACAGGATCTTATGTTCTTTCTTATCAAGATCTGACTTTAAAATGACTTACTTTATATATTTCGATAGTTCATATAGAACTTTTATATAGCCCCATTTGGTTTCACCCTAAACCCTCATTTTGCTGCTCTGCCTTTTAGTTGATCGTACAGATTTGAGTATCGGAGTATTTTAGGTAAGGACTCATTGGCTAGCCTGACATTTGCTGTTGATTGCAAGACTCGACCTCGGTATCTACCCAAGCAAAGCTTTCGAGCTTCCAACGTGGTTGAGTATTGTGGTCCATAGCCCAATTTACCTGCCAAACAGTCTTTACCCTCATCAATTTCAATTGTAATCCTTTGCGTTTTTGCTTCAAATTATCGTACATATGCCTTGAGCAAAACATGTGTTCAACATGGGATAGCAAATACTCAAATATTGCCTTTACAAGTCCCTTTTACTTATAAAAAATGATTATCCGTGCTATTCAACATGTTTAAGTCTTGAAGGAGATGGCTGTCAAACCATTTCTAATGCTTTATGTTTTCTTTCTAACCCCTAGCATATGCAATAAGATACATGTTACTAACTGCACATAGCAAAACTCTACCTCTTAAGATCTTTAGATGTGTGATATCTAGACCTATGACCGGGTTTTTCCTGTCATAGGCCTTTTCCTTAAGGCACCCAATTATACATAACGTCTCTTGAAAGTACACGTATTAAATCCCATCACATGCTTGCATTTTATTTTTATTATTGTGTCAAGATTAGACATATAAATCTCCTAAATATTACCGTAACTTGGCATACTGCTCCAGCTTTTTTGGCAGCATATTTTTTTTGTTCTATTCATTAAGGATGCTTGGTTCTCCGTTTGTATTAGTTTTTGCATTGAACGTACTAGCCACACTGAGTTGATATTTTTTTCCAACAAATTTGGAGGTGCAGTGCCTGTAATTGTTATATATGAAGGAATCATAAATGAATTA
>JACGDI010005432.1:798159-818751 GCA_014898725.1 Jacaranda copaia
TTCAGCTTCTTTTGGATTTTAAATGGTTGAGCTTTGCCATTTAGATACAACAGTACTCAATAGTTTCCCTGTAAAGAAAACTGGGGAAAATAATGACCATTTCATTTGACATGGGATCCACAATTTGATCATCAGCCGGTGCCTGATTGAAAAGCATATTGCCCCTTGTAGCGCGAAATAACATCCTCTCGAATCTCATAACTTTACTTTTACAGATGACGCCACTTATAAATTTTACACCAGATTGGCTTGATGGTCCAGGTTGCATTTCCTGAAATTAAAAATCTACATTAATACAGAATCTGCAACAATTCACAAACCATAAAACTAATGCAGCTACAAACAATCACATACTCATTACCTGTTCAAGCAGTGATGCTGTATCAGCATAATCATTGTTTGTATAGATGTTTTCATCTAATTCTGTCTCTTGGGCAACAGAATGACTCTCACTGGGCACAAGGAAGTCAGCTGCCTGAAATCAACCATTAAAATACTTAAACGTGATAATACCACTTACAATCGTGCAAAATTTGCCTATGAGAATTCTGTAGTATTTCTCTCTGTATTCATGATATAAAAAAACACTAGCACAGCATCCAGAAGAAAATTGACTTTTCCTTTCACTTCTCCATTCCATGGATTTTTTAAGTTTTTCAAATCACTGTTCTCTCGGGCATCTATTCGTGCAAACTGTAAGAGGCATTAATCTGTACTTTTGTTCCTGAAAAGAAGACTGGTACACAGTTCCCCTTCCAGAACAGGCATACTCAAAAAGCATCATTGTCAACATGACATTAACAATGTTCAAAGATTGTGAAGCTACTAGAAATTCTCTACTGCCTAGGAAAAAAGGACTACTCCATTATCTTATTTGGTGTTGCTCCAACATGAAGACGAATGTGCTAATATAGTTTTTCTAATTAATGTTGGCAGTTTACCAAACAATTCAGACATGTAAATCTTGTCTTCTTCAATTTTGCTTATTTTATTTCTTATCGGCTGTTGAATGACTGTTATTTTTTGCTAATTTTTTCTTTGTTATGGGTCTAAATGAAGAAGAAGAATCATTTTTTCCTTTGTTGCCTTTCTGAATGACTTTTATCTTGTCTTCTACAATTGTTGCTCATTGTACTTTCTTCCTGAACAAACTATGCCAGGTATTACGAGCATTAAGTAAGAAGAACTTGTTATGCCTTCTAGGATCTTCCAAACTTGGAAAGCATTAAGATTGATGTGAAAATTTCCAGACAAAAAGAATACATTTAATATCATAAATATCTGAACTACTTTAAAAGTAACGCAATTATACTTTTCTCACTCAAACTTGATAGTGCCACTAATAATTAACAATTGATACACTCATGTATTCTTATACCTTTATGTTTAAAAGATTTAGAAAATTTGTATCTTGAAAGAATAATTTTTACTTGACAAAGAAAATATTATAGACATCAATAGTTTGCCAATGTACCTTCTGCAGAACCATCTTGAACTCAAGCAGCTCATTATATGTTTGCTGCAGTTTCTCACTGTTAGAATTCATTTCAATTAGCTCATGCTCGTGCTCCGCGAGTTGAATCTAAAATCACAAGAGAGAACAAATATTCTAACTTACTTGCATGGAAAAAACAAAAAAAGAAAAGGTATTTAGTGAATTAGATATGTTAATTTGCAAGCATGAAGATAAAGCATAATAGTAAAGAAAGAAACAGACCTCTAATTCTTCTAATTCAATATCAGGTTGGGAAGCTGGATGAGGAGATGGCATTAGACCAGCTTTATGTATCTGATCTTTAAAAAACCGAAGTTTTCTGGACATCTCAGCACATCTTTTAACCTGCGGACAATTTACCCAAAACAAAATCTCAACAACCAGTAGGATAGTAGCAGAAGACCAGCACTTCCTACATACCAAAGAAGAGCAGAAGCAAAAGACATCTCAATAAGTGAGGGTTTTTTTACAGACAAGAGCTGTTCAGCTCATTTTCCAATAGAATATAATTCACAGAGCACTAGAAAAGGTATTTATTGATTTAAGTTTTTCATTTTTCTGAAAAAAAGTACCTCCAGAGGCATCTACAACATGCCTGTAAGAAAAGGGCAATACAAGTACTGAAGTCGTAGATGAGATGAATTTTACCCATTAAACTTCAAAATTAACAAAGCCTAATACATTTAACAACAACTCCAAAAATGTTTATGTGGGAGAATGTAAAGAAACAGAACGTGTTTGTCCAATTTCTATATTATATGAAATGTAAAATCAGCAGATTTAGAAAACAATCACAAGACATCCTTATACTTCACTGCAAATAGCTTTCTTCACAACAAGATCACTACATAAACGTATTGAACTAAGATGCATCAGCATGTCAGACCTCTTGGATCAATATAGAGATAGAGTGACAGTACACGTACTTAATAAGCCTCAACCCCCCAACTCACCACCCAGCCAATAGAAAAATAAAATGAAAAGAAAAAAGTGAAAAAAAGGAAAAGTAACAAAGCTATATGTAAGAGCCAAGGCATCATTCCCAAAGGCTTCCTCCTATCTAACACTTCCATTTAATTCTCTCACTTCCTTGGCTTCCTCAAATGTGATTTCTTGCCTGTTCAACAATAGTCAATTCAGTCTTTCTCTGAGCAAGCTATTAACTGATGAACAGCGGGGGATAAATTCAATTCTTCCACAAGTTCTGACCATCAAAATTACCCAACTGGACCAAACAGCAGGAGCTGCTAATAAATCAGCTTGCTATGGTTAATCAAAAACAGTTTCAGATATTGACCACTGATAGAGGAACTAGCCTTTGTTATGACTATGTCAGTGTTGCTTATTTTATCTCCGATTAATCTTTGATTATACAGAATTTTAATGGGCAGATATTTATTAGATGATTTAATTAGCAAATATGTCTTTCTATGAAAAAGGAATTTGTCCAAACTGATAAAAAGCAAACAGAACTTCAGAACTTTTTTGATAAACTTAATCTTGAGAGAGAGGAGGAGGGTTATGTTTGATGACATAGATGGTGGGGAAAAGTGGGCTGATACTGACAGATCTGCCCTAATCAACAATAATGAAAAGAAATTACCAAAAAAAATTTCAACAATAGGCAGACAATATAATCAGCAGCCAGGGACAAGCAAACGCAACCCATCATATTAAGTTTTACATACGAACAAATATCACAAATGAATTTCAAAATACTTCCCTGGCACCTCAAGCAACAATGATTACAGTTTTAAACATTATGTTTGACCTCTATGGACAGCCAATTTATAGTTGTGGTTAAAGCAATGTATTTTAGAGATATATTTAATTTTTAGTTCTAAAGACAATGTACATCTATAGCAACTGGATGGCATTTTTTAATATTATTTTCAATAAGAATTTACTCTTAGTAAAAAGTCAAACCATCTCATTTGCAATGGAGGAAGTAAATTAAAGAACGGAAGATAGTTTCCTCACACATTTAGCTTATATCCAAGCATAACACTCAAAATCTAGAAAATGGAATGACCAGATTGTATATTATCTTCCAAAAATCAATAACTAATAGCAGTTCATGAAGAATACCTGATTAACAAATGTTCGCTGGAAAGGGCTTTTATCATCATTTAACTGCCAGTAAAAACAACACGGCTGAGTGCATCAATAAATACTAGGAAAAACATAATCTACCATAAACTTAGAGAAAACTTTCATCAAATGATTTGAACATAATAGTTCCAGAAGAATGTGCCAGAGGTGCCCAAAGGCATCCCGCCAAAACAACAGAGGTCTTGATGTAAATAACAGGATCATCATTTACAGTTCCAAGACTCTAACGCCTGTTGAATGCTGGCAGGATAGAATAGTATATGACTTTTCTCTGTTCTGAGCATAATATCATTTCTTTTTACGCACCCAGTAAAACAACCCAAGCACTCAAGCTATATGTGCATTTTATTTCATTAAGAAAACTGTTAACCAACATAAATTTGAAACAAGGAGAACAAAATTATCGACCAATTTTCAGCACATGTCTCTGTGAATGGACCATAAACACATTTCCCACTTAAAAAAGACAGATTTCTATACTTGAAACTCCTTCAATAAGGATCAACTCTTCTCTGCAACTAATTTTACACGCCAAGCTCAGTAATTACTGATAGACACATGGAATCCAAAGCAAATTGTCACAAAATAAATGAAGAACCCAATTCCTAATCAATGAGGCAACATCAGCACCGACGCTTGATCAATATTTCCACTGCATCACCATATTCTAGTATTTTCCAGCAATTGGAACACTATTCACGCCTACTCCGCTTACATAAAACAATGGATTTCAAAACCAAAATTCAATCAACGGTAAAAGGCCGGAAATATACTGATTGCCAGTGTAAAATATGAATTCACAGAAACAAATAGTTAACAAGAGAGATCTGAGCGTACGTCGCGGAATTGGAGGAGACCGAGTTGACCGAGATAAGAGACGGTACGGTGAGCCGACTCAACGGGGATAATGAGCTGCACAAAAGTCATCTTCTCGGAGCGCATCAGATCCATGCTTGGCAATTTGTCTATGTGCTCCATTTTCCATGCACCTCCCCAAATGCGCCCTTGCTCAATACTATTCGGATCACAATCGCCAATCTCACGTCTTCTTCAGATCTGAATTCGATCAAAGTAACGTAACACACAAAGAGATATAGAGAAGGAGGTATGGGTTTAGTGCGTGAGAGGGCGTTGCCACGATTCAGTTATACGTATATCTGTATTTATACGCTCAAAGTAAATTTTAAGGCAGCGTGCTGGCAACTGCCATGGGGAATTTTTCCTATTGTTTTCGGTTTTTATTTGGGCGTGGTGCTGTGGGGAAGAGTAAAATGGAAGGAACACTGGGATACTGTTCACGAAGCGCTGACCTTTTTTTTCCGAGGGGGAAAAATCGGGGGGATTTCTGGCCTTGTTTGGTTATGTTTATCAGAAACAATGTTATTATGAAGAAATATAATTAAATATATTTTTATTTTTTTAAATATATATTTTTAAATATATATATTCATATACTATATATATTTTATTATTATTATTATTTTAATATTAAAAAAATCACTCAATTCTATTTTTTTCATCCAAAAATTCAATAAAAAATTATTGATTTGACTGCTATAATAAAAAAATATCTTCTCTAAAATATAAATAAACGTACCAAAAAATAATTTTCACATTTTCCAATAATTCATTCTCCCAAAACATAAAATAAATCAAACAAAAAGCATAACCACACACTACCTCTATAATTGTAGTAATAGAATTCTCCAAATTTTGTTAAAAAACAATTTCACAAAATTGAATATTTGTATATGACGTCATAATGTAGTATATAACACATAGTATTATAGATTATCATTAATAAATTCTTTTTCAACGTCTTGCTATTATAGAACGCCTTGGCTTTATTTGGTTATGTTTTCTCAAAGCAACATTGTTCCAGGAAAATATAACCAACATATCTTCATTTTTCTTCTAAAACACATATTTTCTAATACATACATATTATATATATTATTATTTTAATATTAAAAAAATCTCTCAATTCCATTTTCACCTCAAAAATCCAACCAAAAAGCATTAATTTGACCGCTGTAATAAAAAATATCTCCCCCAAAACATAAACAAACATATCAAAAAATAAATTTTATATTTTTTAATAATTCATTCCCCCGAAACACGTAATAGAATCAAATGAAAAACATAACCAAACATTCCCCTTATTTTTTAATTTTATTCATATCTTAATGAACTTAAAACAATTAAAGATCAATGCATTATATCGCTTTTTTCATACCTTTTTTTCAAATATATATTAAACTGTATGTACCATTTTTTAGATGTATAGTCATTAATTATGCATAAATATATTTTTTTCCAAAAACAAAAAAAAAAAAAATAGTTTTTCTATAGTAGAACTAACACTATGAGATGAGCTTACATACTGAGTTACATGTGTGACAGTTTTGGAGTAACCATTCCAGACGAGAAAAATTCAACGAAGTAAATATATGAATAATTAAAGAATCCATAATGACAAATATCAAAGGAAGTGCGAAAAATTGAATGAACCCAATCGCACGGTATGTACAAAATGGCTGCAATGGCCCCAGAGATTTAATTGCTTGAATAAAGTTGCTAGCGGCCTGCGTGTCCTTTTCCTTTTTTCGTTTGCTAGCAGTTATTTGCACACATTTATTACACGCATAAAATATTTTTGAGTAAAAATATTTTTATATTCATTATATTAAAAATTGACATACATCACAAAAATATATTTATAATTTGCATAATTATGAAGATAGCATTTACTTAAAGTAAATTTTTTATAATTTATTATCAAATTAAAGAAAAAATCTAAAACTAATTAAAATAGATAAATAGTGGAAGTTTTTGGATAAAAATTGGTTATTTGTATTTTTATTGAATATTGAAAGTAAAAGGGCAAATTTGGTATCATAACTTCTATTTTAAATATAAAAATACTTTCTTTTTATAATAGTATAGATGCTCAATTAATTTAATAAAACTATCTAGTTCCTTATAATTTAAACACAATTATTTCACTTGAAATCTTAAGAAATTCCTCTAATAAAACGTTTTGTTAGCTTTCGAAATTGATCAATATCACTCCAATCTAAATGCAACAGTTTTTCTTATAGGTCTCACTAAATCCTCGAAACATAACTTATGAATAAGTTCATAGAATAGACAAATCTACAAAAATCGCGTTAATTATGGGCAAAATTCAAAAGCGACATAACAAAGTAAGCTAATATCCTATCACTTCTTCAAATCAACAAAGATAGGTAGAGGAGCTCACATTGGAGAGATGCGTGCCTAAATAAATGGTTAAATACGTGCCATCTATCAAAATTTTAATATAACATATAAACAAGGACAGTTACATTAATATATCAAAGATTAATAAACATAAAAAAAATCATTAAAAATTTCAAAGATTAATAATTTTTTAAAATTTAAGGCAATTTCAAACAGAAAGAGAATACAAAGTTAATATATATTTGAGCTTCTTGCAACAAAAGCTTTTTCAGAATAGATTTTTAAGATTGGGAATAATTTTCCTTGTTTTTTAGGTACGAAAATTTATTTTAAAGGGTTTTAATAAATTTTCCTTGAAAAAATTACTGCATCAATAGGGTAACACCACTTTATTTTATTACTTTACAACATGTCGTTGGCAATTGTCTTTTTCTTCATTCTCTTTCTCTAAATTGTAAAATCTAACACTGATGGAAGTCTTACCTGTGATTCTCCACTAAACACTGGAAAATACCTATCTTGGGTCTCTATGTACACTCCCATGTCTTTATTCATATTCACCCAAATACATTTATGCTCTCAAAGTGGGTGCTGATGGGAAAACCACAAAAGTCCGTTACGCAAGTCAGTTTTTTAAGAATTAAAAAATGTTGCGAGATGAAAAGGTTCGAAGAAAAAGTTAATTTTCATCCACAAATTTTATGTGTTTTTGAATCGAATTCGAATATAATATATTATTTATAATTATGAATTTTTTACAATTATTTTTATTTTAACAAATCATTTCAAATAATTCCAAAATCATAATATTAAACCTCGATGAATTGTATTCGATGTCGCTAGTATCGTGACAATTGTACCTGCAATAACAAATTGGGCCACTTACAAGAGTATCCAATTGGGCCTATTTTGCGAAATTACCAAGGTCGGAGTATGCACATTACTATTAGCCCATCTCCGCTCTCCAAAGTGTCCACACTCCTCCACCTAAAAATAAGTAAAATGAAAAATAACGCTCAAATTTTCGTATTTATATACATTACAAAAGAAAGGTTTAGAGGGTGTTTGGGTGAGTTTATAAGCTCCTCAAAATATCTTCTAAAATGTTTAAGAGCTTATAAGTTGATAAAAAATGTTTGATAATTTAAAAAAAAAAGAGTTTATAAGATTTTAAAATAAGATGTTAGAAACTTATAAGCTCTTTTAAAAAAAGTAAGGAGACCTAACTTATTTTAAAAAATTTAACAAGCTCCTTCATTTTTAACCAATTTTTTTTTACAAAATTGTCGTTATTAACATCTTATAAGCTCAAAAATCTTATTTTATCCAAACACTTCAATAATTTATTTTGAAAATAAGATCTGATATCTTATAAGTACCAAAAATATCTTATAAGATGTAGGAACTTATAAGATATTTAAAATAAGTTTAGCCAAACACCCTCTTAATAGATGTTTATATCTTATATCTCTACGTGACTATGCAATCCTACGACCAAAACTCAGGGCCCATTTGGCTTTATCTTCATTTTCAATTTTTTATTTTTATAATATTAGAAAGTAGTTAATGAAAATGAGTTTGTAGTTGGACAGATTGTTAGAAAAGTAATTATTACATTGGTTTTAATAGGTTGTAAGTAGAAAAATATAGAAATAATGAAATAAAAATATAGAAGATATTTAGGTTATTGGAGAATGTATTTTAAAAATAAAAATAAAAATAATATTGAATGAAGATATGTAAAAGATGATGTTTTTTATTTTTAAAATAATAGAAAATATGAAAATGAAGCCAAACGGGCCATTAAAATTTGGCATTTCTTAATGGAAAATATTGGCCTAGTTAATTGATTGCTTTCTCGTCCAGTTGGATGAGCCCACTCCAACTTGGGCCGCTCAATCTGACATCTGCAGAGTGCGCAGCTTTTGTTTGGCTCACAAATCCAGTTCTGTTCTCCCACTATTCTCTAGGGTTTGTTTGCTTTGTATAGATAAAGTGATATATATATATATATAGCAAAAGAATATACGAATAGAGTTTCTATAAAGGGATATATGTATATGTATATCTAAAGAATATGAAAGTAGAGTTTCTATGTTGAACTGATTGCCATCATTCATGAATGAATTCGAAATACAATATCTCATAAAAAATATTCTCTCTTTGTTTTATCTCTAACATAATTTTAATTTTCAAAAATACATTTTAAATCTATTAACCAAAATAAACCAAAATTGTAGCCACTTTAGTGAACCAAAATTTATTTTTATATTAAGCGCAAAGTAATATATTTATTGCCCATGATATTATATTGGGTAAGACTGTAAATGGATATTCGAAAATTCGTTTACCGTTCACATTCGTATCTGTTTATACAAAATTTATCAGCATCCATTTAAAGCGGATATTATCCATATTCGATTAGTAGATATCCAATTATAAATGGATACTGATATGGTAAATGCATATCCGAACCGTTTAATATCCGATTCGAATGCATATTTATTAAATTATATATTTTTATATTTTTTAATAAAAATCTCATAATTCATATATGCATATATAAATTATAATTGAAGAATTGGGAAGGAAAAAGAATAAATTTAAACAATTATTGTAATATAGAGAGAAAAATGAAGAATAAAGTTAATCAATGCAATTATTGTTAGTTGACCTTATAATTAATATACTTAAATGCCATTATTATTATGAATAAGTATTAATAATTAATTGTAAAGTTAATTATTAATTAGAAATTATACTATTTATTTGATTGCTTTCTTTTAAATAAAATTATATAGTTTCTTCTATTAATTAAAATATATTTTTGTTATAAATTCATAGATTTAGGTATTTGGATATCTGTTGATGTTGCTGAAAGCTGCGTATAGAGAAAATGAGGATTGTGCTACTGGTGGTTTGACTAGGGAGGTCGAGCACTCTGAATTATATATAGTTTTAGGCTTGAGATCTGCAACCACAACATACGTTAAACTAGCTGAGGTGCCTTCAACTAAGGCACTCTGACGCTCAAGTTAGTTTTGATCGAGATGGGGAGATCGAACAGAGTATAGACAATGTAAAGCTTATAATGTATATGGCATTACCTTGAGCGTGGTTGGGCTTGAAGTATTTATAGCTTTCTGTATGCGTGATTTGACTCAAGTACCCTTACCAGGTGTACTAGCCTTTATCTTTACCAGGAGGTTGGGAGTCATTCCATGTCCAGATCTTGATATTGCGCCAAGTGGCCAAATCTCCTGTTTTCCCGGATAAACAATGCTAGTAGAGGCGCATCTCTGCCAAAGTTGTTGGCAAAGTTGTCAGAGTTGTAAGAGTTGGTTGTACCGGCCGTTACGTGTCATTAATGCAGGGGCATACACCCTGTAAGACTAATAAGCCAGGCAGGGATTCGAGTCAACGCCGGAGTGGATCTTGAGGTCGATACATGTCAACCAAACTTGAATATTCGAACTTCTGAAGTGGTCCTGAGGTCGATACCGGTCGACCACAGATTCAAGGTGAGGTCAATATAGGTCGACCGAACAGATTCACCGTTGGGCCTCCTGTGTTGTCTCATTTGATGTTGGACATGTTGGGCCTACTGGGTTATCCCATATCATCTGTAAATAGATATTTAAATATTTATTATCAAATATGAATATAAAAAAAATAATTCGAATACAAATAAGTTTAATAAAATATAAATAAATTTAAATAATTATAATCGAATATGAAAATATCTGAATTTGATTGATATCTGACGGATACGAATTCAGATATTATTTTTTAATATTTGCCAAATTTATATTCGTATCTGAATATTCGAAAAGTTAAACGAATACAAATATAAAAACAGTGTATCCGATTCATTTAATATCCATTTACACTCCTAATATTGGGCCATAAAAGTATCATAGGTGAAAATGATTGAGCCGAATAAGTGTTGAGGAGTCTGTACATATTATATTATGCAGTATCCTCCCAACAAAATGAGTTATATAGATAAAATTTATATATGTCAAAGCTTTGGAATAACTAATTCTATACCTTATTTTAATGAGTTGACATAATTTACTTCGTTTGATCATCTATGATTGGACTTAATAATTTTTAATTACACGATAAGTCATAATTCAAAATATTACCTAATATCTTATTGTAATGCAACAATTCCATATTGAAATGATGGTAGTTAAGTGACGGTTCGATTCAATAGTGTGTGTATTACACGAAAAATATAAGATCAAAATTTCAACTTAATAAATTTCAAATATATATATATATAAAAAAAAACTTAAAATAATAGCAGTAATAATTACGTACTTTAAGATACCAAATTCCACAGTAGTTTAGGTTGGATATGCTGATACACACCAAATGCATGTCCTAATCAAAATATTTTCTCTTCTTAACTCCTCAAATTTTATAATATTTTGTTTTTCTCAATTTAATGATTATTTCCTAAAAATCTTACAAGAAAGCAACATCTATTTCCAAAGCCTACCTCCCAACTAAATTAATCAAACTTTACAACTAAGGGAATTGTATATTTTATTTTCATAGACAAATTAAAAAAATACATATTAGTTCCAGATTTTATTTTTTCAAAAAATTGAATCTAAAACTATAGATGCCTTCCTTCACTGGGAGGGCAAGTGTATAAACAATAGGGGGGCCCACCCACTAAGGATTTGATTTGGACAGTGTTCTTTCCTCGTAAAACTGAAATATTCGTCAGCTAGCCGCACTTTGCGTGCCACGTGTACTTTCCTGGATTTGGCATCATCCTCAGGGCCCGCACCCAGCCGACCACTCACTTATTGTGGGCCCCGTCTTGCCTGCTCGTATTCCTCGCCTCAACCCTCCACTTTCTCCTCGCCCCGATTCTCAAATTAAAATTTTGGGAGATTAATTCTCCACTTTCAGCATAGCTAATTATCTATTAGATCACTCAGCTCGAAAAAAGACAAAGTTCTCATTTGAGTTAAAAAATAAAAATAAAAATTCCTTGGATTTTACTATAAATTTTTTAAATATAGTTATACAAGTATTTTAAATATTTCTTTAAATATTAACAAAAGAAGATTTTTTTTTTAGAATATTTCAAAAAGAAAGTAGGATCCATAAATTGAAAGAAAATAAGAATTTTTGTCCAAATAAATTTGGCCAAACTCATTAATTACATTCCAAATGTCACTAAAATAAATATAACATTAATGATAAAATAATTTTTATCTTGTCATTAATAATAATTTTTAAGTGACAAAAATTTTTATTTTGTCAAACATGATTCAATAATGACAAAAATTAATATTTTAAGTTGTCACTATTAACAATTAGTTACATCCTCGTGGTAACAATTTAGTGACAATAAAAATTATTATTATAATTTATAATAAGATTTTCATTGTCAGCATATGTGTGTCACTAATCGTCTATAGCGACAACTTTAACACTATTTTTATCATTATTTAATTTATAAAAATCATATAAGGTGACAAAACTAATTTTGTTGTCACCTAATATATATAATTAGTGACAACTTTTACATTGTTACTTATTATTTTATAATCAATTTATTATTTTCTTGTAGTGAGTACCATATATTTTATATTATTCTTCACTTTTTTTTTTCCCAATTGCATTCCAATCATATAATAAATATAATTCACTATACATGTAAATAATTTACTTTGGTCAATTCAATCAAATATATTTGTGTTAGAAGCATAAAAGGGAGTGCACCAATAACAATAAGAATTTTATTTTAAGACAAATTGCTAAATTACATGTTCTAGTTAATTACCAGTTTTACCAGAAAAGCCAAAAAATAAAAAATGTGCTGGCTAAAATTAGGCAAAAAGGAGCATGTTCTTTTCTTTTTAGCAAAGTTATTTTAGCATCTGACAGTTACCATTAATGCAAAATTGATAGATGGGTTTTCCAAATTCTTCAATTGATACCTCAGCATTACAATTGATATACATCAAATTAATATATATATATATATATATATATATTTATTTATTTTATAGAAAAATCATCCTCAATCTGATCTAAATACCCTCCACGGCCTATAAACCATCCCTAATCTAAGGCTAGAATTGGTTCAACCAAAATTGTTTTGACCCTTATGTCACCTTCGCTAGAGTAACAGGCCTATGCAATTGAGCTCAACGATATGTCAAATTAATATGTGAATTTTCATGGCTTTATCTATTGATGCCTAAATTTTTCCATTGGGAAATTAGTAAATATTTATATTATTACGGTGATAAAATCTATTTAGTACTATTAATATGTAATAACAGAAATAAATATAATATGTGAAATTGAATCGATTAATATTATATTCATTACTATACATAAAAATTCTAGATTTAGAATTGCATAAAGTCCGGCCAATATTTATCAGTTTGATATTTGTAGCAAAATTTATGTATCATTAGAACATTTATAGATGATCACATATATACTATTTGTCATTAATGATGAAATTAAGGATCGATTAAAATATTTATAAGAGTCTATATACTTATTTCAACTTACTGAATATATATTAAGTGTATCTGATTTTTTATTAATTATTAATATAAAAAAATATTTAATAAATTTAGTATACATTCATGAAATAGGTTTAGCTTGAAATTGATAGAGCAAAATAATAGAAACCAATAAAATATGGTCTGATTTGAAATTTGAATAGGTTCTAAATATGTGAACTCACACTATTACAGTCAAACAAATGCCAAGAAAATGGGTGACATTCTAAAGTACTTTGATTTGTAATGAAGTTCAGCATATTCCTTTGACAAAGCGACTAATACTAAACTATTCGTGCTGTCATGGTTCGATACTTCGATCGTTATTTCATTAAAACAAAGAAAAAAATAAAAAAGGAAAAGGAAAACAACAAAATGGCAAGTTAAGAGCTCCAAAGTCTCACTGTTATGGGCATATTTCTCAAGATACACTACTTAAGGTAAAGCCTCATTATCTTCGTGTTGTCAATTTAGAAATATGTTTACTTGCTCATAGTTCAACAAAGGTTTTTAGTGGGATATGGACTATGTCATATATGATATTTTTTAATTTCATAGGGAATTTAATATTTTAATTATGGTTCTTGCGTTGATAGGTGTAGGTATATCGCAAGCTCTTCCGGAGAAAAGCAATGCAATTCTAGAACTCAGTTAAGTTTTAATCTTGGGAAAATTACTTAGGTAATGTTTGGATATGAATTGTATGTTCTGTATTATATATTTTGAAAGAATGAGTTTTCGGAGTGGAGTTAGGGAATGTGATTAACGTTTGTTTATATTTTAGGAATACTTAAAAAATTATTTTAGAGAATTTTGATATAATTGTTTATATTTTGAAAGAAAATAATTTTTTACAGTAGCAGTCAAATTAATATTTTTTGTTGCGATTTTGAGGTAAAAAATATTGTTTTTTATTATAAAAATAATAATAAAATATAATATATATGTGTGTGATAATTAGATATGATTTTTTAATTATAAAAATAATAATAAAATATTGTGATGTGTATATGGAGTTTTTTGTAATAAATCAATTGATTTGAGAGGGTATTCTGAAAATTAGTATTTATTATTTTGGGAAAAAAAACATAACCCATATGTTTGGTTATATTTTGCCAAAATAAATTTATTTTGGCAAAATATAACCCAACATAGCCTTAAAATTTCTTACTTTTTTATGAACTGTGCTTTAGAGAAAATAATATACTTAAAAACTTAAATTAAAATTTATATCTAAAGTAAGATGTGACCAGATCTTATGCTGTCGATAAACATTTTATATATACGATGTAGAAAGTAATAGTCTTTAATTTATAGGTATCATTGTTGATATCAAATAAATTTAGCCCGATCATCTTTAAACAATGTGAAAAATAAAAACAACCTTTGAAAATACAAAACATAGAGGACGTAAGGTTTGCCGGACAAATTATTTTCTTCGCATATGCTCACCAGGCGAAATGTTGTCTGGCACAGTCTCCAATCTTCCTTTACTTTGTCCCATTGTTCTATATTTACTTGACCCAAAATAATCTTGACCAGTCAACAAATTTGACTGATGCTGATTGCCCAATAGGGCCAGGGCCCCGTATTGTCTTGTATCCGGGGCCATCAATAATTTTCAAAAGAAGAAATGACCAATGCACATCAATTCCCACCTAGAAAATATTAAATTTATAAAGTATAAACAATTATACCATATGCTGATTAAAATTCTGTTACGTAAGTAGATCAAAAACTTACATTAATACAACTTTAAAAAAAGTATTAACTATAAAGCCTCAATTTTAGTAATTGAACAATATTATAATTTTCTTCTTTAATGAGCCCACCAAATTATTTGAGCCAGAAGTAGGGTTTTTTCGCTTGCTTGATTGATTGATTGATTATGCCGCAATTATTCCATCTACTGTCATTATTTTGTCTTTTGAAATGTAGAGGGAGGCAAAAGCCATTCTCATGGGATCCAGACATCCTTTGTTCAATGATAGGTGCCAATATTGAGACATGATGACAGGTTAGAATATTTGTTGGGGCGACTTCGATTTTCCCACCAATCTCCAGAATCTGATTGTTGGCCCTTCAAATGGTAGGAATTGGGAAAGGGAAAAGAAGAAGTTCTTAGGGACCGTTCAGATTTATTTTTTGGACGTATTTTTATTTTTTGATAAAAAAATAATAAAAAATTAATTATAAATGTATTTTTAAAAATAAAATATTATTTAAAAGTTTTATTTAAAATATAATAATTATGTAAGGTTGAAAATGAGTTGTATTTGAAAATTATAGTGTTTTTATATTAAAAATCATGCAAATATGAGTAGGAGAAAATGAAAAGTGAAAATAAAGAGTGTGTGACAGCATATTTGGAAAAATGTACTGAAAATAAAGATGGTTATGAAAATAGAGAAAAAATTGATAATTTTTTATATTTTTTTTAGGAGAAAATGAAAAGGGATTTTAAAAACAAAAATAAATGAGCACTTAGCCAAGAATGTGTGTGTTGGTTGGGGGGAGAGGGGGTGTTGGGGGGTAGGGGGGAGTGTAATTGTTATCTTTTCTTGATTTTTTTATTATCATATTTAATTTGTGGATTGCATGTGATATTGTTGATTTCTTATCTTAATGGATAAGGAAATCCATTCAATCATTCATTACCATAATGACTTAGCATCATTACATGGATACGGTACTTAATAATACAACAATTAAGCGGACAAGAAAAAAGAAGCATTGGATAACAAAGGATTGTCTTATGTCAAACTAGCATGGTAATAGGGTTGTTTTGTTTTCAAAGCTATTTAATAATCCATGTTTTTGTATCTTGTGAGCCGCTTTTTAGAAGAAATAAAAAAAAAAGAAAAAAAGAAAGTTCTTTGCTTGCATTGATAACAGTTGTTGTCCACTAAAAATATAATGACACGTTTGGTTTTATTTTCTAGAGCTATTTTTATTTTTAAAAATATATAGTGAAAAGTTAGTTAGAATAATTGTTGTAAAAAATAAAGTTTTTGTATTAAGAATTGTGTAATTTTTTAATTTAAATTGATGATGTGATGTGTAATTATTTGAAAAAATAACATTATAATTTGAAATTGAATTTGTAATATTTTTGTTGTAAACAGTGTATAAAAAGTATTGGGAAGATAAAAAATTATTAAGGTAATGATAGGAGTTGAAAAGGGGATGAGATTGGAAAGAGAA
Source organism: Jacaranda copaia (assembly GCA_014898725.1). Lineage (NCBI taxonomy): Eukaryota > Viridiplantae > Streptophyta > Magnoliopsida > Lamiales > Bignoniaceae > Jacaranda > Jacaranda copaia. The sequence continues at coordinate 814,738 of JACGDI010005432.1, forward strand.
TATAATAAATAATGTTTTGAAAGTGAAAGAATTTGAGAAAATAGTGTAAATAATGATAATTTACTATTTTCATTTTGAGGAGAAAATGAAAATGAGATTTGAAAATAAAAACAAACGGGGCATTACGTGTTTGATTGGTTTTGTTTTCAAAATCCACTTCTTCCTTATTTTCATAGGTATTTTCAGTTTCAATATATTTTTTTAAACACACTCTTTCTCCATTTTCACATCTTATTTTCTGCTACTCTTATTTACGTGATTTTTAATACAAAAATACAACAACATCCAAATATAGTTCATTTTCAACCCTACACAATTATTTTATTTGAATTTAAAAAAAATCATTTCATTTAAAAAAAATCCAAACATCATTTCATTTTTGAATTCACACTTATAATTAACTTTTCACTTTCTTTTTTTTGTTAGAAAATGAAAATGTGTTCAGAAAATAAAACCAAACGGGTTCTAAATAACAAGAAATAAGGGTGGTTTCTAGCTATGCACAATCAATAAATTAAATTTAAAAACGATGATAATAAAATTTATTATCAAATATAAAAGTTATTACATTACGTTATTGTTCTAAAAAGATATTATAAAGAACAAATTATGTATATAAAATGAGATTAGAAGTCAATAATCAAGTACTTTGCTCAATTACCCATGTCTTCTACTTCAACCTTATTTATAAAGCAGTATTTAAAGAATTTCAAATAAATTCAGTTAAATATACATCTAGTTATTTCAAAATATATACACTGATTGAAAGAGATATTTTCTATCATTTGTAATATTATCTCCATAAAAATATACTTTATCGCTTTCTTAAAAAACAAAAAGTTACTCCAAAATATATAAATTTTAATAATATATTTTATTTGGGTATCACGTGTTGTTTGTCCCAATCGGACAAACTTAGAAGAAAAGAAACCACATAACTTCCTTCGGAAGGACAGTGAATATGATTCTGTACAGTTCATTTGGGTTTGTTTTAATTTCTATTTCTTTTTTTTTCTTTTTAAAAATTTAAAAAGATAACTAAAATAAGTTGTTTAAAAATAAGTATGAATTTAAATAGAATGTTTGAAAAATAATTATCGTATAGGATTTATGAGGTTATAGGTGGGGAGATATTTGTAATGAAAATAGAGGAAAAAGATATTCATAAATTATTGAAAATATTTTTTAAGATAAAAATGAGTTGAGATTTTTATGAAAATGTAAAAAATTTGAAAACAAATTCAAATAGGCCATTAAGATTTTCAAAAGGATAGTTAACCAGTCTTGTTCGGGATTTGATTTTTGTGAAGAAAATAATGAATATTCTTATAACACTACAAAAAATAAAGCTTTAATGATCGAATTTTAGTGACCATAGTGTGTGGTCGCTAATTAGTGATTGATTCAAATATAATTTAAAAAAAAAATTGAATAACCGCTTAATAATCAATTAGTGATTGAAATTAGTGATCGCCTACAAGACAATTTTCAAATGACCATTCATAATATTATTGTAATATTATCAATAATGTAAAATCGAATCGTATTAAGACAATACAATTCAAAAAGTGTGAATAATGAATTGGGATATAAATATCTTTTGGTGCAAATTTGGATCTAAGAATTTTATTTGTCAGCTAAAACAATAGAGTGTAATTATACTAAAAAACACTCGATATTGAAACATAGGTTAAGAGGTAAAGAATGCATAGGAGTGCTTTTTATTTGAATTTTTTTGGTGCATTTAAACTATTATAAGGATTTTGGTAGATTGGTGCCCATATTTAATCATTTAATGGAATTTAATAATTGAAATATTTGATCAATATTGATTAACTAAAAAGGAGGAAAACGATATACATTGAATATGGAAAGTGGCACAACTGAAATTAACCCAAACTCTAAATTTGTCGACGTTGATGCACTGGTCACATATTTGTGCCAAAAATATAAATTTGGATTTTCTGTTCTATTTTGAAAATTATTTTTTATTTTAATATGATGTATATATGTTAAATATATTTGATTATCAATTAATATATTTTTATTAAAAAATATTTAATATACTTGTCATATATTTATACAATAGAATATGATATGAAATATAAATTAAAATAAAGAATTTAAACCGTAAAAATAGGCGATTTGTATGGATAACATTTTGAATTAGATTTGTGGGTATCCAATCTTACTTGATTTGATTGGGGTGGATAGAAAACTTGCGTAGCGGCGTAGGTTTGGTTTATATACTAATACCTACATGACAGATTGGGTTTGGGTTTATGGTAAACCCACCCCACCCTAATTCGAAAATATTTATTTATATATTATTTATATCCATTTTTTAAATTTTAACAAATTTATATAACATTTAATCTTAAATGTAATTTTTTTAGTATCATAACTTGGGACCTAGTAGTATTCATTATTTTATCACAACTTAGTATGTAATTTGTGGAATTCTAAATTTTTTATTGTTTAATTTAGCTAAATTGATTTGTATTATTGTGCACCTTTAATTTGAATTAAATTTTTCATGATGATTTTATTTTCAAAGAATGCATTTTTTAAAAGTAAATTATATGATAGTGTAATTAAATTATAATGTTTTGTTAATTATATCGTACATATTATTTAATAAAATTTATAATTAGTGTAGGTAAAATTAGGTAGGATTCGAATTTTATATATATTATAGACAGAGTGTGGATTTTTACTCTTAAAACCATCAAGACAGGTAGGGACGAATAAAAAATTATAAAATATATGCGAAACAAATTTGAATTGAGTGAAAGCTCACTCCAATTGGCCTTGTTCCACCTAGGGGTGTTTACGGGTTGGGTTTGGGGGGAAAATTATTCGAATCGATTATATTTAATTGGTTTGATTTGGTTCGAATTTTATAATTTTTAATTTCTAAATTCGAACCAAACCAACCTGATCTAGATCGGGTTGGTTTAGTTCGGATAATAGGGTTTTCAAAAAAAAGAAAGAAATAAAGAAAGAGAGGAGGAGGAGGAAGCACAAATTGTAATTTCTTTAATTCTTTAATTAAAAAATTAAGACAATCAAATTATTTGTAAAATATTCATCAAAATTAAAAAATATATGGTATTGCACAAGAACATCACAAGTTATCATTGTTATAAATTATCTCTTTTTTTATCACAAGTCATGATTGATAATATAAAATTTTAAATCCAAATATAAGTTGAATATTAAAATAAGTATAAATAACAAAAATTATAATTTAAAAAAAATATTTATTTTAATTAAATGATCAGATCGAATAAAATTAATAAATATAAAATTTGAAAATCGAACTAAATATAATTGAATTTGATCCAACCAAATCAAATAAATTAGATTGATTCGATTTTGTCCCTTGAATTGATTAAATTAGATTGATCCGATGAATATCTCTACTTTTGTCCCTGGCGATCTGGCGAGTATTTGGCTTGTATACTATGGCGAGGAATTGAGTGAAAAACGCGGTGCATGTACAGAGGATCCCACAAATGGCGTGTAGGGCAAGTGGGGTCCACTATTTAGTTGCCTTCCCACGCTATCGGGGCCCACGGAAAGAAACTCCATTGAAGTCTGAACACAAATCCCTTGTCTATTCCCTCTGATCTATTACAACAGCTGAATGAGATTTCTTTTCTCTGGCACGCCGAAACCCCATATAACACACATACACACACATCCCCAGGACAAATCCTGTAATCATTACTATCTCTCTCTCTCTCTATAGAGACATTCGAAACTTGTCTGTTTTCTCTTTCTCTCTATATGTATGTGTATGTATAGGTTGCTGCCCTTTGTAGTATATATATTTACAGAAACCTTTACATGATTCTCACATAATTATAATCTCTTCATCTATAGTACTCCTCCCTTCGGAAGGTAGTTTAACAAATTGAGTACTCTTTGACGCTCAGGTGATCTCAAGAAATCCAACTGCTGCATGGCTATGGAATCTTCAAGTGCACAATCCCATCATCAGGTGGGGAG
>JACGDI010005432.1:818937-832551 GCA_014898725.1 Jacaranda copaia
CCCTCTCTCTCTCTCCCCTTCTTCTTTGGGAATTTTTGGGTTTTATGAAGGTAAACCAACTGGGATTTTTTCCTTTTTCTTATTTTTTCTTTCAATAGTCTTGATTTTTAAGGTTGATATTGTAGACATGATTCTTTTGTCAGGTTTAGTCAATTTACAGAAGACTTGCAAAATGCTTGCCTGAGTCTTAAATCTCATAATTTTCATGGAGATTGTTTTCACATAGTCCAATAGGATTTAACTAAATGTGATTATCCTTAGTGCATCTGCAAAATCTAATTAGGTTTCTCTAATAATTAATTAACCACTTTCTTGCAGTTTATATAATATATCTCTTGCTGAATTTAATTTCTTTCTCATGAAACTGACCGTATATGTATCTGTTAAATTTTGTTCAGGAAATGGGCTCCCAAACACTAGAAAGCATGCTGGTCTGCACAAAGCAACAGCCGGAAAAGAAGCCAAGGCCTGCTGATCAGCAAGCCCTGAAATGCCCAAGATGTGACTCCACCAACACCAAGTTTTGTTACTACAATAATTACAGCCTTTCTCAGCCAAGGTACTTCTGTAAATCATGCAGGAGGTACTGGACAAAAGGTGGAACTTTGAGAAATGTTCCAGTGGGAGGAGGGTGCAGGAAGAACAAAAGATCCTCGTCGTCATCCTCATCATCTTCATCATCATCATCATCAAAGAGAAGCCAAGATCAACCAATGGCAACAATTCCCAGCCCCATTCCTTCTTTCACAGCTCCTTTGTCTTATGATACCAATGACCTTACCTTGGCCATCGCCAGGCTTCAGAAACAAACAGCCGGACAATTGGGGTTAGATGACCATGATTTTTCGATATCCCTCAACCCAAACATGCCTCTTACTGATGTTCTTGGGAGTTGCGGCGGGTTTCTTGAAACCCCAAGAGGGTTTCACAATGTGTGCTACGGAATAGGGGATGGAATCAGCCTTGGGTTGGAAAATGGGTCAGGAATGGGAATAAGTGGAAGCCAAGAAATGGGATTAATGGGATTTGACCAGGAGTACCCCACAGCAGTTGCGACAGTGAAGCAAGAAGGTGAAGGCAGAGGTTTGTGGGGATTCCCATGGCATAATATTGTTGGGGATGGAAACATGGGAATGGGGGATCAACTTAGCTGGAATGGAATTGGCCCATCATCTAATTGGCATGGACTTCTCAATAGCCCTCTCATGTGAAAACAATATTTTATTTAGGATACTTAGGATTTTGTTCTTATGTTATATCTTAAAAATTACCTTAAATTTAATGTTGGGAGTTTCGTCTGTAGTATGAGGAACTTGGTGATTCCCTTGAATATTTATCTGCTCTTTTGCTGTCCTTATTTGGGTCTTTTTTCTTTTTCTTTTACTTTATTTGTTCATGACAAACAAATGGGATTTCAGTTTTTCTTATCCATGTTTTTTGTCTTCCTATTTCCAAGTAATATATACAGTGTATTTTGGAATCTTGTAATTGTCTATTCAGTATTCAGGCAAATGACTCACTGAATGACGTTGATATTGATTTTTCAATGTGTCGGGCACTCTGAAATTCTTGGATGGATCGATCCTCTCAAACTCTGAAATAGTGTACTGTTGTACTTGGCATAGGCAGTGCTTTGTTTGCTGTTGTTCTTTTACTACTTCCTTTGTCCTAATGTGGCTTCCATAATTTTTTAAAAAACCTAAATGCCCCTCCTCTTAATTAATTTTCCAATTTTTTTTTTTAAATTATCGAAAAATCCATATTTCTCTCATACAGCTTGCCACCCAATCCATATCCATGATAGAAGATGATCCTAACCTGTCCTCTCTTGCCACATGTACGTCCCAAATAATGGCCACGTAAATTAAATAGTATCCATCAACTTAATCGTCAATTACAAATAACTCCTCATTTATTATTTAAGAGGATATCTGATAACTTCTGCTTTCAATCTCCACCTCTAATATTTTAACCTGATGACCTTTAAAACTAACGACTGTCTTTACTCGTTGCCTAATAAACACTCGTCAAGTTCCCATCACCGATCGACCTTTTGATTAGTAATAAATTTATTGATATTACTTTTTGCAACATCAAACATGCAAACTTGTATATTTCTTTTTCCTTTGTTTCAAAATTAAATTGCTATTTTGACATGTTAACTGAATTGCAGATAGGGGTTACAAAAATATAAGATTAAAGTTACTAGCGTCATATCATTGCTTTAATTAAGTGAACGATTTTGAAAAAAAGAAAGAAATTAAAAAAATAAGGTCTTATTTTAAATATTTCTAAAAAATAGAAGCAATGAGCTTGAGATATAAGGAGTATCGCTGTTTTCTGAGTTCAAAATTCAATGACACTTTTTATTTAAAATATAAAAATATAATTTTATAAAAAAAAATCTTAGAAGATAAAATTATATTTTGAAAATTTCCAAACTAAATTCGAAACAAAGGTAGACTGGTGTGATTATTAAAAATGCAATATATATATTTTCTAATCAAAAGAGTTTATTAATCAGATAAATCAACATTCAACTCAGTTACAATAAATTGAGGTAGATTATAATTCCAAACCCCACGATTAGCTAGAGAACTCGAAGCCCTTGCAATAAAAAGGCTACGGCATTTGCAAATCTCCTAACAAAATTTATTTGAAAATGAACCATATCTTCTTTTAAACTCCCACAATCTTCACTCATAAGCCCCAAATCTGAAGGAGAAGATACACTGTTGTTTATAACATTAACTATACCTTTTGAATCAGCCTTTATAATAACTTATTGAACTCCCACTTGCTTAATCCAACTTATTGCCTCCCTAATGTCCAAGCATTTTGCCATTGGTGCACTTTAAATAAATAAATATATATATATATATATATATATTTACATAGAAAAATTGTAAATTTTATTATTTTGAGATTTCTCATGATAACTTTGAAATAGTGACATTTATGTGATGATTAGAAGGTTTAGTGCGGGTAGTTCGTTTTCAAGATATTCTATGGTGATTGTTTCTTATTTTTAGGTAGATCTTTTACATTATTAAAAGGCTAAGATGGAATAATTAAATAATAATGAGGATGCTGTTGAGTGTTCACTGCTTCAGTGTCGCTATGGTTCAGATTTCAGAATTTCAGTGAGCATGAGCAGCTGGCAATTTCAGAATAGATTTGCCAGATCAAATCTAACATTAGATTCGGGCGTGAATTCAACTGAGAATTCAAGCACGACTTTTCTTACGAGAGCGCTCAATTTAATTGCTGTGAGAATGTTTGGTTACGTTTTTTTACTTGATTTTATTTAATCTTTATTGTGTATTTTAGAAAAATAAATTATTAAAAAATATAAAAAATTAATTTTGTATGTTTGTTTATATTTTATGGGAGATATATATTTTTTTACTGTAGTAGACCAATCAATGCTTTTTTGTTGGGTTTTTGGAATGAAAATGGAACTGAATAATTTTTTTAATATTAAAATAATAATAAAATATGTATGATGTATATATTAAAAAATATGTGTTTTGAAGAGAAAATAAAGATACATTTAATTATATTTTCTTAAAACAATATTGTTTTGAAAAAACTTAACCAAACATTCAACGAGCTTTTGGCATTTTCGACTTTTCGTAATTGATTAGAGTTTTAGAAATGCCCTTTACACCTATACCGAAAACCATCCAAAATGGAATGAGAATGGACTAATTTCTTCACATTATTTGGGAGTAATAGAATTAACTGTAGAAAGAGCAAGTGACAAAAATATCAATGGACAATATTAAAATTATAACTAATTATATATATGTTATGTGAATGACATAGTTTCTACTACGGCAAAGTTTTATGAACTTATTTATGATAGTTTAACTAATGACTGATGCATACCATTACAATCCAATAACAATAGTTTATTACCACTTGTCTTGACAAAGTCTTTTGTGGTTTTAACTTCACATGTTTAACTAACTATGAAAAAAGTTAATTTCAAAAAATAATTGTCATTAGCTAAGTCGTGTTGGTAGCTTAATTATGAAATAATGCATGAATTTTGCCATCTAATATAATATAATTGTGATATTAGGACAAAATATTATTGTTTATTATAGATATTTTCGTTGTGTGAAGATTATTCATTTTGAAAATTTCTTTGAACAAATGAGGCTTCGCACATGTTTAGGGCTGTTAGCGGGTTGGATTTGAATCGGATTAGCCATATTTGAATTCGAATTTGATTATCAAAATTGATATTTGAATCCAACCCGATATTTGATAGGATCTTTGTTAATCAGTATCATAACTGAATCTCATGGATATCTGAAATCCTATTTAAAAAAAAGACCCAATTTAATATTTTTTACTTTTTTGTTTTCCTTTTGGATTGTATAAAAATATTGTATTTATAAAGTAAATTTACGTTAGATTTGAATTTTTAACAACTTTTTAATATATATTAGTCTAAAAGTTAAATATTTGAATATTAAATCCCTATTTTATATTATATTAATGTATAGATGAACTATTATACATTATTATATTTGACATTTTGTTAATATTTCTCTTATTTTTTGGGCTAATGACTCGATATTAATGTGTTAATATAGATGTTAATATAGATATTAAATCAATATAATATATAAATTTTATTTTAAAATTTTTATTAATATTATATATAAGATTATTAATTTAATAAAAAATTATTAAAGTTCATATTGGGATATTTAACGGATCGGATTGCTTAATTTCATGTTCGATCCACTTATTTTGGATTATGAATATTTATAATCAAATATGATTTATTAGATACTTTAATCAGATAAAAATTTTAAAATTTAATTTGAATTCAAATTAAAATCCGATCAATTGAAAGCCCTACACATGTTAATGCATGGGGTAGAGGTCCAAGAGAGGAAACACTCGAAACACTGGGCCCAATTTTGAAAGAGGATAGTTGCCTGTCCAATTAAGTTCCAGGCCCAATTTTGGTGGATCTGGGCCTACCTTCGCTTCAGCAAGAGTTTTTGATTAGTTATAAAATAATAAACGATATTTTAATAATTATCACTAATACATATATTAACCGACAATAATTTTTATGTCACTTACAATAATTTTATGTAATAATAATTTTTATTTGTCCCAATACTTTTCAATGGTGATAGGAACTAATTTGTTAAGTTGGACTAATGACAATTAATGACATTTCTAATGTTAAGCCAGTCATAATAACAGGTCCACTGCAATTAATGGCCCATTAGACCTGTAATAAATGTACTGCAGCTTAAACAATCTGATGCTCAAACTGATCCTTTCACATTCAGACAACAGCATGGAGCTCATTCAGTCAAACGGCAAATAATATTACAAGTTGGACAGTAGACTTGTTAAGGATCACTTCAGCTAATGATAGTACAATGCTGAATTAGTGTCATGACTTGGAGTGAAAGGGAAGAAGAAGGGGAGGGAAGAACACTCAGCAGAGCTTCCTACAAAAGAAGAAAACTAGCAAATATGTCTTTACTTCTGTGGCTTCTTCCACAAGACTCCAAACCTTCTCAGCATGTTAGCATTTTTCTTCTTCAGTAAATCTTCATCAAGATCGTCTGTGTAAGGCGAACTTATCTTTCCTGTTCTAGGGCTATAATGGCTGTCCATCGACCCCGTTCTCTCCATGAGTTGCCCATTATTTCCTGCTGAAAGCATAGCTGCGGCTGCCTCTGCTGCCTTTCTCCACTGATCAGACTGCACCTTGAGCCTCCTTAGCTCAGCTTCCATCTCTACATTCGCAGCTTGTGCTGCTTCTAGTTGCTCGGCCACTCTTGCTACCTTTCTGTTGCTCTTATCAATCTCCTCCGTCATGTAGCCAACCTTCATAAGAGCCTCCCTCTCCGCAGCCCTTGCTGCCTCAATATCAGAAACAACTTCATCACTTACTTTACCTTTGTTCGTTTCCTTTGTCTCCAACTTCAGCTTCTCATTTTCGTCTAATATATTTTGCCACTCAGTCTCTTTCTCCATCAAAAGTGCTCTCAAATTTGCCATATTGGCCTTTGATTTTTGGAGCTCCTTTTCTAGTTCATGTTCTCTCTGGCCCGACAGAGTACTTCCTAGCTTCACAGTCAGGTCCTCATTCTCTTCACAGATACCTTGTAATTCAGTTTCCTTATCCATTAGATTTGCCTTCAACTCCTCAATTTCATATTTGGATATCCGCAGCTCTGAATCCAGCTCAGCTTCTCTCTGACCTGCTGCAGATTTTACCTTTTCCACCATTTCAAGAGCATTTCTCATCTCTTCAGCATTTCGAGCTTGTTCTTCATTATATCTCATCTCAGCAGCTTCTAAAGCAGATCTTAATTGTTCAACTTCAAGTTTCACAGAACTGACTTCTGTTTCTAAGGGCTCCCTCGTTCTTTTTTCCTCTATTATCTCAAGCTCATCTCTAGCATCACCTTCACTTTGAGAGCCTTTGCTGCCACCACTACTGATGTCAGTCTTCAGTTTGCTTACAAGTTCTTCCAAGAAAAAAACACGAGCCCTCGACTGCTCCAGCTCAGAAGCTACAGCATTATAAGCTTCCCTGGCTTTTAATCCATCTGACCTTAGCGTCTCAACCATCTTCTTTGCTGTTTCAAGTTGCATTAGAGTTTCTCCAACGAGCGCCTGAGCTTGAGTTTCAGATTCTTTGCAGTCTCTTAGCTGGTTTTTCATGTCTTCCACAAGCAACAGGGTTTCTAATAAGTTCTCTTTCAATTTATGGAGCTCATTTTGCTCAAATTCTGATTGTTTGGATTGGGTAGCTTCAGACTCAGCTACCATTTCAAGTTGGGCTTTCAGTTGTTTGATCTCATCCAATGCAGACGCTAATGCAGCTGAATCATGAGAGTGCTGCTTCTGGATAGCCTCAAGTTCAGATTGCAATGTCTTTTCTCGTTCTTGGGAGGTCTCAGGGGGTACTTCCTCTGAAGCTGACTGCTCTAAAAGCTGTTTCTGGGACTCTTCAAGTTTCAAAGAGAGGGCCAGGAGCTGTTGGTTAGATTCCTCTGCATCTTTCTGGGCTTGCTTCTTCAATGATTCTGTGGAGCACAATTGATTCTTCACAAGTTTCAGATCATTCTCAAGCTGAGAAATCTGAGACTCTAGTTCAGAAACTCTGCTTGCACTCTTTTTCTGCAAGTTCCAAGTAGAAATTTACTTAGTGAAATTGCAAGAATTAGCAGCAGGGCTTAACATAACAAGAAACAAATAGAAAGCTTATTATGCTAAAACAAAATTATTTTAGCAGGATTTAACTGTAAGAGAACTGAGAATCATTGGAGTTCTTCCGTGATTTCCCAATTATATAGATCAATAAACCTAGGAATCACATGAGTTTCTTCTGTGACATGCAAAAGGCTTATGGACATTTTACAATTTTTGTTTTCACTCCCTTCAGACAGTAAAAGAATGTATTTACTATGTACCTCAGAAGCTGGGCTCCTAGGTGACCTGTGATCATCCACTTTAGGACTTCTTTTGGATGAAGATGCGGTATGGTCTGAATATCGCGGACCTGTCTTAAGCTGACGCACCACCCGAGGAGAAATCTTTTGGGATACTTCTGAGGAAGCAGCTTGAGGGGGGTTCTTCTGAGATACCTCTGAGGAAATAGATCGAGGCGAGATCCTTTGGGGCACTCCAGAGGAATTGGTTCTGCACTTGTATAAAATAGAAATATTCAAACAGATATTAAAAGTTAAGGTTCAGTGATTACCACAAGCATGACTTCCATGAGTAAACAATGTTTACAACAAGTTAAGCAGACTACTAAAACAACAGCACAAAACAATATCCCAAGCAGATATTTAGAACAAATTCTTTGAGAAACATCAAACAGAGAAAACCATAACATTTTAACCCCAAAATCTCACATATATCAAGAAATTATATCCATAATGAAACTGGGCTAACCAAATTTTGACAGTGTGGGATGAACTTTCTCATATGGCCACAGAAAGATTTAACATTCTACAGAAGGCAAGAGAAGTTTACCTTGCTTTAGGAGTCTGCATATTTTTAACTACTGTCTGGCCAAAAATTAATCTAGGGATGTAAAGACTTCAACTACTCAAATGCTTCCTGCCCCAACCAGACCTGCAACACTGCAGAAATATCACAAGCTAAGGGCCAGAAAGAAGATAAGGTAAACATAGGAATCCAATGAAATTAAATGCACAAGGAGCATTATACAGTACGGGCATTTCCATCAAATGTACCTAGTCATAATGCTGAAATGAAAACATTAAATCCATTCACGCAGAGTACAAACAAACAACATGATAATAGTATACTCCCTCTTCCACTGGTGTCCATTCAAAAGAAAGCAAACTAAATCTTATCTCTCCATAGAACTCAATAATCAAGAATATCACGTATAAATCTGGTCACGGGGTACTCGCAGCTATAAAGGAAGGACCATTTGCGCAATGCTACCCTTTATGGACCAGTGTGTGATATTTTCTTTAGGGAGAGCCAAGTGGGGACACAGAAAAATATTCCACCAGCAAGGGCAGTTTTGACAACTTACAATGCCCTCCATTCCAGCCGGGATTAATGGTGCTACCTAAAGTTTTTTGGCTTAAAAAACTAATTTTTGCAGAAGAATAACAATAATGCAGATGACAACGGTCAAATGGTACTTCTACTTGTGTAAGCTCATTGAGATAGACAGTATTAAAAAAACAAAGGAACTGTCGTTATTAGTACCAACTACAAAGTTAAATTCAAACCAAACAAGAAGACAATATAGACCTGCTAGCAATGCAGATTCAGATATCCAACAAAGAATTAAAATTTCTCATTTCTCCTTACACAGGAGAGTTGTAGGAGGGAAAAAAAAGAGCATCTTGGCAAGAAAAAAAGACATAGAGGCAAGAGAGACCACGTGAAAAAAAGATGAAAAAACATTTAGTGAAAATGGACTTTCTGAGATTGGGATTTTGCTTTTGAAAAAAGCTAGTCAAGCAGAGACTATAGTCTACTGTCTTGTACAAGAGAGAAAAGCACAGTAAAAAAGAGCAAAATGAAACTCACAAGACTCTGAAAAGAGGTTGAAAAAGATACCATAATTACAGTTTAAATCCAGTTCCCAAACCAACAAAAACAAAGGAAAATTTTCTTTAGAAAAACAGATAATAACACTTCAAACCCACAGAATGGAACTCAAAATGCAGCGGCATTTTCCCTTTTCTCCCTCTGACCAGTTCAGGGCAACTTGAAAAGATCAGGCTTTTTCCAAATCATTTTCCAAAAACCATGGAGAATGTTGGAAAACCCACAGGGGGAAGTTGCGATTTTAAATAATATTCTAGTTTCAAGAAGATATTGAGTAAATCTTACCAAGAAAGACAGAACGAAAGATTAGCAGAATGTGTGTATTTCTTACCAGGAAAATATTGAAAAAGAAAGAGGGAAACTAATGGTTGACTGCAGTAGAAGAATTTTGAAATTTGAACCATTGAGAGAAGAATAAAGAAGCAATAGCCATTGTTCTTGTGAAAGAGCTCTGTTATTGAGGCCAAAACTGCTACTTTTGCTGCTATGGTTTGTGGTGGGTGAGTGTGATTATATTAACAAAGACAAGAACGCGAGGATAGACCACAGTCCAGAGTTTGTCGTTATGCAAGAGCGTGTAGTGTATGGTAAGCCAAGTTTCGCGAATTTTTTGTAAAATATTCTACAATAATTGACTTTGGAAGTGCTTTCGTTTTGTCTTATTTTCATTTTTATTTTTATTATCTTTTTATATAATTTTTCAAAATATCTCAAGTGTAAAAGATAGCCTCCTGAAAAAAATTTATATATATACGTATTAAGAATTCGTTAGAATTCAAACTTTTAGCATCACGCTTTATATATGAAAATTGGGATTCATGCTACAATTTAGGAATATTTAAATAAAATTATGATAAAAAATAAAAATGACATATTGGCATGGACAAATGGTCTACTAAGACGGGCTGCAGGCATAATGATCCCAATCTACTAAGAATTCGGTAAATATAAATACCAATAATTATAATAGGGCATAAAAAATACTTTAATCAACTTCGGTACTCTTTCAAAATATCTAATAACTTGTAGCCTATGGTATCAAGTCTCTCTTATTATGTAGGAGGTTTCGTATTCGACTCGAATTGGTGTTTTTGTGTGCATCTTTTATGCTGCTTGATTGTCGTCTTGTGAAATTTGCACTTTCATTTTCTTTAATTTGATATTTGTATTGTGTTGTTTTGTTATAAAACTGATCTTCTTAATTTGATAATTGGATCTATAGATTTGTTGTAAATGATATTCTTCGTCATTTATAATATTTTTAAAAAAAATTACTCTTTCAAAATAAATATATCTTTAAAACAAAAATCCACAACTTTACAATTTTTTTTAAAAAAATCTCAAATGCAAATTTCAACATCATCACTGAAATTGAATTGTAGATTATTACATATGAAAGTCGTTAGATTTCCAAGGGTAAATGCAAATCTTCTAGGAAACGTTTGGTTTTGTTTTCACTCATCACAAAAATGAAAATAGAAAGCTATTAATTTTTTTTTTATTTTTACTAACATTTTAATTCTCAACATATTTACACCTAAACAAACCTATAATTTTAAATAACATATTCAATTATATCTCATTTTCAACAATATATTTTCTAATTAATTTTTTATTATGCATTTTTACTAGAAAATAAAAATGGTTCCACAAAATAAAATCAAATGAGCCTTTACACCCTCTCTTCACTTTTCATATCATACTTTTTCCTACTCTAATTTGCAAGAATTTAATACAAAAATACAACAACATCTAAATGTATCTCATTTTCTACCTTACACAATTATCTTATTTTAAACAAAATAATAGCTAATTTATAAAAATATTGATATAAAAAATAATTTTTACAAAACTACCGCAAATTTTAGAAACTTATAAAACTATCGTAAGATATAACTATACGTCACGCTTTTAAATACTTCTTCTATTTCAAATACTTCTAGAAAAAAAAATCAAATGGGCTCTTAATTTTTTAAAGTAACAAAATATAAAAATACAAATCATTTTATAATTAAAAATATTTTTAAATAATTATAGCTTCAATTGTCAAATGCATGTGGTCTCGTGGTGGCGGGTAAGTAAAATAATTGAATTGCTTCCACTGATGACACAGTGGAAAGTACAAACTCGAAAACGATTTGACAGCCAACGTCCAGTCAAACTCAACTAAACCAAAAGAGTGGCCTAATTTTAAGTTAAAAAATTAATTATTCTTGAAATATTTTACATGGGTCGGAAAGTGGGGCCCATTCCCCGCAGGATTCTCGTAATTGGTCACATGGGTATGGCGGGTGATTGAAGTTATGGCCAATTCCATAGGTCACTGTCATTTTTATGATTTCCCACTTTGTTCTATTTTCTGTTTTTATTCATTTGTGTTTACTTGAATTTTGTGAATAAAGTTGAAGGGCATAGTTGTAAGTTTATTTATAAATTAAATACACTATTTCAGATTGTTGTATGTATGAATTTAAAAAATTGTATCCCATCGAATTTTAGGTGAACATATATATGAGTTTTTTCAAAAAATAAAATAAAATACTTAGTAATATTTGGATATGAATTATATGTTTTAAGTTAGTTTTTGTTGTTTTGGCTAAAAAAAATGACGCATACATTTATTTTGGCAAAAATGTAACCAAACATAAACTTAACATTTTCATCAATAATCAACAACAAACTAGGATAAGTAATTATTAGCAAGTTTACATAAATAAATCAATATGCCCATGTGCAGTGAAACTTTGGAACCTCAAAATTTAACCTGAGGTTTGCTTTTGTTTGAGGATTTTTAGTAGAATGTTTTGGAGTAATATGTTTTGATAATGAGATTCGATAATGTATTGCAAGTGAAATTACATTTGTTTATATTCTGAAAGAAAAGTTGAATAATTTTTAATTTAATAGTATAAATCTCACACATAAAATGTGAAGTCAGCGGTTTAAATTCTAACAAACTCTTAATATACATTTGTATAAATAAAAACATATATATTGTGAGAGAAAAGATAAATTTTGCTATAGATGTCTTTTTTGTGTAAATTTTGTTGATTAGTGATGTCACATTGGGTTTTTATATTATTATAGTGGTAAAATAATTAAAAAGTATATATTTATATTAAAATAATAATTAAAAGACATAAATGTATATAATTTCAATTGATTTTGGTGGTCTTAAGTGATTTATAATTTTTTAGTAATGTTCGGGAGAAAGAGAAATCTTATGAGAATTACTTATTTTATATTGGAGGAATTTTCAATGGAAATGAAATGAGGACAAACATTTCATTCTTCAAAAATGAAAACAAACATAGCCTAACTGCTAGAATAAGACCGATAAATTAATCCACCTTTCCTTCCTAGATTGTGGGCATGTTAGTTCTTTTTTAATCATATAATTATCAATTATCTACCAAAAATAGGTAATTATAATCATTAAAAAGCTGATTGCCTTAATTGTTGGTGTGAATTACTATATAAACCATACCATTAAATGCAGTAATAGTGTTTTAGTCCTTAAATTTTGTATATAACTTCAATTTTTAGTCCAATTTCCGAAACAGTCAAGTCGGGTTAGTCCAATCGTGGGACACTGATCCTACACTGGACATTGGTTCAAGAGTAATTTTATACTATGATTTGAAAATAAAATGTTTGTTTTTATATTTTGGAAAAACAAAATTTTATTTTGATGTCAAATCAGTTATTTTTTTATTAAATTTGTAAAGTGAAAGTGATTTATATATATATTTGTAATAATTGAAATATGATTGTAGAGTATTTTGTAAATGAATTATAGAGCTTATTTAGATATTTAAATTTTATTTTTACGAAGAAAAATTAAAAAATATGTACCCATTTTATCATTATTTTGAGAGAATGAAATTTTTTTAGAAATAGGTTAAAAGGAATGCATGTGACCAAGTACCTATCATGTATTATACTGAGTTGTTATTGTACGATCAATTGAAAGTCAAATCTAATCTCCCCACACACAACCCACCCCAATCCCCCCAAAAAAACAGAGCATATTCCGATATCATATTTGTTGTATTAAGATAATTTGTCCTTCAATAGATAAATGCTTGGGCTTACATACCAAACTTATATTGTTCGCATTTAATATTTTAGGTAAATACTTGTATTTTGTTGTGCATATACAACTAGAAATGTATAAGCATCATATGTATATACATTGTTGAATATGTATTTTATGTACGTATGATAGGCCTAATAAATAGTAATACTATTAATCTTAAGCATGATACATCAAGAATAACTCTAAAATCTATAATGGACAAAATTTTATCATATATTGAATTTACTGTTTACAAG
Organism: Jacaranda copaia; assembly: GCA_014898725.1. Taxonomy (NCBI): domain Eukaryota; kingdom Viridiplantae; phylum Streptophyta; class Magnoliopsida; order Lamiales; family Bignoniaceae; genus Jacaranda; species Jacaranda copaia. The sequence continues at coordinate 832,369 of JACGDI010005432.1, forward strand.
AATGAAAGTGCGAATATATATATAAGCCAAGTCTCGAGAAAGAAGAAAAAAAAAGTATGTTACAAAAGAAAATAAGCTAATCTTATCAACTAGGATTTGGTTCTATCTTTACATAAAACAGAAAATTTGCAAATAAGGTTAGGTGAAGATTTGAATATTTGATTCAATTTGCAAAATATTAGT
>JACGDI010005432.1:832580-847603 GCA_014898725.1 Jacaranda copaia
CTCAAGCTGGGCAATATATATCAATCAAGCCTGGCTTGGAAATTAATGTTTGAAATGAGCTTGTAGCCAAAGGTTTGGTAAGAATGTCAGCAAGTTGGTTAGTGGAACGAACTGGAAGCAAATGTATCAATCCACTATGAAGTTTTTCACGGACTATGTGGCAATCCAACTTTATATGCTTTGTTCGTTCAAGAAAAGTAGGATTGGTAGCTATGTGGATGGCAGAATGATTGTCACAATAAGGTGAGGCAGACTTTGAAGGTGAAGAATAAAAATCATCCAAAAGATAAGTAATCTACTGAAGCTCGCAAGTAGTAGCAATGAGAGCGCAATATTCAGCTTTGGAGGATGATCAAGAAATAGTGCTTTGCTTATTTGATTTCCAACTGATGAGAGAATCACCAATATAAACACAAAATCTAGTAATAGAATGGCAGGAATCAATACAACCTGCCCAATCAGAGTCGCTAAAGGCATGAAGGTGAACTGATGAAGTAGCAGGGAAGAAAAATTCTTTCCTAGGAGTATATTTTATATAGCGAAGCACATGTTCAGCAGCATATAAATCAAGAAAAGTTGGGATAGAGAGAATTTAGCTCAATTGTCCAACGACATATGAGATGTCTAGCTGTGTGTTGCACAAATAGAGGAGAAGTCCAATAAGCTGTTAGTAAAGAGAAATATCCTTTAAAGGAGTGCCAAAATCTTTACTAAGTTTAACACTAGGGTCCAATGAGATAGCAGCAAGTTTGCATGCAAGAAAACCAACATCAGAAAGATTATCAAGAGCATATTTTCTTTGTGAAACAGAGATCTTTGCAGAAGTTTTAGTGATTTCCAGACCTAAAAAATATATGAGTTCCAAGGTCTTTAATCTTGAAAGTGCAATCAAGTTAATGTTTGATGTCATTGATTTCTTGTATATTATTCCTTGCAAGAATGATATCATCTACATAGACAAGTATGGTGGTAAAAGACGAGGTTTTAGACTTAATAAAAAGTGAATAATCTGATTTTGACTATGAGTAACCCAAACAGATTAAGGATGAAGAAAGCTTTGAAAACCATTGCCTACTAGCTTGCTTTAGTCCATAAAGTGACTTTCTCAAATGGCAAACTTGATTGGGATGAGTTGAATTAAACCTAGGGGGAACACGCATGTAAACTTCTTCAGTTAATTCACCACATAAGAAGGCATTGTTCATGTCCAACTGCTAAAGATGCCAACCATGAATAGAGGCAAAAGCAAGGAGCAAATGAATACTAGTCTTTTTGGCAATCGGAGAAAATGTGTCAAAGTAATCGACACCCTCTGTTTGATTATATCCTTCAGCTACAAGACATGCTTCGTGGCGTTCAATACCTCAATCTGCCTTATACTTAATTCGAAAAATCCATTTACATCCTATCGGAGACTTTCCAGGGGGTAACTAGTTAGGGCCCATGTGCCATTTTGCTCAAGAGCATCTATCTCAGACTGCATAGCTTGGCGCCAAACATCATGCTTGATGGCATGGTTATAGGTTTTAGGTTCAATAGAAGAGGAAATAGAAAAACTAAAAGAATGATTATTAGGAGATAAATGGCAATAAGAAATAGAAGAAAAAATAGGATAAAGAATACCTATGGTCGACGAATTGGTAGCTATGGAGGTTGAGAGAGAATAGTAATAATCCTAGACATATGTTGAAGGTAACCGTGGCCTAATAGAGTGTCTAATAGTGGTGAAGCTTGGTGCAGGATTAGTTGAAGGGAGAAGTGGATTGGGATATTGAGTATTTGTATTATTGTTTGGTTGAGAAAATGGAAAACGATGCATGATAGAAAGAGATGCGAAGAGAAATATGTTTTCAAAGAATTTGACATTATGAGAGATGAATGTATGGTTGGAAGAGATTTCAAGGAGAAGGTAACCTTTTGTACCTGGTTTAAAATCGAGAAATATGCATTAGATAGCTCGTGCATCAAATTTAGATCGATGGGCAGTGATGATGGTTGCAAAACAAAGGCATCCGAAGACTCGAAGTTGTGTATAGCATGGCAATTTTGTGAAGAGTAGTTCAAACGGAGATTTAAGATTGAGGAGTGGTGTTGGGAGTTTATTGATGAGGCAAACAAAGTGAAGTATGGCAAAGGACCAAAACTTGTGGGGAAGATTAACTTGGAAGATGAAAGCCCTAGCGACATTTAGTATGCGTTGATGCTTTCTCTCGACAATGTCATTTTGTTTAGGGGTTTCTACATAAGTTGTTTAATGAATTATACCTTTGAGATTGTAAAATGTTGGCATAGAAAATTCAAGACCATTGTCAGAATGAATGGTTTTTATTTTTATGTCAAATTGAATTTCCACCATAGTTACAAAATTTTGAATGTATTGCCTAGCCTCTTATTTTTGTTTCATTAATATTATCCAAGTGTGGCGACTGAAATCATCAACAATAGTGAGAAAATATTTGTGACCATAAAATGATGGTATAGAGTAAGGCCCCCAAATGCCCATGTGAAGAAGATCAAATGCTTTACTAGAATGAGAAATACTAGATGGAAAAGGTAATTTGCTTTGTTTTGCATATTGGCATGCGTCACATGGAACATGAGTAATAGTATGAGTAATATATGAAAAATTATTTTGTAATACATGCAAAAAAGAACTAGAAGAGTGGCCCAGATGACAGTGTCAAAGATCAAAATTTGTAGAAGAAGTTAGAACAGTGGGCAATGAGCCAGGAGATACAGCAGGTAAGGCATAAAGATCCCCTTTCACCTTAGTTATATCAATCATCTTCCACATTTTGAGATCCTGGATAAAGTAGAAAGAGTTTTGAAAAATTAGACAACAATTTAAACTAGAAGAGAGTTCTGTAATAGAAATAAGATTGAATGTAAATGAAGGGATATAAAGAACATTAATTAAAACTAGGGCATCAGATAAGTGCACAGTACCAAAATGTGTAGCAACTAAGCAAGATCCATTATGAAGATAAAAATTAATAGGTGTGATAGAGTGATATGTGGTAAATGAAGATAAGGAAGAACATATATGGTTTGTGGCACTAACGTCTAGTATCCAAGAAGAATGGGAAGAACAAGATAAAGAATAATTATTACCTAGAGAAAATGATAGTGATAGCTTACTGGAATTTTTAGTGGATGATGATGGAGTGATAGAGGTGACTTGATTAGAGCGATGTAGAGGAGAAGATGAAGGTTGAATAAGGGAAAGTAGTTGCTTGTATTGTTTTGGAGCAAAAGAGATAGAAGACCCTACTTGAGGCCTCTTAGAAGAGTCAGTCTATGCAATTTTTGTGGAGATATTGTTGGCTGTTGCACTAGAATTATAAAATTTAAAATTAGGTGGAAGCCATGCTTTCGGTAACAAACATCAACAGTGTAACCTCTTTTACCACAGTGAGTGCAAACTTTATTGGAGAAAGACTTAGAGAAATTTTTCTTAGTTGAATTCCTGAAAATTGAAGTAGGAGGAGGCTATGATGGTGCACTTGGAGTGGTATTGTGAGCAAATATGTGATAGGTAGTACCAATACAGTGCTGTCTTTCCTACTGAATGACTAAGGAAAATACTTTTTTAATAGAAGGAAGTGGCTCAATTAACAAAATCTGATATTAAACTATGGAGAAAGGATCATTGAGCCTCTTAAGAAACTGAATCACAAGATCATTTTGTATGTAACTTTGTGCAGTAGAAACATCACCACAAGAACATTGTACAACGCAAGTGCAATGAGGAAGTGACCGAAAGTTAACAAGCTCATCCCATAAGATTTTAAGTTGCGTGAAATAGTATGTGATAGTCAAGTCACCTTAGCGAAAACCATAAATTTCCTCTTGCAATTTGGCAATGCGAAGAGTATCCCCTTGGGATAATCAATCTCATAATTCATTCCAAACATCAAAGGAGGTGTCCATCCATAAAATACTTTGGGCAATTGATGGAGAAAGTGAACAAGTAATCCAAGAGAGGACCATGGTATTGCATCTTTCCCAAAACAAAAATGACGGATTAGTAGGAGTAGGAGGTTTGATCGAGCCGTCAACGAACTAAAGTTTGTTCTTGGATAATAGAGCCATACGCATAGCTCATGCCCACGAACGATAGTTTAATTCGGTGCAGACTAGAGAAACAAGAACCAAAGCTGGATTTTTATTTGGGTGTAGATAAAAAGGGCTTGAAGGTTGTTGTAAATGATCAAGAGCAGCCATAGAAAGAAAGGAAAGGAAATGATTAAAATGTCACTTATACCATATTAATCTTAAGCATGATACATCAAGAATAACTCTAAAATCTATAATTGACAGAATTTTGCCATGTATTGAACTCACTATTTACAAGAATGAAAGTGTGAATATATACAAGCCAAGTCTCGAGAAAGAAGAAGAAAAAAAATCCGTTACAACAAAGAATAAGTTAATCTTATGAACTAAGGATTTGGTTCTATCTATACATAAAACATAAAATCTGCAAAATATTAGTTAAGAAATACACATGTATTATTGGTGTTTCATTGACATGCATTAAAAAAAAAAAATCTGTATTCAGATTATGGTTCGATTAAAATATATATATACATATTACATACTTATCTTCTGACTACCAAGTATTATCAAGCAATATGGGCTTAACCCGGTTTGGTTTTGGGCATTCGAAATGAACCACAACATCTTAAACTCAAACCCAAACTTGACGGCCCATTGGACGGAAGATACGGGACATTAATGAGATAGTAATTTGAGGTAATGCTTAAGTGGCCCACAAGAAGCCAGCCCAACTTTTAATTGGTAGCACTTAATTTAAAGGTTTAATATTCAACAATTTACATATTATTTTGATCTCATTGGGTCAAAATAAAATCCTGAGAATTTTTATATGAAGAAAATTTTATTAATTCAGTGAATCGCTGGATCTTTATAGACCAATAAAGTATATATGTCTAGAGCTGTCGGTGGGTTGGATTCGTATCGAATTATAATGAATTCAAATTTAAATTTAAAAATAATATGTTATACCTAAATTCGATCCAAGTTCTTATAGAATTTGTAGTTAGTATAATTACATCCAAATCTAGATAAAAGTTGGATATTCAAAAAAAATTCAAATCTAAATCTCCAAAAATCATCATATATTTATTATTTTTCTAAAAATTTAGTGGAATTCAAATTCAAAATAGTCATCCTTAAAAAAATACACAACAGATTGATGAATAAATTTTCAAGTATATTGATTACTTAAAAGCAATAATATGATTTAATTTAATCACATTCATTCACTAGATTATTGCATTTTAGGTTTCGTTGTTGATAATAGTACTGATTTGACAATCTAAACGCACAGTTATACATAATTCTTCAATCAACTAATTATAAACTCAAAGTTTTATAAAAAAGAAACTCATTTTGATCAAACCAAGATTTGTATTGCATTCTTATCATATTATGGCATTTAATTCATACTTAGTATTCTTCATGCATCATTTTTTGCTACAGAAATAAAGAAACAAATGATGTAATGAAATTCAAAATTTAACAATTTATATGAAAAGTACACAATTTGGCATATTGCATAGGAGTGCATTACTCCCTTAATCCAAATATTCATTTTCGCATTGTTATAAGACTCTATGTATACATATGTTTATTAATACTATATATTTATAATACTAAATGTATTTAAATTCGAATTATTAATGAATCAGATCAAACTATGTCCCCATTCATTCAATTTATTTTGAATTACGAACTTTTTAAATCGAATTATACCCGTTGAATTTTTTACTTATTAAAAATTTTAAATAATCAAATCGAATTTAAATTAAATTAAAATTAAAATCCACTTAATTTACAACCTATATATGTCCCGTGAGTTTCAAGTTTGTGTATGACAAATCCAGAAATAAGAAAAACATAAGTTGAACTAGCATTTGAGCAGCCCGTGTTCATGAGTTCTCATGTACCAACATAATATTCCTTCATATTTATTAATTTAATTAAGAAAATTTATCTCACACGTGGTTGCCGATTTATTTCGTTAAATATCATAAAACGTTTTATTCTTCAAAAATATTTAATAAAAATGACTTGAATATAAACATACACGTATTTTGTAAATTTAAATACCTATTAATGCCGAAATTTCGACATTAACAACTCACATATCTCAATTTTTATCTCAAAAAAATAGAAAATAAAAATATATATATTAAAGCAATCACTCCCTTAACATTTGCACTTTTGTTCACTTATTTCTATTTATGTGGGCTTTTTTAGGACCATATACTCATGATTTTAACTTATTGTTATATATATAGTCATTTTTTAATCATTGATATTAATATGATTTAATCTCCACCTTAAAATCATCATAAATTAAAAATCATAATAATGAGTTAAAATTGCGAATATATAATCCTTAAAAAACTCCACTTAGGAAAGATTAAAATCGGATAGAAGTTGAAAATATCATCGCAATTGCCAATACCCCTCTAACCAACCATGATAAATTTTTATACGTAGTCTTGCCTAACGAGTTGCTTATGCAAGTTTTCTTTTCCATGTCCTTTTTCCATCAAAATAAAGATTCATTTGATTATTCCATATAACAAATTATTCAAGAAAAAAGAAAATTTTAGACTTACATACAAACAATTCATCCCAATTTAAATATTTAGGTTTCATATTTTATTTCAACATACAACACATGTATTAAATATTTTTTTATAAAAATAATTAATTAAAAACTAAACACATTTAATATACACACACTAAAATATAATATGAAACAAGAAATGAAATAAAGAATCTAAAATTGACCCACACTTGTATGCATGTATATATATACATATAAAGACATGCGCACATAATTTGTGTTCCGAATAAAAGACAGTCTTCCCTTCAAACATCTCTACTTTCTTCCCCAAACGAAACAAATTATATGCCATGGCAACGAGCAACCACCTAATCGGCTTCCTCAACTTCCTAACATTTCTCCTCTCCATCCCCGTCATCGGCGGCGGCATATGGCTGAGCAGCCGCGCCAACACCACCGACTGCATGAAGTTCCTCCAGTGGCCCCTTATAATCATCGGCGCTTCCATCATGGTCGTCTCACTGGCGGGCTTCGCCGGCGCCTGCTACCGCAACACCTTCCTAATGTACGTCTACTTGTGGGCCATGTTCTTCATCATCGCCACCCTCGTCGGCTTCGTCATCTTCGCCTACTCCGTCACTGAGAAGGGCTCCGGCCGACCCGTCATGAACCGGGTCTACCAGGACTACTCTCTGCAGGACTACTCGGGCTGGCTGGCTGAGCGCGTGGCGAGTCACAAGTATTGGAGCAAGATCAGTTCTTGCATTAGGGACTCTCGTGCGTGTGGGAAGCTGGCCAGGTATGTTGGGGGTGCTCCTGAGTCTGCAGAGCTGTTTTACCTCAGGAAACTCACTCCTATTGAGGTAACCAAATAAATTTGTCTTATTTTATTTTTTCAAAAAAAGAAAAGAAAAGGAAAGAAATCTAATTAAAAAATTAATATAATATTTTTATATTTCCACACCCAAAGACTTTTATTAGGATTTGAAATTCAAACCTCAAACTTATATATTTTTTAATTTATATACACAAAAACTACGAGCCTGTAAGGTTCGAACTTCAATATCATACTTTATATTAAATTCATGTCATTGCGGGTGAAATGGCCACTTGAATAATTAAGAAATTAATATGTACACTAAAAAATATACTTAATTTATTAGTAACTGAAATGTAAATAATATTATCCTTTTGATTTAATAGCATGAAATTAATGGTTTGTTTGAAAGCTTAAAAGAATAGAACTTCACAAAGAAATTATGTTAAGCACTCGAAAAGTTCCATGACATGTATTGATTTTTATTTTCAAAAAGTCAAAAATTTTGATAAGTATCTTTCGATATCATTCTTTGTAACTAAATAGTTGTAATCCGTGCTTGCTAAGATTTTGCATTTTTACTTGTATGAGTATTGCATATTATTCTTTATTTCATTATGTAATACTTGACTATTACTTTGTTCATCAATTTAATATTAACAAGATAAATAATCTTCTGCTGATAATTCTTTTTTTTTATTTATACACTAAGCGCACTAAATATTCGTTAAGATTCAAACTCTAAGTTTCGTACATATAAATCTAAACAAAAGGCCAAAGAATTAATTGCCACTCGAGCTCAACTAATTAAATTGAAAAGATCTTTACAAACTATATATATTTAGAAATACTAAGATTAGTATTTAATTAATTGAATACGAGTAATATATAGATAGTGAAAAAAATATTAGAGAATAAGTTAAATTAATCTCCAAACAAAAACTTTCTATTTGGAAATCAAGTTACATGTTCAACAAGTGAAGAAAGAATAGGAGAAATTATGTATGCATACCATGAAAGAAATATATCATCTAACTTGGATTTGATAATATTTTGAATTTTTAATTTTAATCAATATTTCATTATACATTATACTTAATTTACGAAAGTGTATGTAGTTCACGACTTTCAATTTTTCTTTTTTCTTTTAGAAAATATTACAAATGATGAAATTTATCCTTTCATTAGTGTTATTCTATTATTAAATCAAATAAATTAAAAATCAAACTATATAATCAAAAGCACATAACATGCACAACAATGCCCATTTAAATCAAATATGAGATCTCCCACATAATAAAGGAGATTGATGCCACTGGGTTACAATTCGCGATTTCAATTTATTTTTATGAAAAAGTGTTTAAGCATTTTTTATTAAAAAAATAGAATATATTTTCATATACTTCATATAGAATATATCTAATAATTAATTAAAAGGCAGGAGCTGGGTTGTCCAAATATGGGACATGACATCCATGCTCCTCTTGTCGTGTAGTGAAGTAACAGTGGCGCTACGCTTTATCTCTTTTGAGTCCACTTAAAGTGGAGATTTTTCATTGATGGAAAGACAAAAGAGGAAATAGAATTGGTCTCTGTCCCCGGCGGGGTACTGTTTTTAACTCTTATACTGAATTCTGTGGATGAATTCCCTTTAACCTTTAACCACTTTTTTTCTTTTTTGTAAGAATATCCTTCTTTTTGAGCTTTAGCTTGTTCTAAGGCAAAGGGTAGATGGCAACAAGTCGAGAATCTCTTTAATTTGATTCTTGTTTTCTTTTTTTACTACCTTTATTCCCACTCCACTTAGATCTCTTTTTTCTTTTGGTATGATAACTTCAAAATTTCTACTTTGACAACAAAAATTGAGTGCTAATATAAAAATTAGTACCTGTGAATTATATGTATTAAGTGTTACAGTTATGTTTGTTTAATAGTTAATGATATTTTTAAGTAACAATAAGTTTTATTTTGTGGATTTAATGATAACATAAACTAGTGTTTCGTTTGATATTGTTAGTATTGATAATTACTGACACATATTCAGTGATAGTCGTTGTAATTTATGTTAAAATTTTTATAATTACTATGTATGTATTGATAATTGCTGACAATGACAATTTAAGCATAATTTTTATGACTATTATACTCACGGAAATTATTATTGCGATATATTAAACATAATGCCTTCACATTATCATTTAATATATTTTCTCTCATTAATAATCTTTTTTTCTTCTTTAGTGTCTATCCTTTCTTACGTATTTGGCCCCAGAATTTTAAATGAGAATTGAAAGAGCGAATATATTTATGTAATTGGCCGCTTCTCTAATTGTAATTTCTTACAAAACAAAATTAAGCTCTACCCATAACGTTGGTATAAATTGCAGTCGGGATGTTGCAAGCCCCCGACATCCTGCGGCTATACTTACATCAACGAGACGTTCTGGACTTCGGGCGGGGGCCTGACGGGGACAGAGCCCGACTGTCTCCGATGGAACAACGATCAGCAACAACTTTGTTACTCCTGCGACTCTTGCAAAGCCGGCGTACTGGCCAGCCTCAAGAAGAGCTGGAGAAAGGTCTCTGTTATCAATATTGTCATATTGATAATCCTCGTTTTGCTCTACGTGGTTGCCTGTGCAGCTTTCAGACACAACAAACAGCTTGACAATGACGAAGCCTCCGGCGAGACCCGAATGACAAAGGCACGCCCCAGCTGGCTATAATTTTAGGAATATTTATCTATTTTAATTTTCTGTTTTAATTTGGTGTAATTGATTTGGTTTACCTATTTCTTGTTTCCTCCCAATAATTTAGGTTGTCTGTACATTTTTATTGATTATGGCATCTTTTACTATAAGAAAACATCTTTTCACCAATGAAAAATTTGTGATGGATAAGATTCTATTTTAAATCAAAGATAGTTGTAATGAATTTTTAATAAATTATTAACGAATATAAAAAAGGAACAAAAACATATATTGCCTTATAATGGATATGAATAACGCATCACAAATTTCAAACTCTAAATTTTGTATCAAATACTTTTTTGATCCGTGATAAAAATTTTATGATTTTATAACAAAACTAATTAATGACAAATATATAATATGCCGACGAATTTATATAATAAATTCATCATAAAATCATATTTTATGACAAATTACATTAAATTTGTGATGAATTTTTTCATTGATGAAGGAGAATTTTCCAAATGTGTTTGTCCTTTCATCCATCTTTTGTATTGGTCCACGAAATGACAATAATTCCGAAATTTAAATTTGGGTTATAACGAATCATGATTTTCTAAGCAAAGTAGACTTGTGATGTAAACTTCGGAGTCAATACAATAGGCACAAAGGAATTCAATCCACCCTGTGGAATTATGACATGATCTCAGCCTACAACCTTTTACTACAGTTATATACCTTATCCTGATCATGCGTTTTAACAAAATGGAAACAAAAATTTTGCATCAACCGAAGCGTGATCGAAAGCATCATCTCCAGGATGATTCTGGAACTCCTACGGACAAAATTTTAACATTACCACCTTTGAATAGTTCTATATATCATCTATTCCTCCTCGTCTGCCACCATACAAGGCCGGCCAAGTTTCTGCATAACCGGAGAGTATAAAATTTCCATTACACAAGTTTGTAAAATTAAGGAAAAAAATGAACTGGCAGATAAAGAGTAACGTTCAGAGTTTGATCCTCTTTACCTTGTTTAACGATGAGTCACTCTGTTTCTCTAGCTCACGCATCATATCCACAGTCAATCCATACCATTCATCAATCCAACCAAAACAATTTCGATGGCTTTCAAGGAAAAGCACCCTTTCACCCTGCAATATTGTTAACCTGATATTAAGAATAAAAACTTTAACATAAATGCAAAATCACATTAACTATTGCAGGAGGGATGAGAAGACAAGATTGGTGCGAGTATATGGATGTTGTAGAGGTGGATAGTCTAGATAGAGGGCTAGCCTTGGATAGATGTCCTCATTCGACTTCAACATGCTTGTTGAGAATTTTGCTTTATATTTTGCAAAATGGGTACAAGTTAAATAAACATTCTCATTTTCATTAGGACTTCCAGAAACTTGCACTCTTTGTAGAGAAACAAGTGCAGTATCATAGTATTTTCTAGTAGAAATTATATTTCATAACTATTGAAAGTACAACATACCGCAAGCAAAGCTTGTTCAAGTCTACTGCCAAAGCCCCAGTACGGAGCATCTATTGTCACCAACTTGTACGCCGTTATAACTGGAGTGCATGTGTCCTGCGTGTGTCCAAGAACATCGAGTCAATGAACCTCAACCAAATACTACGCTTTAGATAATGTTATCAATTATTCTGCAGAAGCTTATATATTAATATCTCTGTGATAAATTCAGATGGCAAGATAACTTTTTTTTTGTTGGAAAAAATCATTTCAAAACATAGCATGGTTTACACATCTTTTTGGGCAGTTTCAAGGGAGAGGGCAAAGTGCTCTTATCTAAGACATTCATGGATTAGTATTCAAAAGAATTGCTTTTGAGTACATTCGAAAGCTACACCAGGATCATTTCTGGGTGGTCATCTTAGGACAATCAACATCATCAAGTAGAACATCTACATCTTTATTGAATTTCTCATATTTCTACTTCTGTCATTTCCTACTTAATCTTCAAATACTGTAGCACGATTAGGGAGAGCAGTGTTGCTTACCAGTTGGGTAAGATCATAGTTGCCCAAGATGTAAAATCTATCATCTTTGACATAGCCTTAAGTTGTCAACTAGTTTCAATACACCAACAATAGAGGAACACTCATTTGAACTTTTCCCAAATTGCGAAAGAATTAATCATATGCACAATGTTATCACAAGAGCTGGCCCAATATTTTTTAGTTTTATAACCTCGTATTCTTTTTATTCTCGATTTATGGCCAGTAGAACTCATGTCATACAAATCAACACCCACATCTTTGGATTCAACGGACACAATGGATAAATAAAGAGGAAATACCAACCTGCCATCCATCTAATAATGGACCACGGCCTGTTCGAGCCGATTGGAACTGAGTTAAATCAATATTGCTACTCCCAACTATATAACTCCAATAATCGTTTGCTTCTGAAGCTATATCAAGCATCTCCACCTGTCTAACTGCTAATTGCTCTTTGGTGAGGCCATGCGCCTAATTGTTCATTGTCAAAAAAGAAATTACATATTTCCTTATGTTGAAAAAAATCATGAGATGGCATTTACTAGATAGCCACACTGATGTCTGGACTTACATTTTCAGATTGACCACTGTCAGCCTTATGTATAGTTTCAATAGTTAGAACAAACCTTGTGAAATATGGGCACTGAAAATAAATAAAAAACCAAAAACTTCAATCAGAGACTCAATCCTGGATCAGAAGAAAGTTTGTAGCAGTTTCAGTATATATACCTTGATAACTGTTTTGATGTTGAGTCCGAATTCACACCAGTGATCATGGAGAAACAATAAAATTTTAGATGAAAGAAGTCTCAAGCAAAAGATAGCTTTCCATAATAATGTGAACACAAACTGGAAAACAAACCTGATTTACATCTTGGATATGCATTCCAAGCTTCTTCTTGCATCACAAGAGCATCTGTCGGGGCAAATTTAGTCAACCAAGTCGGAGCTTTGCTGGAAGGAACAGAATAAAAGAATCAATAAACTCCTTGTGATTGAAGATAAAGAATGAAAAGTGAATAACAATTTTGCCTATTCCAAAATGCCACTTTAGTATGCACTACATAAAGATGAAACATCAACAAAGTTTCCCAGGAAAAACTACTCAAAGAAGAAATTAAACCAATCGAAACTTTGTCCTAGGTATCATGTTGCCCAAAAGTTTTACCTCTGTAACCTATAAATTTTCAATGTGTATTGTCCTTCTCCAAACTCATCATCTTCGAAAGGTCTGTTCTCCAATACCTCCACCCCTTCTGTCCCAGTGGTGTTCTGTTGCTGCATTTTCATTACCATGTACATCTGAGCTACTTGAAACTGCAGCAGAAACAGAAGAAACATTCATTCATTGCCATATAGCATTTCAGCATACAGAATTTCAATTCTATATTCTATATATCATCAAGTCATTGCCTTTTACCTCTTCCAGTGATAACGGCATAACGATCCGACTTTAGAACAATCCCAGATTCAAAAAAGTGCACTGGTCAAGGAAAACAAAAGCTACATATCCAAAGAGAATCCCATAAAGATGATAATGTGGTCTGTGGTTAAAATCAATGGTAAATACCTTGAATTTGCGAAAACTTAAAAACTAGAGGAATCAAATAAGTGAATTATCTACCATACAAAATTTCATGTGCAACCTATGCTACAGCAAAACATGACTTGTTCAAACGAAAATCATATTCCATGTTGACTTGGGAATTATAATGTGATGACAAAAACACAGACAGGCCCGTGAATCACGATCAAATGCAAATATAATAAATAAATAAACATCATGCAAACAGTTAAAAGGAAGAAAATGGTGCTTTTTACGAAGCAATAGAGGGATACAACTCTCTAATCTGAACCATTTTCTATTTCCGCCTTCTTGATTTCCTGGCCTTTCTCCCTTCAAATTTGCCGGTGAAAGCCACAAATTCTTTGCAAAAACTGCGGGCACCGGGAAAATGGAAAGAATTCCAAGAACCGGAATGGGGAGGAGGATTCTTGATTATGGGCAGAAACAAGAAGGAGAGAAGAAAAGGGTTGGAAATGGATGATAAATGAATAGCTTTCTGACATATTATTACACGATGGTGGAACGTGTCCCTTGTGTTGGACTTCGCCTACTTTTCCTTTTCCTGGGAAAGTCCACGTGGATAGTTTCAACGTTGTACGACGGTCCAACCGCAACATGCGAACCGGCCGAAATGTGGTGCGGTTAACTTGGCTGTTTCGTAATTTCATTTGGTTATGTTTGGATACATTTTGGCGGTATCCAAACATTCCATATGTAGCAGTGGGAAATAGCCGTTTCCCCAAAATATCCTTATTTTAATTTTCCATTAATGATCGGTTCATGCAATTTTCGCACGTATAAGTTTTTTTAAAGTAGTACATATTAATTGTATAATTTGCATAATCATAAAAATCAATCACATAAAAGTGGAAAATCTTGAATTTATGGGTAGTGTAGGAGAAACAATCAATATTTTTGAGTAAATGATAGTTTAAAAAGAAATAATGGAGAATGTTTGTTGGGGAGTTATAATATTAGTCATTATTATAGGTGATTAATCTTAATCATAGTTTAATATTATGACACATATTTTGTTAACTTTTTTACAACAGGTAATTTGTCTATTAATGTTAAACGTAACTTATTTTTATATTTAGAATTAAATTTCTTTGTTGGTATGAAGTTCAATCCGGAGTCAGATGGTTACATTTAAATTATAAAAAATGCTAAAGTGGAATTTGGCCTTGGGTTCCTTGATTAATGGAGAAGCCAAGTATAGAATTCTTAAATTACAAAAAAATAGAAAATTTTAAAAAAATAAATTTCAAATTAAAAAGAGAATTCATTCAAATCAATTTTTATTTGGGTTAATTAC
>JACGDI010005432.1:847703-864103 GCA_014898725.1 Jacaranda copaia
AAAAATTGGGATGAAAACTAAAAGTGTTAAAAAAGTTATGAAATTTGAACTAAAAATGTTCAATTCCATTAGCTCGGGACTAACAGTATATACATAGTTAAATAATAAGGCTAACAAGGCAATTTTTCCCTACATTTACACACTGAATTAAACATACATTACGAATAAATCATACATCAGGGCTGTACAGGCAGCAGGTCTATAAAACCTATTTAGCAAGTGATAGGTTACAATAGATGAATAGTGTATATCTATTAAAGTATATCATACGGACTAGATTTGTTGTGACTAAAGTTAGTCACCCACAGTTTATGACTGATGCTAGACTTCCCCATATATTTTCACGTTCATTATACTAAAAATTAACATATATCTAAAATATATATTTATAATTTGCATAATTATGAAGATAACACTCACTTAAAGTAAAAGTTTTATAATTCATTACTAGTCTAAAGAAAAAAGTTTAAAATTAATTAAAATAGGTAAGTAGTTAAAGTTTTTGAATAAATGGTGGTTATTTATTCATATAAATTTTCATTAAATATATTGAATAAGTAAAAGGATAAATTTGGTATACTAAAATTCGGTATCATAATTTTAATTTCAAACACAAAACCCTCCTCCTTTTTATAATAGTATAGATAGACATTACAATTATAATCTAATTTTATTGAATATATGAGACGAGTAGAAGGACAGATTCAGCATGCTTGAATTTTGTATTATATATAATTTTACATAATAATGAATTTTTTTTTATCATTTCAATGTAATTTGAAGGTTATATAAAATTTCACAGCCAATAAAATTAGCTTTCCACCTTCCATTATAATTTTCAACCAAACAGTTAAATTTGTGTGTGCTGATTCAATTCTTAAATGGGAAAAAAATGGGGATTTTGAGGTTGTAGAGCATAGTTTTAAGTGAAATATTACTATTATAATTTAATTTTTTTATTGTCTGTGTTGATAATAAAAAAAATAAATTTAAGACAATGAAAAATAGTAGGAGAATTATCATATATGTATGATAATTTTCAGTTTCACCCTTCATGTTATATTAATGAATCTAGTCGACAAATTATTACAAGGATAATTTCTACTTTAGAAACAAAAATATGCTTCTCTTTTATAATAGTACATATAGAAGTATAGATAAATACATAGAATAGCTTCCAATTTAGAGGTAAACTATGTTTTCTTTCTTTATCCTATTCAATCATAGCTTTACCTATATATATATATATATTTATATATATACACACTGAAAGTTCGTTATGATTCAATTCCATATTTTAATATTATAATTATATAAGTTCAAATTAATATTAAATCATAAGTTCTCTCCACTAACCAAATAAAAAAGTCATTTATATAATATTTACGGTAAAAATTATTTTCAACAAAAATAGAATAAAATATTATTTTGCTTTTCAAAATATTTTTTATTTACTATACACAAAATAAATAAATATTCATCAATTTTTCCTAGTTCGCTATTATATTCTCCCAATTCTTTCTCAAAATTTGTTTTCTTAAAAAAAAAGGGAAAAATCCACAAAATTTGTCCGGACATGGCCTTTCTCTTTCCCTTTTTTTGCCTTTATATTTAGTTTCTCTTTTCCGCAGGTGGCAATGTAATATATTTAGAGTTGAATTACTTTGGCATTGTTTGGTTATGTTTTTTTGTTTGATTTTATTACGTGTTTTGGGAGAATGAATTATTGAAAAATGTGAAAGTTATTTTTTGATATGTTTGTTTATATTTTGGAGGAGATATTTTTTACAATAACAGTCAAATCAATGTTTTTTTGTTGGATTTTTTGGGTGAAAATGAAATAAAGTAATTTTTTTAATACTAGAATAATAAAAATATATAATATATATATATATATATATATTAAAGAATGTGTATTTTGAAAAAAAAATAGAAATACATTTGGCTACTTTTCTCCAAAATAAGATTGTTCTGGGAAAACATAACCAAACAAAGCCTTTGCACTTAAATTAAGATTAATTACTAAAAGTTCAATGTCCACCCCAAGCTCTGGGGAAAGCCCATTGGGCTAAATCCACTTTGACTTTGAGAATGGGCTATGTTTTTGGGCTTTTGATACTTTGGCGCATTGGGCTTTGATATGTTTCAATGGCCCA
Organism: Jacaranda copaia; assembly: GCA_014898725.1. Classification (NCBI taxonomy): domain Eukaryota; kingdom Viridiplantae; phylum Streptophyta; class Magnoliopsida; order Lamiales; family Bignoniaceae; genus Jacaranda; species Jacaranda copaia. The sequence goes on from JACGDI010005432.1 coordinate 849,860, forward strand.
CAAGAAGCTTATTTTTTCCCTATTTCAGGAAAAACTGTATCATAATTGACAACTATATTAAATAATCTCTCCCTCTAGAAATAACAATTTTGAGTGCTGTTCTAGTCGTGCAATTCATAGAAAATATAAAATAAAATGGAAGTTATATTTGATCTATATTTTAATTAATTTATTGGTTTAGGTACATGTTGAAGATGAAAGGCACATTTTGTTTTTATTTTTTTAATTAACAAATGCTTGAATAGTCACATGTAGGAAGAAAAATGAGCGAACTCAAAATTGCGCCCCATGGCGAACCCCCACAAGTGAGCTAAAGCCCAAAAAGGGGTGAAAAAGGCCCATTTGGGTATATGATCCGTGTCTTTATACATTGGGTGGGTCTATATTTGACCCGAACAAAGGAGAGCCATTGACATGGTCGGACATGAACACTGGAGATTAGACAACTCATCCTAAAATAATTCCAACGAACTCCAGCGTAAAAAGATTTTCATTGGATCTAAAAATGGTAAAATTATCCATCCTCGTGGTCGGATGAATTTAGGGACAATTTTCTCCCCGTGGACCTATAGGGACAACTTAGTACCTGAAATACTAAACAGAGCAAGGACGGGGATCATGGTCCCCATCCCCATCGGTACATGTTATCCATTTAATTAATTAAATTATTATTATTTCTTTATATATATGTGTGTGTCAAACTTTACTTTTGTTCATTTCATTTCATCCTTTGCATTCCGTTCTCCTAGCATCCGCAACACCCACACATTTTTGGAGGAATTGACAAATTGTTATACTTTTTTTGAAATTTATGTTTATGTATTATTTATCTTTTAATATTTTATTGTAAAACATAATTAAATATCGTGTGTTATGTATTTATGTTTGACAATCTTTTAACTTTGGAAGCAAATTACATTATTAGAATAATTCAGTACTTTTTTTTATTTTTAAATTTTTTTATAAATTTAATAAATTTTTAAATCAAACCTGTGGGTAACTGTCTCTCCACAGGAAAGCCGCAGGGAAGTAGGGACAGGTACTTGCCGCAAGAATGAGGGTTATTTTTGCCTTGAGGGAGCTGGGGCAGAGGGGCAATATCCGCCCCCACCTCCTCTGTCTCATTGACGCTCCTAATTGGACCTCTCTCAATGACCTTATGAATTTATTGTGAACGTACGTTCTAAGACCCGAACCTGAGCTTATAGACAAATACACCCCTAACCTCTATGATTCGAGCCCGACAAAGAATCACTCCAACCAACATTAGCACCTAAAAATATTTATCAACTCAAGTGCATAAAATGAATCCAAAATTCATCAGTAAATAATTTTTCTCGCTTCGCATCAGCAAATTCTACTTATCTATAAGTTGTAATATATACATACATATAAATACACATATAAATAATTCAAAATTGCCTAATTTCCACAAGTAACCAATTAAATCTGAGACTGAAAACAAAATATAATATAAAGTAACATAAATGCCATCATATATTAAAATAAACATTTTAATAATTTGTCAAATTTTGCAATCCTTCCTCCTAGCTCCTTAAATCCATCATTTTAGAATAATCTTCTTTCTTACTAGGCAGCCATACCCAGAATATAGTTCTTCCAACCTTTGTTTCTTCTTTTTGCTTTCATTATTTCTAATTAATTGTTTTGGGTCGTTGCACCTAATAAAGTTGGAGGGTTATGATATAACATTATTTCTTTGTAATTCTTTGACAATCCTTTAGAAAATTCTATAAAACTTGTCTTTGAGATATTTTACATAAACTACTATTAGGTAAGATTGAACCTTGATTTTGCTTTACAAATATTTAGTCTTATTGAAATTTTATTCTACTCACATGATTATTAAAAATTAATGTATCAGTCATTATTAATTCATAATTAATGTTAAAAAATTCGTAGTCAAATTCGAAGCAAATACTTTCGTAACTAACCTTCGATATGATCAATTAGTAGTGGAGATTATTTTTTTCTTTAATTTATTATTTTTTTTATGAATAATACATTGTTAACATGTTGCATTTGCAAAGCATAGCTATGGATCTATAGCTAATAATTTATTATTATTATTTTAAAAAATTACATTTGCTACAAAAAATGTGTAACTACAATTATACATAGTCATACGTACAGAGTTGATTTTACAATAACAATTTTTATACATAGTAACATGTATTTAGTTTTTGGATGGTACACTATTCAAATAAATTTATAGACTACAAAATATAATATATAATATTATAAAATAAAATATTGATATTATTAAATCAACGTGTATAGTGCTTAAGGAGGCCAGCTTGACTATCCTGGCTTAGGTATTCTTGTAATTAACTGTAAAGGATGCCACGCCATTTTAGATTAACATTTTACTGGTCAAAGCCAAACCTAACTCAACTAGCCATCAAGACTTTGGACAGATTAAGAAAAGGCAGTTAGCCGTTGATTAAGATATGCTTTGATCTTTCAAACTAATTGACATATGTTGTCTGCAAATATGGAATAAAATGCCTCTGAAGTAATTTCATTCTTTCATGCTTCTTTATCAGAATAATAAATTGATTGTTTTGTGAGAATAAGATAAGGTTAGATTGGAAGAATTTAATGGTTGTCAGTTGCTGCCAGATAAGTGATTCTCAGTTAGGGAAATGTTTAAGTTAGTCATTGGAATAAAATTTATATATATAATTAATATTTAAAAAATTAGATCGGTGAGCAAATCAGTGATTTTATTGGTTACTGGTTTAATCAGTTCAATCGGTGTAAAGTCATAATTAGGTTTATTATTATGCAAATATATTAAAAATATAAAAAATATAAATATATATGTATATAAAGGGAAAAAAATGAACAATAAACTTGAAAAGTACCTCTTTCAAAACTTGGGTCCTAATTCTTGAAACTTAATTTTTGAATATATATTTGGGATTTGATGTTTGAACTTTGGAGAGGATTTAAATGAGAAATAGTTGGGAAAAAAGAAAGGGAAAAGAAGATTGAAAATGAAAAATGATACTGAACTCTCACAGTCGTTGTCACTTTGTGTCTTTGCTTGTCGCTGCCTGCTTTCTATTGGTAAATGGTTAAGTTAGCTTTTGAGTTTTTATTTTTTATTTAATTAGTTTTTATTGAAATTTTTTTTAATAATCGTTTTAAAATAAAATCGGTTCATCGGTATTGATTTTTTACTGGTTTACATTGATTTTTTAATAAACTTCTTATATATATAAAATTGGACCGGAACATTGGCCAATTCCTGGTTGAATTGGTTGGTCCGGTTCGATTTCTCAATTATTGCATATAATGTGAGATCAGAGGTATAAGTTGGTGACAATAGTCCATTGACACAAATTTTACACATATAATATGAGGTCACAAGTTCAAAATTATCGTATTTCTGAAATATATGTTTAATTTATTAAAAAAAGAAAGAAAGTAGAATAAGGAGAGGAGGGCAAAAAAGAGAATATATATATGGCCCACCAAAAGAAGGTCTAATAGGTCGGACACCACTTTGCTCATTTTTAGAGGTATACGGTCTTATTGGTTGAACCCACTTGGTGTGTGATCAAAAATAGATCCGTATTAGACCAATTTTCCAATTAATTATAAAACTAATTATTATTTCATTCATTATTAAAACGATTAAGAAATTTGGAATGATTTAAATAATCTTTTAAGTGGAGTAATCTGATGTTATGAAATCCACTCCGACATCTAAAATGGATCCAAATTTGGGCTTATTTCGGATCTATGAAAAGATTAGCATATTTATTTATTTATTTTAAAAAAAGACAGTACTGATGAATAAATTATAATGTTTTCTTTAAATTATCGAATTTAACTTTAAAAAAACTAATTTCGAATATAGATTTTTTTAAGGATATTTTATTGACTTCTAGTGCTTCTCCTACTCCTTCACCTTGAATTTATTCATCCAAATGAAGTAAATTCGTGTACCACAACCTCAGTGCAAAATTATAAACGGTGGATTATTGGAGGTTTCTTTCGTTTTAAATGAAGAACACATTTTCCTGTTTTTGCCCACAAATTCATTTGCCTCAGTAGGTCAATGATAGGTGGATACACTCAGTCTACATAGATAATTCATTTTATTTTTTTTCAACAGATTGATAATCTTATAACTCATTAAAATTAACATGTTTGTATTTTGTCGCACTCAATCATATCCAAATTGATTCAATTTGAATTAGTGAGTCATTGATAATGATAGCCAATTTGATTTTATACATATTTTTTCAAACAAAAGATCAAATTAATGCATTAATTCAATTAATTGAACGTGATAGCTCCCTTATTTCATTTTCCTACTAAACTGACGAAAATCTCATAAAAGTAATTTCATATAACATACACTCAAGCCAAAAATAATCCAAATACTGCCGAATAATCCACACATTGTTTGGGATCCCTCCACCCTTTCTTTTGTTAGATAGAAACGAGATTCCTTTACTAAATATAGGGATATCAATTATAACAGTTCTCTTTATTGAGCGTGATCATAAAAATTCTTTTTTCCTATTAATTATTTAAAATAAAAATTTCCACTATAAAAATACCTAATTTTACAAATTATTATTAAAAGCGAGTTCGAATGCTTAAACCCTAATTTTACTTCCCTCCTCATCAAGTCTCAATCATACAAATAATACATGATATTCTTATTCCTTTATTTTTATTTTTTTTTTTCATTCTGACATATTCCTATGTATTAGGTCATACATGAGATCAGCCATCCTTGCATGGGTTGTGACCCTGCGCTAGTTGTCTCCACGGAAACTAGTTCGACTGTCTTAGTTTTCTAGAAATCCAAACGGGAAATATATTGGCTCCAACTTGTTGCATGTGCTAAATGCCGTGTGGACCTATTTCTCTCGTCTCAAATGCTTGCTCGCTCAACGTGGAAGACTTCTAATGAAATCATGCACATCAAATACCCATAACGAAAATGAGAACAACCAAACTTATTCTTTTCGTCAAGGACAAATGAGGTTAAGTTTCACCTTAAATACGAGAACAAAGTTGGTTATTTCGATAGTTGTCTTATCAAAATAAATAAATAAATAAAGAAAAAAATTAACAGCTGTTAATGTCTGTATTAAATTTTAATTCAATTACGCGTTCATAATTTTTAAAAACTAAAGCTATCCAAACTTCAAGCTCGACATGTTGAGTGATCATTAATTGACCCGTGTGAGATTTAGATTCGTACTCTAACTAATGAACATTTAGTGTGAGCGCCTATATATATGTATATAAAAAAATTTCAAGCTAGACTTTTTATTAATTATAATTAATGACACATTTATAGTGATAATTAAAAATTTTGTTTCAGATTATTTGTATTGATAATTTTAAATGTCTTTGCCGAGCTGTTATTACATACGTGTCATACTTTTATTAACAATAATAATGTAAAATATTATTACGCCATTATTAAGTCAGTATATTATTATAAAACCTTAAAAAAAAATCTTATAAAATCCAAGACCGAGTGAATAAATATATGTACTATGTTTGCAGACTTTTTGGAGTGCCGCAGAATTAGTGCACACGATGCATGAGCGAATATAGGCACGTACGCCAGTTCAATTGATTGTGACTTGTCCCTTAGAATGCTTAATATTAAGTCAAATTATGCTGTCCACCTGCAATTACTTAGGGCAAATCCACTTATTTAATTTATTATCTTACCTTAGCGTGAATATAGGTACAAACATCCAAACTCGCGTGTCACATGTTTTTAAAACATCGTCATCTCGTCCAAATGGAAAAAGTTCCTAAAAATAATTCTCAAAAAAGTTGTTAGAGGCTAGCTAGTCTTTAAAAGTGTGCCCAATTAGTAAATAATCACCCCAAATTTAATTAATTAAGAGCTTGTACGTTTCAAACACATTTCTAGATTTTATTTTTTTTAATTTGACTGATGATGCTCAAATTCGTCAAAAAAACATGGAAGGTACGATTTCGCAAGATTTTAATTATTGATTTAAGTAGTAGAAGATTTTATTTTCATAAAAAAGTGTTACACTTAGGGCAATTAAAAAGTTTAGTGTACCTAAATCTAACCCCAAACATATAATTTATCAAATTCGAAATAAATATTTTAAAATTCTAGTCTAATTAAATGATCAGCTGTTGCCGCGCATCGTGGTAATAAAAATGTAATGTTTTGAAATATATTAAGGTTTAATAATCAGCTAATAATACTTCATTACTTGATCCTTCTCATTTCAAATCTTTGTTGCAAGAAAGTTTTTCGTGATTTCTTGCATAAGGATTCAGAAAAATATGTACTGAGATCATGCTATACTTAAAAAGTCAATATTTCAATACTTAGATTTAGAATTTTTTTCTAGATTGGACCTACCACGAAACATGAACTTGTAACCTAATGAAAAAAACGTGAATATCAATAAAATAATACCTTATGAAATTGAACAATAAAATTTTACTATTGAATGAATGCACTGTATATTTCCATTTCATGATTTCATTCCAAGAATTAATTATAAGACAGCACATGCCACATGAATTTACTCAAATCTGGGCGGTCACAATCAGAAAAGTATTCTTTGTTAGGAAAAATACAAAGCGTTAATCAACCCCACACTATAGTTTAATTAATTAATTTGGGACAATTGCCACTTTGCACTCTACAAACACAAGAATAATAGAATGCACTCTAAATATATATATATATATATATATATATATATATTTGACAAATTGCATCTTAAAGTAATTTTTGTTAAAATAACTCAATTTAAGTGAGGAATAAAATGTCAATTTCCTTTCTATCATTTAATAAGGCAATTTTAGAATTTTATGTCAAAATTCAAAACTTCCGTATAAGTTCAAAAAATATAAAAATAAAATGAAGATGATAAACAATTGAACGGCCAAACGCATGCCATCATTTAATTACTTTTCTTTTTCTTTTTTTAAACTCAATTTCAAGTCTTTTTTCTTATTATTATTGTCATCATTTTTCAATTCAAAATTAGTACCTTAAAATGGCAAAGAGAATATTATTTCTTGTCAAAAGATGATTTCAATAAAAGAATTGCAAGGAAAAAAAAATCTTACCGTAATCCGAAGTCTGAAGACTATTTCTCAATTTCCACACCATAACTCTGGTTGTAATCGAAACTTAAGGTTAATTGTATAATGTTTTAAGTTTTAAGATGATAATTGAATGATTTTGAAGAAAAACCTTATGTAAATTTAAGGATGAACAACTTTCTTTATTCTTTTTTCATATAGGTCAACTTTTTGAAAGAAAAGTGAAGAAAATTTAAAAAATTTAAGTGAGAAATTAACCTTAGAAGGTGTTTGGATATTTTTGCTCTCGCTTAAATTGAGTTACTTAACAAAAAAATTATTTTAGGATGTAATTTGTCAAAAATATATATATATTTTAAGGGTGCATTCTATCATTTTTATATTTTAAAGATACAAAGTGATTTTTAAATATATTTTTGGGGTGCAGAATACTAATTACCCATTAATTTGCAACTTAATTTTTCCCATTCCTTCGCTGTAATTAGAATTTGGAACCAGGTATTGCCCAGTCCTCTTCTTTTCCTTCATATAATTTTTTTAATGGGGTTGCAGTCAAGTATTTTCCAACAGACCCACGACGCGTGAATCCCAAAATGCTTCATCTGTCTCGAAAATTCTTACAGCTCAACATGTTACAAAAAGAAAAACACAAAGACTTGGATTAAAAAAACTTTGGACTTAGGGTAATATTTAATTAGCTTTTATAATTATGCAGGTCCACACGCAAGGAAATGTCAAGACATAATTCAAACTGTTTCCAATACAAAGACCAGACGAGCATTTTTTTTTTATTTTTTACTTTTTATTTTTATTTTATTTTTTGGGTTCAAGTTCTTAGGTTACTGTGTATTAAAAGGAGGTGACTGTTTTTGGACTCACAAGCTATAATTTCCAACTTGAGAGGTTGATAAAATTGATCAAAATTTGGAAATTTGTGACATTTATTGGACTTAGTATGTAGGGTGGTCAAGAAATCAATAATTACGAGTACTAGAAAATTCTATACATATAGTTTTTTAGAGAATGTGTTGGTTATGTTTTTTGTTTAATTTTATTGTATATTTATTGTATATTTTGGGATAATGAATTATTGAAAAATATAAAAGTTATTTTTTGGTATGTTTATATATATTTTGGGAGAAATAATTTTTTTACTGTAGCAGCAAATCAACACATTTTTGTTGAATTTTTTGGGTGAAAATTGAATTACATGATTGTTTTAATGTTAGAAGAATAATAAAATAATATATATAATATATTTGTATATATTTGAGAATGTTTATTTTGGAGAAAAAATAAATATATGTTTGATTATATTTCCCCAAAACAACATTATTTTGAAAAAATATAACCAAACACTCCCTTATGCTTTTCCCTCTTTTTTGAAAATTTATATATTATTAAAAAAATCACGTAATGTATAATTTTATGTGCCAAGTTAGGTGTTCTATTCAAATTTTGTCTCTAAGTGACAAAAAGGGGACACGTAATGAAACGGTAGTTAGGGGAGTAGGAATGGCACAAATTTTGAAATGTTGATACTATATTTTTTTCCAAGAGGGTGCATGACGAACTAAGTTTATTTAAAAAATTGTAAATTCATTAATTTTATAAAATATTAGATTTTCATTTAAGAATAAATTTTGAAGTATTTGAATAAAATAATATTTTAGAACTTATAAGATAGTAGTATGTTGTAATAATGAATTTAATTAATATAATTTAAAATAAATGAATTTATTAGAATATTAAAAATAAATTATCCTTACTCTTATCCTGAAAATTTATAAGCTCTTTTTTAGAAAATTCTGCCAAATACTTTATGGCATCTTTAGGGGCTGTTGGGTTTCATTTACATACTCCATATCACATTTTCTACTATTTCAGAAATAAAATACATCACTTTTTAAACATTTTCACCCAATATCATTTTTATTTTCATTTTCCAAATACATTCTCCAATAACCTATATATCTTCTTTCTCTATTCAATTATTTCTATATTTCTTCACTTACAACCTATTAAACCCAACATAATCATTATTTTTCTAACAATTCATCCAAATATAAACTCATTTTCAATTAAGTTCCACTAACTTTTTAAATTTAAAAAATAGTGGAAATGAAAATGAAACCTAACGGACCTCTCAAATATTTTATTAGATACTTTTAGGAGTTTTTAGACTTATCCATATACATAATTCAATTGTCATCATTTATAAATAATTGTTCATAATTTATAATTATGGTCAGCAATTTCATAATTATGAATATTTTTGTGATCATAGACTTTTCATAATATTATATATATATTATATATATTTTTTATTATTCTAATATTAAAAAAATCACTCAATTCCATTTTCATCTCAAAAACCTAATAAAAAAGCATTAATTTGACTGTTGTAATAAAAAATATTTCCTACAAAATATAAACAAATATAACAAAAAATAACTTTTATATTCTCCAATAATTCATTCCCCCAAAACACATAATAAAATAAAACAAAAAACATAATTAAACATTACCTTAGATTTTGTTTAGTTTAAATGTTAGGTTTTTAAGCTGAATTGTATGGCGCAGTCACCTTATCTCTAGAATTGACTGGCTAAAATCTTATACATTGGACTTAGATAGTCCAAAATAGCCTTAGATATTACTTTTAGTTTAGTGGATGTGGAAAGCACTCACGTGGGATCCATTGGGTTGAGTCACTACAAAAGTTGGATGGGACCCATTGGAGTAGAATTTCTTCTTGCAGGTAGAAAAGTTCGCGGAAAAAAAGGAAAGTTTAGTGTGTATTATACTTCATGACTATTATACTTCCTGACTTCAACAATGTGGTTCTAATTAATTTCCACCTTGCTCCCTTGTTTGTTTGTGACTTTATTTTTTCGTTTTTGTAAAGTTATACTTAGTCTTAATTTCATTTTTTTAGATATATTTATTTTGACTGTACGTATGTCTTTTCATATTCTTCATAGCATGTAAATAAATACATTAATTGATTTAAATTCACCAACAAATTCACGCATTCCATGTGATATTTTTATAGTTTATAAAATGTTAAATATTGTTTTAAAGATAAATTACTAAATATTTAGATGAACCGATTGAAAAAAAATAATTACTTTTTCTATAGATAAAAGATAAAAATTGAATGATTAGTAATTTAGCTAACAAAGTTTATGAGCTTATAATATGAATAAAAATTACAAATTTTTCTTAGTAAAAGTTGCAATTTTTTTTCTAAATTTGAAATCCTTATTCTTTTAATAATAATATTTAAATATTTTATTATGAGGGATTACAATTAAATTTTATTTTTAAATTTTTTATCAAACACTTGAGAATATTTTACTTCAACTAAAATTTGTGCTTAAAACGATTTTGTTTTTCCATGTGTAAATGTGAATATGTTTAGGTTTGTGATGTAAAAGTTTGAAAAAAAAAAATTAAAAATAATGTTTAAGACAACATATATTGTTTCAAGCTTCAAAAGGCCCAGCGAAACTATTCCTGGGTAAAATTTCAAACAATTGCGACTTCTTTGTTTGAAATGAGTCATGGACGATGTGATCAAATCTGCAGATATTGTGTTTTAGGTATTCAAACTATCCATGGACTGAAGGTAAATGTCCACAAATGATGCATTTAATTAAAAGAGGCCCTTTTTTATTTCTTATTGAAAAGATATAATGTTAGTGATAAAAAAAAATGAATGACAATATAAAAATTGTCACTAGTTGTTACAAATGATGTTTATTAAGCGATAATTATAATTTTTATTTGATCACAGTATGATTTAATAGTGACAAAATCTAATATTTTAGGCCATTGTCATTGACAAATACTGGCAATATTTATAGCGATAATAAAAATTATCACTATAACTTACCACAAGTTTATAAAAGTGTGTTAGTAAATATTTGGCAATTTAAATATTATTCTTGTCACTATTTAGTGTGTAAAAGTTATTAAAATGAGAATAAAGTTTTTTGTCAAGTAATATATATTTGGTGATAAATTTTGAATTGTCACTTACTATTTTGTCATTAATTTTTATTTTTTTTTGTAATGTATTTACGCTCGTACGTACATTAAGAGTTTGTTTGCTTGCTTTGATATTGCACATTAGAAAAATATTTCAACTTAATTTTAATATTTGTTTTATTTTTAGAAGCTCTTGATACAGTTAAAGCCCACCATACATTTAAGGCCAAACTTGGCTTGTGTACCAAGGCCTTAGGATATGATATGTTTCCTACCATAAGTTGGAAATAAATTGTAATTTATCAAATGGGATAATCATGTCAAACAAACAATTAAAATTGAATATCAAATTATTTAAAATATGAAAATAAATATTAAATAAAATATGCAGTAATTCATTATTTATCCTATTTATGCATATCATACATAATCCAAACAAACTAAGCAATTGAGCTATAAGGATTCATTAGGAATCAAATCCCAACTTTAGACCTACAAATATGAAAAGAATACCACCAAACTAAATTACCCATATATTAAAAATTTGGACCATTTATCCCTGTGCAGAAATAAAATCCAAATAGACTAATTTCACACAACTTTAACCAAAAAGAGAGAAAAAAAAAATTGAGAGTATATAAATATTCTTAATATACGAAGACAAAGTGCATATAAATCAGAGTAGACTGAGTATTAGTAGAGCAAACTCATCCCCCGCTCCTGGGTCCCTCCTCCTGATCCTTTGCCTATATATTCTCACGCCAAAGCGTCATGTTTGGTACAAAAACACTTCCACTTCCGATTAATATTTTTAGTTATTTTCTTTAATTATATATTTCGCCTCCAAAGGCCAAATTAAGCTATGGAGGGCAGTGATACAACTGCAACAACCGTGACCTCGCCTTCCTCCTCATCTTCTCCTCCTCCGGTGATCAGCCCTTGTGCTGCCTGCAAGATTCTACGGAGACGATGCGTCGAGAAATGTGTTTTGGCTCCTTATTTTCCTCCTAATGATCCACTCAAGTTCACTACTGCTCATCGTGTTTTTGGTGCCAGCAATTTAATCAAGTTCTTGCAGGTATGTGTGTTTGTGTGTGTGTGTGTGTTATTGTATAAGATCCGTAGTTATGGTATTTTTGTTTATCTTTGTTGTGCATTTGGGATTATATATTACTACAACAAAATACCCCTTCACGTACGGGTGGATAATTTCATTACAAATTTAATGAAATTTGTCAAAATCTATGATTCCATGATAAGTTTATTTCACAAATCAATTAGTATACATTTCATCACTAAGTTGTTTTGTGACGAAAAAAAGTAGATTACAGGAGTATTTTTGTGATGAACTCTTTATATCAGTACGAACTTTTCAATTTATATATGTTGCAAATGTCATTATTAATGTATATTTTTGTTCATTTTCTAAATTTATTAGTAATTAATTCACCACAATTGTTTTCAATTTGTGATGGATCTGACTAAGAACTAATATCAGTCTTTTCTTTAATAGAATTATTTTTTTTTTTAGTTAAAAAGAAGAGCTTTCATATGTAAAGATGGTTTGTGAGAAACGACGACATTTAGTAGAAAATCAATGTCTTTTTTCTTCGTAAAAGTTTCTAAATACCAAAAGTAATTGCTGAGTAGTGGTGTTTAGTGTGAACCCCTTTCAGTGGATTGACTTTGGTGTGCAATTATTGGATTAAATATCAGGAACTGCCTGAGCCGCAAAGGGCTGATGCAGTGAGCAGTATGGTGTACGAGGCCAACGCAAGGCTAAGAGATCCAGTGTACGGATGTGCAGGGGCAATTTGCCATCTGCAAAAGCAAGTCATTGAGCTCCAAGAGCAACTAGCAAAGGCACAAGCTGAACTTCTCAACATCCAATGCCAAAACGCCAATCTTAAGGCCTTAATCTACACCATGGAAATGTCACAATCTTCACAAATAACTACCCCAAATGATCAACATTCTTTCGGCAACTTCTTCGCCAATAGCCCACATCCCTGCACGAGCAACACGACTTTTTTGGACGAAAACAATTTTGGATATATGTGTTCTGAGCAGTCTCTTTGGACATAACCATATATATATCCTCGTGTTTTATAAACAAAAAGACAATGAAAAACGAGGATCGGAATATTTTGTTGGAATTGCAATATAACTCTAGTTAAGATATTTAATTTTGTTACCTTTGATGAGGTGGAGGAGTTCAAGAAAAATTAATATTGAATAAAAGTATAAAATTACTAATTCTCCTATTCAAAATGTAAAATAGTTAGTACTATACATATGAGAAAAGTAGTCCTTTTGAAGCATAGTTTAGTAGTTAGGATAGTTAATTTCTAATGATTATGTTAAAGCTGATGAATTTGAAGAGTGTTGTCCTCCATGTTATCTTATCATTTCAAAAGGAGGGATGTCATTGTCCAAGTACCATCTCTGGCCTTTCTTCAACTTTTTGGTTACCTAATGTTTTACTCTTAAATCAAAAATTGATTATTTTTCTCAGCTGAATGATATCTTCTCAATAATAAGCCATTGATATATATATATATATATATATATATTCTCTTCATCTTTTGATGATGATTTTTTACTCCCCCTCCCCCTCCCCCTCATGAGTCATAATTGTTAAAAAATGTTCATTGCGCTTAATTCAACTACAAAAACTAGTTTCAGATAGGGTTATTAACAAATCAAATTTTTATCAAACAATTTGATATTCGAATTCGAGTCTAATGTAATATTCGATATATAATCAAATCTGAATTGAATCCAATAATATTCGAGTTCGATATTCGACAAAATATTCGAATATATTTTATTATATACTATTATATATTAATATTTTATTTCTCAAAACTTAAATTTTTGATAATTTATAATTTAAAGTAATGAAGAATATTATGTCAACTATCATATGTATTTGATATTTGCTGTTTGGATAAATCAAGTATTTTCATTTTGTGACCATAAAAAAAGGTAAAAAAATCAATAAATAATTCAAAATTCAAATGAAAATTGAGTTAAGCGAATATTGGAATTGAATCCGAATATATCGAATAGTTACTCGAATCAAATTCGAGCCTGATATGGGATAGCCCAACAGGCCCTTTTACAAATCAGACAGCTCACGAGGCC
>JACGDI010005432.1:871681-895774 GCA_014898725.1 Jacaranda copaia
TCAATATGACACATTATTTTTATTCTAACTGATGCTATTTGACGCTAATATTTAATTTTTTTAAATATTTTTTTAAAAAAATAATAATATTTTACTAATTAAAAGTAAAAAATTGTAATATTTTATTTGTAAAAGGATAAAAAAATTAATTAATTTTATACTTTTTATTTATTTTATCTAATTAAATGAATACAGGGAATATGGTACGAAGTTTATACCAATATATATTGGTACAAATAAAAATTAAAAACTAAAATTAATGTATTTTAAGTACACACCTGAAAAACACATCATTTTTATTTTTATTTTTAATTAATAGTATAGATATTAGAATTTGGAATTTCCTAAAAGGGCTTCAAAGATTTATAGTATGTATCAAAAACTAATATATACAATATCAAATATAAATAATCAAAAGTCCCTGTCCCGGTCCCCGTGAAATCACCAAATTCCCAACAGATCCATCGCCGCCCCGTCCCTTTAAGGGAAGAATTTTGATGTCGGCCCACACGGCGCCGCTTTGGTTCGAATTAGACACTGACGCCGGCGACCTCAAAGCCATTGCCGCCGACCAACGTCGTGAACTCATGGCCGCCAAAGCTATTGATTCTGACCTCGACTTAGCCTTCGACCTCCAACTCCAAGAAGCCATCAAGGCCTCTCTAGCCATCAACAACCAACCCTCCACCTCCTCCTCCTCCTCTGTCTCCCAACCCCAGCCAGAGGAGGACGTCTCAAAATTCACTGACCTCCTGTCCGATGAACTCCTCAAACTCGAGCAGGAACTAAAAGACCAAGCCATTTCTGAAACGGAGTTTAAGAAAATGAAGAACGATCTCCACCGTCGGATCCATGATCATCAAGTGGCGCTTGAAATCTCGAGAATGCCGGAGGAGGAGTGGGAGGAGTGGGGGGATAATTTTGAGCGTCCGTTTGGAGAGGGTAGTTCGAAAGGGGTCAATGACAAGATCTTCAGGGTTTATTTTAAGGGTTTGGTGGAGAAGCAGTTGCCAAAGGGGATTCTTCTGGGAGGAATTGGCATCGCGATTTGCGATCCGAGGGATGAATTGTTATTTGAGTTGCGAAAGCCGTTGGTAGGCAGTGGGACGAGCAGGCAGGGAGCGGAAATGCGGGCTCTGATCGAGGGTCTTAATGCTGCGTTGGAGCTTGAATTGAAGAGGGTTACTTTTTATTGTGATTACTACCCGATTTTCAAATATGTGAGTTTCAATTTTCATTTCACTTCAGGCTTTATTTCAAGTTTGAACAGTATTTTTTGGGAGTTTGATTCATTTGTGGGTGTTTTATGTCTTGTTAGTTTTTGAAAAAGATGAAGTGGCAGTGAGCTAGTTGACTGATCATTGTGATCCTGTGTGTTTTCTTGTGGGTGACTTCTCATAGAAAAGAAAATTCACTTGATGGAAAAATACATTTCAAGTTTTTGTTGTATTGACTGATGTTTCTGGTTTGCTAAATCATTACAAAATGTTACTTTTTCTTGGTGTGGTTCGGTCTTACTTCTCACTGGTGGAGCATTATTAAATTGGCTATACAATGAGGTCATTAGAGGAAAAGGACTGTGTTCTATGTGGCATCTCCTAAATGCCCTAACGTGATTGTTTACAGTGTATCCCAGTAAATGCTGGAATGATAGTCTGTAAATTGAGATATTGAAGAGCTAAGTTTATAGGTAGTTTTGAAGTGAGACATCAGTTAGAATTAAGTGGTTGAGGCAATATGATATGAAGTATTAATGCGAGTAAAAATAAAAAAACTGTATTGATATGAGTAAGGCAACTATGTGAAAATATGTGTTCTCTTTGAAAAGATTCCAGAATAAGAGAACCCAAAATGTAGCATTCTTTGCCTGTCAAAAGTGGTCGCTATTTTGCTCAAATGGCAATCATTACCTGTACAGAATTGTTCATAAGATTTCACTAAAATTTCTTTAAAACTCTTATAGGGGCTGTGGGTAATAGAGATGCGGCCATCGGTTGGCTAAGAATTCGCTATAATGCTGCTTGTCTTAGCACTTTCTCCTCACTCCCCGTCATTTCCATTTCATGGTGCTGTATGTGTTGTTGCTAAACAACCTCTAATTAATTTCTTTCTTCTGTCCCACATGAATGGTGGAAGGAAAAGCTGTTGAGATCTTGTGCCTTCACCATTCAGTGGTTGTGTATGGAGTTGGAAGGACCTATTTTATGGGGCAGATTGATATATGAAAATGATGAGTATTACATGATGAGGACATTATGTTGTGTACTTTCTTTTTCTTCTTTTCTTTTTAGTTTGCTTCTTAAAGAGGTGTTCTATTTGGTTCTTGCTTGATATGAGGACATACACAGTGTGCCCCCATGCGCGCGCAGGGGGTGGGGGGGTGATGGAAAACTGATTAAAAAACACCCACACAAGCAAGAAAGAAATATACTGTAGGTGGCTTGGACTTAGATACCCTTGCTTCTGCAAAAGCAGAGGATATGTTTGCTCAACTTTAACTGGTGGCCTCACATTGGTGAAAATAATACTGTTTCGTGAAATGCTCTTCATCCTTTAGTGATCACCTGAGAAAATAATTTTGTGCTAACATTTTTGTGCAACTGCTCAGAAGTATAGTTGGTTAAAGTTGATCGGAATTGCAGGTTACCGGCCACTGGACACCAAAGCAGAGAAAAGTTTCAACATTGGTAAATCAAGTTTCTCATCTTCAAGAAAAATTTTCTTACTGCCAGCCAGCTCTTGTGGCTAGAAATGACATCAAGTTTGCATTTAAACTTGCAAGAGAAGCAATAGTCTCTCAGGTGAGCAAGGCTGCAGAGTCGAGTAGTTCTAGGAATTTACATGAGACATGTGTAATTTGTTTAGAAGACACAAATATTAGCCAGATCTTTTCCATTGATGATTGTAAGCACCGTTATTGCTTTTCTTGTATGAAACAACATGTGGAAGTCAAGCTACTCCATGGAATGTTGCCCACTTGTCCTCATGAAGGCTGTAAAACTGAACTGAAAATTGATAATTGTAGCAAATTCTTGACCCCTAGATTAATAGAGCTTATGAGTCAGCGTATTAGGGAGGCTTCAATTCCAGTCACAGAGAAAGTCTACTGTCCTTACCCAAAATGTTCGGCTTTAATGTCTAAGGGAGAGGTTTTAGAATATTCCAAGAGTGCTTTAGTGGGAGTAGAAAGATCTGGAGCTAGAAAGTGCATAGAGTGCAATGGTCGCTTCTGCATTGATTGCAAAGTACCCTGGCACAACAACATGACTTGTTCTGATTACAGAAGGCAAAATCCTTATCCCCAGCCTGAAGAGGCAAAATTAAAGAATTTGGCAGCAACAAATTTGTGGCGTCAATGTGTGAAGTGCAACCATATGATTGAACTTGCTGCTGGGTGCTACCACATGACTTGCAGGTACCAGCTCCATTTGGTTGATATTCACATGCAGAGAACATAATGACTCTTAAATGGCTATTTAAATTATATATCTTGACTACATAGGATATTGGTCTTCTCTTACATCTGATTGTTTTCAATGTTGTTCCCTTCTTTTAATTATTATTTGGAACGCTACTGTTTTAACAAAGGGGAGTTTATAAATTTGAAGTCAATGGGTTCTTACAAACTAGAAATTCATGAAAAGAGAAAGACAAAAGTCTCTCTCCAACCATGCTGTACATCAGAACAGGCTACAGCCGTTGCTCATAGAGAAGATAGGATTACATGATCTTACTTGGCTTAAATAATAAATCCTTGGTTAGAAATAATATTCAAAGAGTATCTAGTTTTTGCACTGTGTTCAGGTTTGTATATGAAGAACTTGGGGGTTTTGTTTTCTTCCTCCTTTATTTGGAGGTTTCTTTTTCACATCCTGTAAGCATTAGTAAATATGTCTTTGTCGTTATCTTTTATTGAGCCACTGATGTTAATATACAAGTTCCTTTCAAAGATAACTCAAAACAGGAGTCTTTTAACATCTGGAAATTAAATGATATCCTTTTTGGAAATTGAAATTGGAGTTTACAGCAGGTTTCTGCCTTTTTAGCATAATATGCACTGACTTAGAGGATGGACACAGTCTTAACTGTTAGTGGTATAACTGTATAAGTGATAGTTCAGGTATGATAAATAATGGAGACAAACCTCAGAACTGCTTTTGCAATTGTACTATGTTAATATGGAGAACCCATTAAATCTGCTGTCCTCTTGACTCAATTATGGGTAGGACAACATGAGAAACTTGTGATTGTAAAACTCTTTGAGCAATGGCAGAAGCAGTTGGTTGACAGATTAAGTATGCTTTATGCCAATTCATTTTAATTTTGAACAATGTTTCTTTCAGTACATATAACTTCATTCTACATACAGGCATTTGTTAGTGTAACCTTTTTACCGCAGATGTGGCTATGAGTTCTGCTATACTTGTGGAGCTGAGTGGAAAAACAAGAAGGCAACTTGCTCCTGTCCGCTTTGGGATGAGGATTACATATTAGAAGATGAATTTGATGAAGAAGATGAAGAGGAGGAATACTATGATTCAGATTCTGATGAATATTGGTGAATGATCATAACTTGGCAGATTTTGATGTTCTAATCTTAGCAACTTTTTTGATGGTTATGTGATGGATTTTCAAGAACCATCTCTTCTGGTGATTGTAAATATGGTGCTCAGTGGTACAAATTTTTGCTTTTATTTGATTGGCAATTCCTATTAAATAAATATGGTGCTCATTGGTACAAGTTTTTTCTTTTATTCAATTGGCAATTCCTATTACTTCTGCTGAACGATTTTTCTCCTTAAACTGCAATGAAGGAACCAATGGATATACATCCTTGCATTGATTGGTGGAAAATAAACCAGTGTGATCAGTGGTCATTGCTTTTGTTGACTTACAATACTGTTGATATGAAGAATTGTTATGATGAGTTGAGGTTTCATTCTGTTCCTGAGGATATATTTGCTGGTCCTTGTCAAAAATGATTTAACCAAAATTAACTACTTTTGAAAATATGGTACATGAAGAGGCTAGTAGTTCTGTGTAAGTAATGATACATAACATCCAATTAGCTATTGAAAATATGATACCAAATCTACAATACAAATTGTCGTAATATTTGGGACCAAAAGCACAATGTTAGCTGAGAAACGAAACGAAGGCAAGCACATTCTAGCCTGAATGCGCAAGTGTTAGGCATGCCATATATGCATGAAAAAAAGAATAAATGAAATTATATATTTCACTGTGCAAAATATTTTATATTTTGCGGGATCATTGGGAATAACCAAGAAACAGTTTCACATTTCACTCCCCAGAAGATTAATAATCCATAAACTTTGCAGCATAATCATGCACAAATTACCCTGTGATATGCTCTGAACTTAAATTCAAGAATATCTTCAGAAATCAGTAGAACAAGAATAATTATTATAAATCTCGCTCAAAAAATTTACCAAAGCCATAAAGTGATTCGATAGAGTTTTTTCTATCATTGAAGATGGTACTTGTCATACTAAAGTTTAGATATTGAATTGTTTCGTGCTCAGATCCACCTCAATATTTTACACTGTTATAATTTTTTTTATATACCCTTGGGACATATTAAGGACATATATTGTTATATCACCCTGCAACAGAGAGGTACAACAAAGGAGGGCAGAGGTTGGGGGCATGCCGGCATGCCCTAACAAAAACCACAGCTATTGCCACCACCAGCTCCTACAAAATAGATAAGAGAACTGTAGGAATTAAGTTTTTCCATCATAGAATCCTGCCAAAACCTAGGAGCATAGAAGCCCTGAATTGCATTCATCTTCCTTGGTGATCATCTACAATATTGCGTTCATCCCAGATAGGACAACGACAGGTTGCTTTCTTGTTTTTCCATTCTGCTCCACATGTATAGCAGAACTCGTGTCCACATCTGCAGAGTACAAATATCAGCCATCAGATGTATTTTCCTACATACTCTGAGGGACAATTTAGTGGCTGAAATAGCAGAAAGAATAAAAGAATTAATATAATCCTTGCAACTCAATTCTTCCAGGAATGAGTATCATATCATACTAATTGAACTGCAACTGAAAATGCATAATGTGGACTGCAATAGAAACAAACATAACTGGCTAAAAATTCCAATCACATTTCTCACAACTGATGAAAGCTGATGGAACAATCACTGAGAAACATCACAACAACATAAGAACATCACAAATTAAAAATTAAAAGGTGCGCAGACCAATAAATACAGAAATAAACAGAAAAACGGTGCTTGAAGGAAAAAGTTTCTAGCGTCTATTCCTTAGTTGAATCAGTAGAGGACTATAGCCATGGCTATTTGGAGGTAATTGTCATTGCAGAAGCGCAATCCTTGATAAAAATTTGAAATATATTTTTGAAGTCAATCTCAACCTACCGCCACATACAACTAGCTGGTCCGCAAATGAAGATTAATTTCACCTGTGGTCTGTGACCTATGTTGCATAAGAAATACCTAACCCAATCCTAGGCACTTCATAAATGCATAGGTTCCATAGCCGATTTTCTCTTCTTCAAACTATCACCTTATATTGCATCCACTCTATGAAAATGGCATTCTTCATTCCATATTGATATGTCATTCAAGGATGAAAGCTGCTTATAAGTCACTGCTTAAAGAAACTTCGGTAATTAAACAACCAAGTATGATACCATCAATCTTCAAAACCTGAATTGTTCTTCACCTCAAAGAGTTGAACTTTTGAAACTATGACAAATCAGGCAGCAGGATTGCAACAGTATAACATACAATTATTTCCAAACACATTGAATATCATATCAAGCAACATAATATCCATCAGACTTTGAACTGACAGCGCATTTCAAGCAACTGAAAGACAAAACAAGATGTAAGAAAGGCAAGGGTAAGCAGTGAGTAAGTCATTTTTTACCTGAAAGCTACAAATAGGAATCAAGAAATAGCTGAAAGCAACTAGGAAATTGAAGTACATGCAATCTTGAGGCTGAAGTGAAGTTTCAGGGATTAATTTTGGTTCTACTTCATTCGTGTTTTGACTGTTTTCATGAAATCAAGGCTAATCTGATTAAAGTTCTGATATACTAGTAAAATTCAAATTCTCTATGGAGGTAGTAAAATATAACCTGAAAAATAGAAGCCAATACTTTTCATGTTCATAGATGCATAATCCCATTGCCAACAACAAATGTCAGCGTATGAACTGAATATCAATGAGTTGCCGGTAATATATTTACACAATCCCTAGCGATCCAAATCAGACGGACAGATGGTCATGAAGAATGATTAAACAGTAAAGAGCAAGCGTGTTGTATATTAAGTGGCAAGTATGTTTAGCCATAACTGTACTTAAAAATTCCCTACCATCCATGAATTCTCAACAATTAAAAATTTCAAGAAAGAGCATACCTGCAATAAATGTGGTAGCATCCTGCATCAAGTGAAACCATATGGCTGCATTTTGGACACTGACGCCAGAGATTCTGGGAAGCCAAATACTTTAGTTTCTTGTCTTCATTACTTGGGTAGGGGTTTAGTTTTTTAAAATCAAAGCAACTCATATTATCATGCCAGGGGACTTTGCAATTTATGCAAAAGATGCCACTGCATCTGGGGCATTTTCTGCCCCACAATACTGCAATAACATCATTTGAGTTATCCATGGATCCTTGAAGCTCGGCTTTTGACAATAAAGCGGAACACCTTGGATATGGGCAGTAAATCTTCTCTGCTGCAGGAATGGATGCTTCCTTTACACGTTGGCTCATTATATCAAATAATTCAGGAGTCAAAAACTTTTTGCAGCTATCCAGTTTCAATTCGGACTTGCAGTTCTCATAAGGGCATATAGGTAGAATCCCTTGAAGCAACTTAAATTGGACATGTTTCGACATACATGAAAAGCAGTAGCTATGCAGACAACCCGTAATTAGAAACATTTGATCCCTATATGTATCTTCCAAACAAATAGCACATCTCTGAGTCAGAGTCTTTCCATTGGAATCTCCTGCTGGATGATTGACCTGAAAAGCAATTGCATTCCTTGCAAGTTCAACAGCAAACTTAATATTCTCATGGGCCACAAGAGATGCACTAGTGTGAGTAAATTTTCTCAGAAGAAGATTTATCTGGTCAGATAATGTGGCCAAATTTGCCATCATTTGCAAATTTTTGCCAGTGATCTGCATTCAGAGAAACTGTGTCAACCACATTAAAACTAAGTCCCTATGAACATAAGAGCACATCAACTTTTGAGTACACTACCAAGCAGGGGTATGCTGTGCTACATAACATTCAGGCTTGACACCCTAACCTTCGACAGCTTACCCCTTCAGGCTCAAATACACCCTCTCACTATTTAATTCAGCAAAGTAGTACACTAAGGGAGAGAAAAAGGAATCAACGCCTAAGAGATTCTTATTTGTCTTCTCCCTGAACATCTCAATAGATTTTAGCTTGCTTACAAGAATCTATATGCATTCGCTTTAGCATCTGTCTAATATGGCAGTACATTAAATTTTGGCTATCTCACCATCAGTGACTCCCAAGCACACAAAATTTCTATGCTCATTTAGTTCAGGGGCCTAGTTACATAACTTTTGTCTGCTAAATTCCAATCTGCATTTAACCTTTCATTCATAATACATCATTTAATAAATTGACGGCATAGCACTCAAAACAAGAAGCTCATACCAGTAGCCATGTAGATTGTAAGGGTGATTTGGATATACAGCCAACAAAAGATCAAGTCTATGAATATAGAACAAATGGACAAAAATATATGGCTTAGTTTTACACAAACCTCTGTTTGGCTTCTACTTTCAGTAGACAAGTAAACAATGATTACACATTTTATCTTAGCAATTCATTATCTGAAAATGAAGCGTTACTCTCAACCTTTATTATGGGTATGCACAGTTAGTAAGACCAACACTTATAGGATTAAACAGCAGTCAAGAAAAACCAATTATTCAACCAAAATATACTCATTGATGTCATGGTCATCACTGACATGTTGATAGAGCAAGGGATTGTCGGTAACAATAGTAACCCTCTTTAAGTCCAGCAGTAGGGCAACGTCAAGACCTTCAATCAGAGCTTTCAACTCAACCAACTCTTCATTCGATTGGTGCTCTTTCCCACAGAAACCTTTACTCAACTCAAACACCAAATCATCATTCCCATCACATATCGCCACCCCAACACCGCCAACCATTCGCTCCACCAAACCCTTGACATAAACCCTAAATCCCAAACCCTGACCATTGGACGACGACGAGGAGCCCTCGCCGTACGGCCTATTTAAATAATCCCCAGTTTTCCTCCACTCCACCTCCGGAACATTCACAATCTCGCAAGCGAAAGCGCGATCGTGGATCTGACGGCTGAGATCGTGCCGCAAACGCTTCGTCTCCACCTCAGCCTTGTAGTGGTCGAGGAGTTCCTGTTCGTACTTGTAGAGATAGTCGTTCTGAAGGAGGTTGGACAGAGTTTCGCCGAAAACGGCGTCATAAGAGACAGAAGTGGTGTTCGGGGAAGCAACGGCGTCGTCAAGAAGGGAAGCGGTGAGGGCTTCTTCGACTTGGAGCTTGAAGGCGAGATCAGCGTCTTCTGCCATTGCTTCACCTACGCTTTGGCGCCAAAGCTAATGTTCTCGTTGCTGGCAACTTTTAAAGCCTTCTCAACTTCTCCATCTGTTTTTCACTTTTCACTCTGTAAAAAGTAAAACGTAGTCCACACGCTTGCATTTCGGAATTTACTGTTGAGTAGCTTAGCTGATTAGTCTTTCGCTTTCCCCATTTTTTTTTTTTTTTGAGAAAATAAAATCATAAAAAATAATCTATCTATCACAAATTTATTTATTTTATTTTCTTTCTTAGATAAAATTTTCAAAAAATAAGGCTATATTTGATTATATTTTGCCAAAATAACAAATACTAATTTTCAAATTACGCCTTCAAATCAATTGGCTTATTGTCAAAAACTCCATATATACATATGCATATCATTAATTTTTATAATTAAAAAATCATATCAAATCATCACATATACATATCATATATTTTATTATTATTTAATAAAAAAATATTAATTTAATTGTTACAGTAAAAATTATTTTCTCTCAAAATATAAACAAACATAGTAAAATTTTTCAAAATATTTTTTTAATTATTCTCAAAACATAAAAAAAAGCATACATTACATTTTCTAAAACAAATTTCACATTTCTCAATCCCTCCCATAACACATTCTTTCATGACATACAATTCATATTCAAATATTACCAAAGTTTAATTTACTTTCGTGTCAAGTTAAGCTACACCTATTTCATACAAGGATTGCTAGATAATTTGAGAGAATAATGTATCTCATTTTTTAAGGTAATGTTTATTTACAAATTATATGTTTGTATTATTTTTTTTTTTTTTGAAAGAATGATTTTTGGGAGTGAGGTTAGGAAATGTAAAATTTGTATTGGGGTGTAACATATGATTATTTATGATTTGAGAATAGTAAGAAAATTATTTTGAAAAAATTTGGATAGTGTTTGGTTACGTTTTTTGTTTATTTTTTTATGTGTTTATTATTTATTTTGAAATAATGAATTACTGGAGAATATGATAATTATTTTTTAGTATATTTGTTTATATTTTGGGGGATGCATTTTCTATTGTAGCAATCAAATCAATACTTTTTTATTGAATTTTTAGAGTGAAAATGGAATTGAGTTATTTTGTTAATGTTAGAATAATAATAAAATATGTATAATATATATGTGTATATTGAAAAATGTGTATTTTGGAGGAAAAAATGGGGATATGTTTGATTATGTTCCTCAAAACAATGTTGTTCTAGGGAAATATAACCAAACAAAAGCATTGGTATGTTTGTTTATGTTTTGGAATAAGACAAATTCTACTGTATAAATTAGATCAATGCCTTTTTATTGCACTTTGAGGGTGTAAATAAATTTTAGTAATATTTTTTATTATGTTATAGTAATAAAATATTGTGATATATAAATATATGTACATATAATTGGTAATAATTATGATGAAAAGAATATAGTGTTTTTGGTAATTTATTAGTTAAATTGTAAGGGCAATCTGAACATTTTAGGAACCCATTTTAAGAGAAAATGAAGGAATGCGTTTAGTTACCTTCTCCTATAATAATTTTATTATAGGAATATGTAACCAAACATAGCCTAAATAATTGTGATAAATTTTGTGTACGTTTTCCATGGCATTCATGGTATTTCAAAATTTTAGTATAACCATATGAAATTATATTGAATTTACGATTTTTTTAGCCCTTGAAGATATAGATTTTGGTTTAGTAATATTTAGGCAATAATTTTGATATAGTTACAATTCTCTAAATATGTTAATCAATAAGTATTGCACCGATTGACAAATTGATAATATATTAATATGTATAGTAAAACCTTCGCGGAAATGCCGTAAGGAGATACTGTAAAACCTTCGATATAGGGTGAATTGATTATAGAATTAAGGATTGGAACAATTTTGTATTTTATAAATTGTATTTATTTTGTGGATAGAATTACGAATTGATATGTTATGAAAGAATGTATCTGGATGAACGAGAACAGAGAATACAATGCATATTTAATTTTTATTTTTATGATGGCTATAGATTATTTTAGAAAATATTGTGTTTGTTTTTGTTTTAGAATGAGATATTTTTTAATATAAATGTTAAATTTTTTTTTGGGACTGATTATCAAGATAAAAATATAATTTTATGTTAGTAACTTTACGAATTAATTGTAATGTTAAAAGATAATTTGTTTTCTAGAACGAGGAGATAAATATTTTGGAAGCATTTGGGGCCTATTTTTTAAAAATGTTCTTGGAGAATAAAATAATTTTTTTAATTTCACTTTCCTGGTCAAAAAATATTTTGAGAAAATAAAACGAGACAAGCCCCTTTACAGTTGCATGAAAGATTTCATTATAGAATGATGATTTTGGCAAATTATATTAGCTATGATTAGTGATTCGTCCAAGTGAAAATTTGAAAAATTATGTAAACCTCTAAATAAACAATCAAGTTAACGACAAAATTATGACGAATCCTTTGTAAAAATATGTTTTCTGTATGACATCAACTAATAAAATAAATTTAAAAAGATGTAAAAAGATCGTATGAAATAAAAGTTTTTGAATCAATGCATGAAATTAGAATTGAATGTCTTCATGGTTCAATTTTTAATGTATTTGATTTAATCATATAATTTTACCCAACATTCTTTGATATTGATCCAATCATTTAGCACAAATTTTATTTTAGTTTTTTGCTAAGAGTTTGTACAAAATTTGAGTGTGTAAATTGAGGTATAAGACTCAAATATTTTAACCTACCAAAGCAATTTGGGGCCAGACCGATGAATTTACCCATTGTATCATATATGTACCGTTTGAATTTTAACCCAACGAACTCTTAATGTACATAATTTTATAAATAAATAAAGAAAAAATTAAAAATAAACAAATAAACAGAGCAACTCTAAACAAAGTGGTGTATTGCACTAGGACTGTAAACGAGTTGAACTCGAGTTGAGCTAAGCAAAAATTTCGAACTCAAACTCAACTCATTTAAAACACAATGAGCTCGAGCTTGAATTCGAGTTTATCGAGCTTCAAATTTTAGGCTTAAGTTTAAGTTTATTGGTAAATACCAAGCTCAAGTTTGAGTTCGATGAGCTCATAAAATATCAAGCTACAATCGAGCTTGAACCAAGCTTGAACTCATCTAGCATATTTCATATTCAACATGCAAATTTGAACTCGAGCTCATCAAGCTCAATTTAGTTTTCACTATTTATTGTAAAACTATTGAGAAATACTATCCATTAGCAAATTTAATAGAAATATCAATTTTTCTAAAGGTCAATCAATTTTTTATAAATTTTAAATAAGATTATTGTTTTGATTTTTGAAATTTGAACATTAAAATATAAAAATAAATTTATTAAAATAATAATGAATTTTTATTTCATACTTGCATTATTAAATTTGAAAAAAATACAGTAATCATATTTAATATATTATACAATGAAATTTTATTATACAATTATATATTTTATAAAATTACTTGAATTAAAAAATTTATATTTTTGTCCAAATATATCATGCTGTTTATTTTTAGTATTTTACAAATTATAAATTATTATTTATTAATAAGTAATATATAAGTGAATAATTGAATTATGTTTTGAAAATTAACTCTACATGTGGAACAAATTTTTTGAATTATTATTTTAAAAAATACTTTGACTAACGAGCCTTTGAACCAACATCTTGAAACTCAAGTTTGGCTTAATTCCAAGCTCGAGCTCAATAAACTCGGCTCAAGCTTAAATAATCTCAAGCTCGAATTGAGCTTTTCCAAATAGAGTTAAGCCAATTCATGAGTTGACTCAACTCAACTCACACCCCTAATTGCATCCAATTTCAGTGAGATTTAATAACTTTTTACAGATTTTTTGTTTGGTCATAAATTTTGGTAAGATAATTTATAAAATAAGAAATTAAATAAAATGTTTAGGGGAATATGGAACAAAAATAAAAATGTGGGACTAGCAAAGTCAACAAGAGCCCGTTTGGCTTCATTTTTAAAGTTTATTTTCATATTTTTTGTTAATTCAAAAATAAAATATATAACTTCTTACATATTTTTACCCAACATCATTTGATTTTTAAACCACATTTCTCAATAATGTATATTTTCTCTTAATAACCCATATATCTTCTCTTTATTTTATTATTTTTATCTCTCTCCACTTACAACCTATTAAAACTAATATAATTATTATTGTTTCAATAATTTATCCAAGCACAAAGGGCAAGTCCTTCTATATTTTGGCCATTTTCTAGAAATTTTTTTGGAGGGAATGGATTTTTGGGGAAAATTTTGGAAAATGTTATGTGTTTTTTTTCGTTTAGAGGAAATATGAAAATAATTTAAAAATAAGTTGTTTGTTTATTTATATTTTGAAAAGAGATAAATTTTACTGTAAATGTCATATCAATTATTTTTTTTGTTAGGATTATTGGGTGAAAGTGATTTTTTTTATACATTATATGTATGTATTTTTAAAGTTGGATGATGTGTGTGTATATATATTTGTAATGATTGAAATGTGAGAGTAATTAATTTAAATAGTTATTTATTTTAAAATTTATATTGTTATAAATTTAGCATTAGTAAATGATGTATTTTTTAGAATAATATATATATTAATAAATATTAATTATTCATGAGATCATAATTATATTTTAATTACAAAAAACTAGCTTATGTCATAATCATATCATAATTGTGAATATTGACTTATAAAAAAATTAATTACCATACATTAATTATTGTTTATTAATTAAAAAATAACTATTTAACTATTTATTACTTAAATTTATGTATAAATAAAATATAGTTGTTTACTTAAATAAATAGCTTTATAATAATTTATATATATAAGACTTCATAACGATTCATCAAATTAAAAAAATAAATACTATTATATTATATGAAATTATATCATTTTAAATTATTTATTAAATAAATAAATAAAATATTTAATTATATGTAAAATATGAAACATAAGTAAATATAAATAACAAGTTATTTCAATAAATTAATTTAATAATTTATTTAATTACTTTAACTCATTATTTAATTAATATATTATTTTGTAAATAAATTACTTAATAATAATCAAATAAGTTTACTTAAATTTAATTAATTAATTAAACTTAATAGATTATTACAAACATATCACCCTATAATCAAAATTTTTATTATAATTTTAAATAAATATGAAGATTAATATTTAATGAAGATTATTTTTTGAATAAGATTAATTAATTTATTATATCAAATTAAAACATCTTAATTTATTTATTAAATGAATTAATATAATATTTAATTAGTACATTAAATATTAAATATAATTGATACATTATTTAATTAATAAGTAAATTTAATTAATTTAATATTTTATTCAATAACTAAATTATTTAATAATAACATAAATAATATTAATTAAATTTAATTTATTTTTTCAATAATTAGTTTAATTAAATTTGTAAACATAAGTTTTAGATTATTTTTAGCCAGTAAAATTTTAATATTTTTTTTTATATATGTATGGTGTGTGTATGAATGAATGAATGAATGAAATTAGAGGGTGATAAATAAATGAATGATGTAAAAGGTATAGTGAGAAAATGAGAATGTATGTATGATTTTTAGGGTGCAGGATTTTTTGGATATAGAATTTGAATATTTTGGAAAAAAGATTGAAAAATGTGCCTCAATTTTAATTTTAATTTTTTGAAATTTTAAAAAAATATAGAAGAACACATTAAAATTCATTTTCAACTTATTTTTATTAACTACTTTTCAATTTTAAAAATAATAAAAATAAAACTAAACGGGCCCTAAGCCTGTGAAATTATAAAAAAAGAAAGAAAAAGAAAAAGAACATTTAGCCGAGGGTTGGAAATTACGTAAAACCACAGCCCTCCGACTGATAAGACTGTATCCTGCTGTTACACATTCAACAATTGAGTTTCAGATCACTTCAATTATCGATCAACTAAATCGACAGAGAAAGATGAGCGGAGCGGGAAAGAAGGTAGTTGACGTGGCATTCAAAGCCGGGAGGACCATCGACTGGGAAGGTATGGCGAAGCTGCTGGTCTCTGATGAGGCTCGCAAGGAGTTCGCCACCCTCCGCCGCTCCTTCGATGAGGTCAACACCCAGCTTCAGACCAAGTTCAGCCAGGTCAAATATTTTATGCCCCTTTTTTAATTTCGTTATATTTATTGGTAAATGGGTCATTTACCTCCCATTTTACAAGCGTTGTGAATCATCTGGATTTTGTTTTGTGATGGGAGTGGACCAGATGTCAAGATCTGTTGATTTTAGCCGTTTCTTATTTGAGTTTTATGTTTGATGATTTGAGTGATTTGATTTTTTGCTTTTCAGATGAACTTTGGGTGCTTATTAAGACAGCAGAAATATTTGGCGAGTTTGAAAAAAAGAAAAGTTAATCAGGAAATTGTTTTGGTTGGGGGTTGGGTTTATTTTTCAAATTGTATCCTTTTCTTCTTTTTTCTGTGAGTTAATGGTTAAAATCTTGATAAAATTTGTGTGTCCGTTGGAATTTTAGTAATTCTTCCATTTCATATTGCTTGGTTCATTTCTCTAATCTAAATTTACGTGTGAAATCAAACATTGAAGCACGTTGGCTGGGCTTAGTGGCACATAATAGGGGCTAATCCATCTTTGGTTCAGATAGAAGCATGCAGTTCACCTTGGAATGTGTGAAAATTTGCATTAATTAACAGGACTATTTATAATCTTTATATGAGGTCCCCTGTAGATTCTACCTTGGTGTTTAGCTGCTGGAAATCAGAAATCAAGTGGTTCCTGGAGATCCATAATTTGGAATTTATATTAGAAGACCAGCAATTGGTAAAGGAAGAAAAATAAACAGTAACACTACAGTTTTAATTTTAATGTAACATTTCAACTATACTATACTGTGACACTTACTGGATATCTGGTTTTCGAGTGGTTTGTCTTTGTTCATTGGACCCAAGAAATTCCCCTGTGCGACATGGGTTTTGTCATTTGATTTTATCTGTATTAACTTTGCTGTCCAATTTGATAAAAAAAGACACGGTTGTAGTGAAAATCAAAGCATGGTGGCACTGGAAGTAATCAATGAAAGCAAGCCTAGTACAAATGTCCAGAATTTTGAGATAGTGTCTGCATCTGTTTTCAAGCAGAAAATTACAAGTTTATATGATTTGGTCATATATTGAGCTTTGTGATGTCTTATCTTGTAAGCATATTGCCAACAGGCAAGGGATGCAAGTGACTAATGGTTTATATCTTTGCATAATGCTGAACTGAAGATAAATGTTGTCCTTCCAATTGAAGTGAAAAATAAGCTTTTCTTTTATCCTCCTTAGGGTTAATCAGTTGTGTTTATTCTTTTTCTCATATTACCGTACCCAGCTTTGCCATCTTGGTGTTCATTTTTTCTATTTGTTGAAATAACTTATCATTGTGGTTAGTTGTAATAATTTTCAATCAAATCTGGTAGTTTGTTTCTTCTAATTCTTAGGCCCCAAGCCGTGTGTCAGTGGTTATCAATACAACTTTTATTAAGTTGATAAAATTGTGCTACTTCATGGTCTGTGATTCCTAGAATCTTTAGAATATTGTGTCTGTTTATCCTATTTTATAATGTTAATGGGCCAATGCAAAGTTTTGGGGAAACAAACTTGTTTATGTAAATTTTGTACTAGTACTTTGCAGCCTTATTTTAATACTCGAATCAATTACAAGAATTTTGTTCCCTTGTGAACATTCTTTCTTGAATAAACCCTGCTCACAAAAATAATGATTGCAATTTGTTATTAAAAGCCAGAAACTATGGATCTGGTCTCTTAATTACAATCGCATTCTAATTTTGCCTAGTTATTTCAATAAATAAAGCTCCAGATTTTGTTTTGGATGGGCCATGATAATTTGACATAGTATGTATTCCAAAACACAAAACAAGCATCTTACTTAATCTTCTTATCAAGTTTTCTGTCATAGTTGTGTGTGAAAGATATTGTTTCCCTAGACGTTTGAATCCAAAGCATCGTGTAATGCAGTACAATTGCTAATGTTTGCTCCAGTAGATAAACTAAGAAAATTGAGATTCTTCTATTTGAAGACATGGCCTTTAATTGTCCTTTGATCCCATACAATCTGTCAGTACTATTTTCTTTAGAATTTAATTACTGTCATTTTAAAAGTATGACAAGCCCAAGGAAACAAAAAGAACTGAGGGACTAGTATGTGTTTACCCTTCTCTTTTCTTTTTTTTCTTTTTTTTTGCCTATTTTCTTTTTTTCTTTTTAATTAATAAGAAAATTAGATTATCCTTGAAGTTTATCTTTTATTGGGAGGTATCACCTTTTGCCTGTGCCGTTAAGAATGTATTTTGGTGCCTTTTAATTCTTAAAGACAAGTAAGGTAACAAATATAACTGTAGGAGCTTTTAGTTATTCCTTTCATTGTAAATATGCAGGAGCCAGAACCCATAGATTGGGAGTATTACAGAAAAGGGATAGGCTCTCGTTTGGTTGATATGTACAAGCAAGCTTATGATGGTATGTGTTAAGTGTTGCTTTTTGTCTCATTTCCCATCTCTCCTTGCCTTCTGTA
This sequence comes from Jacaranda copaia, assembly GCA_014898725.1. Classification (NCBI taxonomy): domain Eukaryota; kingdom Viridiplantae; phylum Streptophyta; class Magnoliopsida; order Lamiales; family Bignoniaceae; genus Jacaranda; species Jacaranda copaia. Next base: position 889,954 of record JACGDI010005432.1, read on the forward strand.
TACTTGTTTATTTTTCTTTTTCAATGCAACTTTTCTAGTTTGTACTTGCATCCAATTTATTTTTGAGTCAGCCTTCTTAGTTTTACAAGCTCTTGATCGTTTTCTTTTAAGAAGGATTCATTTTATATTTTATTATAGATGAATCAATTAGTATTGATGCTTTTATCACACTGTCTTTCTGAGATGACTCATGAACCTTACATATTGGAGTTCTATATCATTGATATTGTTTTCCTCTCTTTGTCTCTTCCTTCCATTTATCCACATTTTTCTTCTATATTTTGCTTTAAATTTAGAATTCAAGTTTATTAAAAAAAAAATTCAGTTGCTACAAAGATATTGCCCCTCTGCTTCAAGACTATATCCTTAACTAGTAGCTGAGTGTTGGAAACAATTTTCAGACCGTCTAAGGTGTGGAAGCAGGAAACTTGAAAAAGTAGCATTGTGTAGATGGTTTTGGTATTTGATGACATCCCCAATTGTTATGTTATTGCTCAGATTGGGTTGAACTTTGTTTTTTGAAGTGTCATACTCATATAATCTCTTATATTAATGCAGACAAAAGATTAAGCTTCCTAAATGATGCAATTCATATGCCAATACGTCTGCTGAACTTGAAACTAATGAGAATATGTCTAAGCCAAAGTAGCTGCAAAGTGTGAACTAGCTTATAATTTTCTTTGGAAGACTTGTGAGGGTAACTGGCGGAAAAGGAGGGGAAAAGAAAGGAAATGTGCATATTTGAATGACAAGGAGGGAAGTAGGTTAATGATTTTTAAATTAAGGAAATTTTCTATACAAAATATCAGTTTTCACTTCTTTAGCGTCCGTTCCCCTAATAATTTCCTGTCTGTTTCACTTTATCTTAATTGCACTCCAATTTTACTTCATCTGTTGATTATCTCTTGTCAAGTTGAAATAATTCAGATCGAGGATCTTTAGAGTGTCCAAACAAGTATTTTTTGAATTTTTATATCGTTGTTTAATATTATAATAGTTCAAATTTAACATTGCAATTGTATGTGTTAGTGGAACTGGTCTGCTATCATATATCTTATTTCCTTCATCTGGCACTATGAGCAACATTGTTAAGTGAAAAATTCTGTCATATATTTTATCAGATTAATGCTATTCCTGGTTGGCTGCTTCTGTTTATCAAAGATCCCATGCCCATATCTTGAACTAGTTACTGTTTTTGCTTCCTCTGATTTGAAGTTTTATTTCTCTGCAGAAATTAAAATCCCACAGTATGTTGACAATGTCACTCCTCAGTACAAACCTAAGTTCGATGCCCTGGTGAGATGACCATAAATGTTGCTCGTGTTTACTATGACTTCTAAAATTTGTGAAATTGTATTTCCTTTTCTAATTTATGTAGCCTAAAAAATGGAAGAGCTTTTTAGTTGGTACCATAGCTTTGATAGATGATCAATTTGAGGTGTAATTACACATGTATGTAGTATAGCTTCATGAGTATATATAAATTAACTTCGAACCAAACATCATTCATGAGTAGTATGACGAGATGTTGAAGCCATCTGTGTATGTAAATCAGCATCTTAGAGAATTCTAAAAGGCTGGAGCTTCTTTTTAGTAACCTTTTAGAATCACTCAAATAAACATCATGACATTATGCTGAATATTCCAGATGGACTCCTTTAAAACACTCTTTAGGAAAGTACGTCATATTGAATGATACTGGAGGGTCATACCGATTGAAATCAGTATAGTGCAACATTGGTATCCATCTAACAATAGTCATAGGCAATGATGGGCACATCACGAACAAATTTTACTAATTCACAGCTGAATGTATCCTGGGATAGGTTCAAAGAGGAGCTTATTACAAATCCTCCTTGGTCAGCTGACATCAAATTAAGAATGTGAGAATCTAACGTTGAATTTCACTTTGCAGTTGGTAGAGCTGAAAGAGGCTGAGCAGAAGTCATTGCAGGAATCTGAAAGATTAGAAAAAGAAATTGCAGAAGTCCAAGATTTGAAGGTTACGAAATGTGATTTTTTGCATTAATGAGACTATATTTGTCCACACACTCTCTGTCTACCACGTACATGTAAATCATACTAGCTTGGATTTCTTATACCTTATTTTTGTGTAACAGAAGAAACTTAGTACCATGACAGCCGATGAATACTTCGAGAACCATCCGGAGCTCAAGAAGAAGTTCGATGATGAATTTCGAAATGATTATTGGGGCTACTAGTTTTGACAGTTCTTGGGACCACTTTCTGGTGAACGTTTTGAGTCCAGCTGCAATTTAGAAATAAAGAGAAGAAGGTATTTGTTTTTTCATTTCATTTCTTGGGTATTCTAAAGATTGTGAACAAGAATATGGCTCTCGGGATACCTTGTTGCAGCTTCTATTGGATGATGAATTTGTGTCAGATGTAGAGAGAGTGATTTCCATCTCATGAATTCTTCACTTGTCTATGTTTTGAGTTTGACAGACTTTGAACTGAGGTTTCAAATAATGAAACATTTTCATAATTTCCTAATTATGTGCTCATCCAAGTAGTCTCTGTACCCTTTCCATGTTTGTGATTGTCATGTGTGACAAATTTGAACATTTCCTGAAATTTGCCTTTATATTCTGTGTCTAATGAAATCTCAAAATTGTATTATTTTTACGGAATCAGTGAATATGGATTCCTGAGTGATATCATGTCATAAATAGGAAGCAATGTTCATCACTGACTTGTGGAACAAAGTAAATAGCATTATATTATATCCTTCCAGATATGATGCGAATAGGTTGGTCCAATTGATAATCACACTAAATTCATTAGATTTGTGACATTTGTCTTGGTAATTTTGAGTTTACTGTGTGCTGTAAATCTTCTTGCAGTCATTCTGGCCTGTTTCTTTTAGTCATTATTGTGAATTTGAAATCTTTAGCTCAATTATTCACTTATGAGACAATGCGACTGTTTAGGGTGGCCCAATTTTGATTGTGGTTGAAGGTGATTGCAGGACTAATTCTTGATAGCTATAAGTGACCCTTTATCCATTGGAATTCCACTGCTCATTACCTTGTACATTACTCCTTCTTCTTCTTCTCTTCTTCTTCCCCTTTTATTAAATAAAAAAATAAAAAAAAATTAAATTTTTCTCAAAACCCACATAACCATTATTAAGCACTCATTTTTCTTTGCAAAGTTTTTAATTTTTCTTAAAAAAATCCTGACTGAATTTTCAACTATCCTTTTATTAATCTCAAATTCAATACCAAATTTTATACATACTATTTGGATTCTTTAAGATTCCCCCTTAATTTTATCAAATAAAATTTCTCTTTGTTAGTTGATTCCAGACATCTTTAGAGTAGACAAATCTTCTCAAGACAATTTTCAAAAACACTACTCATGCAGACAAATCTTCCCAAACACAATTTTCAAACGTACCCTCCATATTTTCTTTTTCAACAACTGAAAAAAGTGATTAAATAGTTGCAGAAAACCAAATGAAAAGACCATTTACTCATTAGACAAGCAATAAGTAATCTGGAATTAACGCTAAATTTTGAATTTGACCTTTTCAAATAATGAATCCAGAAAACTACAGTTAGAATAGAGCATAATCAAGACGCGATGGAACAAAGTCAAGCAATCAGCTCATTTTTGACCCAAATTCTCAAAATTCTTCTAAAGTCGAATGCCTTATCTCACTGAATTATAATAGCGGCCTGCACATTCTGACATTCGTTCGTTGATTTTATAGGGCCGTGATATTTAAATTAGTATTTGAAAAAGACAAGAGAAAAAATGATTTTTATATTTTTACAGACATTAAAAGCTGGAGTTGAACTCCCGAGGCTATCATATTTTTCATTTAAGAGAAAACGAAATGGGCCTCTTAAATATTAAATATCGATTTTTCTATAGAAATAGAAGTTGGGAGTTGGAATCCCTACTTTATTATATTTTTTATTTGTTGAATTATTGTTTTAAACCATGTTTTTAAGAATAAATCAATATTAATTCTTTGAATGTTGTTTTCAGCATAAACATCACTACCATAATTACTTTAGTAGATGTAGCGTATATCATTTTTTCATCAAGGGCTTAATCTACATTTAATGGACGTATATTCACCCTTAGATTAATATTATATTTAATGATCTGAATCACATAAATCTCGTAAACATAAAAATTTCTCGTTTTCATTTATTTCTTTTTAAATTTACTTTTTTATACATTTTACATTTATTCTTTTTAAATCCCAACAAGCTCCTGTATATTTATTTTATTGACTCGAGCGATGGAGAATTTTTGTTGGGATGATTCCATCAACACCCTAACAAATTGGTACTTTCAAATTTAGCTCTTTGCTTGCTTGATAGATTGAGAAAGATTCTCCTTTGCTAGGCTTAGTTTTTCTTGTCCCACTTGCTAGAGGAGTTATGGGATGTCTATGCTTGTCCAGCTTGTGGAAAGACAAAAGTACCTCTACTAACTAGGAAGAATTACAAAATAGGCTAGGATTCACATTCAATTTGTGATCACGGAACTCAATTGATAAAATAATTGCTTGGTGACAGCATCCCTCTAACGTCTTAAATAACTAACACGTGTTCAATACGTATAGGTCATGAAAATCTATAAATACAAAACTACTTCTAATTTTAAAGGAATATCGACAAATTTTTTCCCATTTAAAAAAAAAATTCAAGCATTTTAATCACTTGTTGGATTATTTTTCCCGAACCCTTCCACAAACCATCCTAATTGATTTAAATCTCAACCATCAATATTGACATTCTGATAATTGATATTGACCATTGAATTTTCATCATAAAAATTTATTTTGTGTGTATTTCTTTATAACGAGACAAAATAACATTGTTTTCATTTTCTATCAAATGTATGGTTTTCATTCAACAACACTTATTTGAACCTTTTTGCAAAAATTGATGGACGTTTTCAATCTTTTGTGTAAAAAAGTTAAGCCATTTCACAAAAATGAGAAGTTGGAGGAGTGGGGCAAAAAGTCATTATAATTTTTCCACTATGATAGTCTATGATTCTCTTAAAACAATAAATACAAATAGATATGTTCCAACATAACGTCACTGCGTCAAGAAGTTGATTATATTCACTCCACATGCTTACATTAATTTTTTTTTTCCCTAAAATATTTTATAAGATTAAAAAGTTAGAAAAATTAATTTAAATTATGATGAAGGGTACAGCACAACATTAATGATGTTGTGGATAACAATTATTGTCATATTAATGATGCATTCATTGATTAGAATGGTTACAAATATTATTAACAATAAATTCTTGTCATCACTTTTCCCATTTCACTTTTCATTTCAAAGAGAATAATCATTATTTTTGGTAGATAAATTAATATGAAATAATTTTTTAGCAATTATATCCTTTGAGATCAACATAAACAATTGATGGTAATCATTCAAATTTTTTTTTTTTATCGTTATGCAAGAAAAACATATAAAAAAAGGAATATAAAATTAAAGAAAATATAATAAAATTTTAATTCTTAATGTGCATTTATGAATTGTTGAGCGACTTTTAGTTCGACAACATGAAAAGTTGAAAATTCAAACTTAATAAACAACTGACCTGTTTGCTATAAATAAAAAAAAATGCATTTAATAGCTTAATTTTTATTTATTTTTTGGTTGATGATATATATATATATATATAATTAGAATTAAATGGTGGGTAGCGTGGGGGAGGGGAAAAACGGTTAACGGCCGTTACCGCCCGAGCACGATCAACCCCGGCGGGCCCCTCCACGACGAAACCACAGCTGTCGCCTGTCGGCGCTTAGTCCCGT
>JACGDI010005432.1:895874-920628 GCA_014898725.1 Jacaranda copaia
CTCTCTCCTGTTTATATGATTTATTCAGCTATTGAAGTTACAAAAAAGAATGCTGGAAAAATAATTGTGGTAAATGTATCTGCATTGAAAATCATTTCTTCTACTATTCTGTCAGTAATTGCAAGATTCTTGCTTTTGTCTGGCTTTCAGCAGGTACTGTACCTAGAATAGGTGAACCGGTGGGAAGGAATTGGTCTGAATTACCTTACTAATGTTGTTCTTCATCAAAGCTTTCGTCCATTGCCAATCTAGTCCAGATAGAAATTATACATCTAGCTGTAACACTTTTGGTTCTTTCTTTGCTACTGCCGGTCATCGTTTTTGACAATGCATATGTAGGAAGCCGTTCTTGTATTGCTTAAAGTATTCTAAATGCGAATTGTATTGCTAGCTGTGACACAATCTTGCTTTGAGCATAATGAGAGCCTTCTTTCCTATAATTTGTGCCCGCCTTTGTTCTTTATGGTTTTCTTCATTTTTATAAATATTCAGAAAATTAAAAACTTGGTCACATTTGCATCATATTTTGGGCTTAAGTTTATAATTGGACAAAGAAGATGCTGTCCCATGTTATGAATACCGTTCTTTCTGGCCAAGAGAATTGTTACTGACAGAAAGAAAAAAATGTGCAGCTTTACTCATTAATATTGGTCAAACTACTACTCCTTTGGTTAAAAAGATGAAGGTGCATCCTGTGAGTGCCAGCCTTATGTTGCTTCCCGATGGAAGGCGCTTAGCTTACCAAGAGCAAGGTGTTCCAGCAGACAAAGCAAGATATTCAATGATTGTTCCCCATTCATTTCTTTCATCCCGACTTGCAGGTATCTGTTATTAAGCAGTTCATCTTATTTAGCTAGTTACGAGATTGGTGCATAAAAAGCTGGCTAGTTAAGCTAAAAATTTTGGTACATATTCTCTCTTTTGTGGGCTTTACAATTTCTGAAAACTAGGGATTCCCGGCCTCAAGGATTCCTTGCTGCAAGAGTTTGGTGTCCGGCTGGTGACATATGATCTACCTGGATTTGGAGAAAGTGATCCTCATCCGGATAGGGAACTTGAGTCATCAGCTCTGGATATGTTGCACTTATCATATGCTGTGAATGTCACTGACAAGTTCTGGGTAGTGGGGTATTCTGATGGCAGCAAGCATGCTTGGGCTGCCCTTCGTTACATTCCTGATAGACTTGCAGGTAAGTCTACGAACTCTGGTTCAGTCCAGATCCCTGTCTTAATTCTCATTGACATCTTTCCTCATGAAAATGTGCTCCATTACAAGAGCAGTTTGAAAACAAAATGTTTTACATATAGGAGAAAGAAAATGTATTCTAGATTGCCATGTTCCTAGCCTTTCAAATCAGTCACCACTGAAAGAGAAAATGCTTTTTTATATGAAATTTTAATAGATAGATTGAAAAACGTGGAGAAGTAAATAGACATGCTAGCTTAGTTTGTATGCTGAAGGACTACGATATCAGACTTTCTGCAGCAGAGCTCCTCTCAAACTTCTTTAACAGGAAAGAGACGCTGCTAATTTCAACTAATGAGATTGTTAATATGCCAATCTACCTAGACCTTTTGTAGTTATTTTTATTTCGTTCCTGATTTTCAACAGCTGACTTAAGCGTATGTCTGTACTTTCATAACTTTTGCATTAAGTTGCACAGAAGAATTTCTGATGGTTTAAAATAGTTATTGTGATTTATTTCATCAGTATCTATTCTGAAACTTTTTATTTTTTCTTCTGCTATCCTGTTCTAATACATTCTTTAAGGAATTTTCAGGTGCTATAATGATTGCTCCAATGGTTAATCCATATGAACTGAGGCTGACCAAAGAAGAGAAGCGAAGAATCTGGGGGACATGGACAGTAAATAAAAAAATGATGTATTTTTTAGCTCGGAAATTTCCTAAATTACTTCCATACTTCTACCGCAGAAGTTTCCTTTCTGGAAACCATGGTCAGATAGATAAGTGGTTTTCCTTCTCAGTTGGTAAGAGGGTGAGTCTTCTTAACTAAAAATGATATGCATTTCTAATTTTGACTTGTTTGGCGTGTGGTAATGGTTGTTTGCTAGGCCAAACATAAAGAAGCATAGAAACATTGAAGAAATTCAATATCACGATAATTAGGTCTATCTGTGCTGATAGTTCTAAAGAAAGAATATTAACTAGGTTAAATCGAAAGTTTCTCACTGAAGACTATGAATCATCTAGGATAGAGCTCTGATAAAGGACAGAGTTTTCAAAGAATTCTGGCAGAGGGATGTCGAAGAATCAGTTCGACAGGGAAACACAAAACCATTTGTTGAGGAAGCGGTCTTACAGGTTTCAAATTGGGGTTTCAGCATTGCAGACCTCAAAGTACAGAACAAACTTATGGGTAAAGGCATTCTTGGTTGGCTTAAATCAGTCTATAGTCCTGCAGAAACAAGATTGACGGGATTTCTTGGCCCAATACACATATGGCAGGTCAGTCAACTGTCTTTATGGTCCTCATTTAGGCTTCTCTTCATTTCTAATCGTTTGGTGCTGGAATTATATTATGATGCATGTTATGTATACAAATCAGTGACCTTTTTTTCCTCAAATATGAAGAATCTCATGTTTGGATTAAAAAAGTTGGGTTTGAGGAAAGAATTTTGAGCTAACGATTTCAAACAAATTGTGAAATTGAAAAGGCTTGAATAGTCAACTCTACAATCAAAAGTTAGAACCAACAGGTCCTCAAATTGTCCATTCGAAAAAATGGAAACCATTCTTATTGGATGATCACGATACTTCTAGAAAATCAAAATTCTTGCCGCTTTTATTCTTTCTCTTTTGTCCCATACTCTAAAAATTAGGAAAAAAGGGGTGAAAAAGAGGAAAAGGGAGTAGTCACAAGTATCTGATTGTATGTGTAATTTTTTTCGTTCTTTCCAATGTCAAATGAAGAAAAGGAATGTCCATGCATCTAGGCAAAAAACGATTAATATCTACCAATAGACTTGCTAAAGCCCTGAAGCCCTAAAGATAACTCAAAATGGTTACTAAAAATTCATAGCTTGGAACTTGTATTTATGGTTGACATCGAAGCAGTAAAACTCCAATCGAAACACAATCTCAACTCTCAGAAGAAAAAATACTTAAATCCAATCAAACTCAGGAAATAGTTTCAATGTGCATCCTTCTGTTCGTTATCATATCCAAAGTTTTGTTATGATGATTATTCGTTATGTTGATTCCAGTGAAAAGCACCATGTATTCATATACATCTTGCATGTGAAATAGGGAGCTGAAGATAGGGTGGTCCCTCCATCAATGAGTGAATTTGTGCAACGGGTTCTACCAGATGCAATGCTGCATAAGCTTCCATATGAGGGCCATTTCACCTACTATTATTTCTGCAACGAATGTCACAGACAGATGTTCTCTATAGTTTTTGGACATCCTCAGGGCCCTCTTACCCCAGACAAGGATCAAACTCCCACTGACGATGATGAACAAGAAAACACTGAGGTCATTTTCAGTGACAGAATCAGACAAAGATAATGTCTCTGCTATAGCCTGACAATAAGAACTATAAATTTCGGCTCCTGGTTGTCTGAACAGTAGTAGAGTAGAGGCACATTAGAGAACAGCCAGAGATTATGATATAAATAGGTATTTACGGGGAGAGAATATACTCATTTTCACTGAAATGGGAATTTTTGAATAGTTTTTACACGGAAAAATTTCTTACCTACACATGTACCTGTGTTTTCAGACCAAAAAGCTCAGTTGTTTCGATCATGCCATGTTAGTAAGGAGTGGAACACACCGTGTTGTACATGTAAAGACTTGAAACCGCATAATACGAAGAAATTGCAGGCATTCATCACACCTAGTATTTTACCTCTGAATTTTCATCTTTTCTGCTATGTTTTCAGATCTTTGGTTTCAGTGAGAAAATTACTGAGGAAAATATCTTTCCTGCATTGAATTATGTATTTTTACTCTTTTTTTTTAAAATCTATGCACATGCACGTTAGAAGTCTGTTAGGGGCTTGAACTGCTAATCTCCTATATTATGTGAGAGACTTGTGCCGTTGGACCAAATGCTACTTGACATGTAGTTTTACTCTTTATGTTATAGGTGTTTCGTTTTATCTATACCATATACAAAGTGTAAGAATATTAGTGATATTTTATATTATGAATTGATAGAATTAACTCGATTTTCAAAAGATAATTGATGCTTCCACACCTACCATTTAATATCTATCAATAATTGGATTTGTATAAGCCTTTGCTTATTCCAAACAAGATTTGGCGAGAGCTAGATACCAACGAATTCAATTGAGGACTCGCTAGCCATTGTTTGTATGTAAGAAAGTTCCAGAGGAAAAATGATTTATAAGAAAAATTAATAATGCTCAAATTTATCGTTGATATAGAATTTAAATTATTTTAAAATATTATTATATTGATATATATTTCGTGAAAAAAATATTTCGAAAATTGAGAGAGTGGAATAAGCTATTTCAATCCTCCAACTCTTCCTCGTTTTGGACAACTATTAAATCCTCAAAGATGAACAATGAAAATAAAGTAGGGTATTTTTCACCAATTTTGCCTTGTCATAAGTTGCACTCATCTATTTTTGGAAAATTAAAAAAAAAAAATAGTTGCAGAAGGAAGCATAAGTGCATAACTATCAGACAATGCCACGTGACTCAAAGCACATAAACGGATGCAAACCTATTTATATTCCACTCTTTATTCCTCCTTCCTGTTCCGCCCCTTCTCTCTCTCTCTGCTCACCGACGAGCGTATCTCTCTCCCTTACTGTCATTCTACAAGCGACGCCCCAATTTTACATCTCTGTTTTCTGAATTCAGTTTAGGAAGAACCATCGGGAGGTTTTAATTTTGTGTTATCTGATTTTAGATTTTCCAAGAAGTCCGGAAAATGGCAAACACCACTACCAGCAATGTTTATGTTCACGTTATTGAGGACGTCATCAACAAGGTCCGCGATGAGTTCATCAACAATGGCGGCCCCGGAGAGGGCGTTCTCGCCGAATTGCAAGGAGTAATAATTCCTCGCATTTTTATTAATGAATTCTTGAAATAATTTTAGGGTTTACAAGATTTAATTTTGGCGTGGTTTGTGTGATAAAAGGAGTTTATTTGGTTGGTAGATGGTTCTGCCTTACTGGGTTCTGTAATTGTTGGATCTGTGGCACTAACCTAAGTGTTGATCAGTTTATGGTGGAAATCTACAGTTATGGGAACTGAAAATGATGCAAGCTGGAGCAGTGTTGGGTCCCATAGACAGGTCCGCCACGCAAAAAGCGGCAGGAGCAGGGGGTCCTATCACGCCTAATCCGGTGCATGACCTCAACGTACCGTATGAAGGCACTGAGGAGTATGAAACTCCCACTGCTGATTTACTCTTTCCTCCGGTGAGGGCTCCATTTTTATGTCAAGGCATTCTAAGTTCTGTAGTTAATGATTATTTACTAAAATTGGGGACTTCCAGACCCCATTGCAAACTCCTATGCAGACACCATTGGCAGGTGCGGTACAGACGCCACTCCCTGGAACAGTTCAGACTCCTCTTCCTGAAAGTGATAACAGTTCGATGTATAACATTCCAACTGGTGGCACCCCGATCACCCCTAATGAGTACTCATCTACTGATGATAATGGTGGTGTTCCGGAAATAAAAGCTGGACCTGGAAGACCTAGTGCATATATGGTATCATCACACTTAACCTTCTTTACAGTTGGGTGGGTGTGACTTTTCTTGTTTTGGCTAAGAACTTGTGTCAAGAGACCTCTTCAACCCCCGTTTCCATTTTTATAGAGGTTTTAGTGATATCATAGGATATTGAAATCGTAAGTGCTACTATGAGATATTTAAATCCTCTTTCTCAAGATAAGGTCCAGACCTGCATGTCCCTTTCTTTGCTTGGTGGTAGGTGGTAAAACTGAAATTTGTATTTTACTTCCTGCAGCAGCCACCTTCTTCTTGGCTGAATCAAAGGCCTCCTCTTGATGTAAATGTTGGTAAGTATACTGGTAGAAGCCTGACATATAGGTGTTATGTAGTGTCCAAATATAGATATGGATGGTGATAGTATATGAGAAAGATGAAAACTGATGGAAGGCAGTGTGATTATTTCAATTTCGTACATTAAGTTTTTGTCTCTCTTTTTGTAGCTTATGTGGAAAGTCGGGAAGATGGTGAGAGGGGAGCCCCTCATCATCCAACAACTCAGGTGATTGTCATTTGTGTCAGGCTTATATTAAGCTCTAATTGGTTAGTTCTTCTCAAGACAGATATGAGCTGTCTGTGTTTATTGTTAAAGGCTATATGGGTTTCTTATAGGAGCTTATTATTAAGGAGCCATTTCGGTTTCTTATAGGAGCTTATTGTTAAGTACATTTTAATGATAGTATCCATGCATGCTTCAAGAAAATACATTCTATCAGTTTTTCTCCATTTCTCTTGAACATTTTTTGTTGGTTTCACATTATCATTGCATTTAACCAGTAACAGACATAATGCTGGAGAAAACAATGCAGGACTTTCTCATGATGTCTTCTGGAAAGCGAAAACGGGAGGACTTCCCTGCACAGAACCATGCTCGTGGATACATCCCACAGCAAGATGGAGCTGGAGATGTTTTACCAGATGTGTTGAAGGTAGACCTTTTCATTCTAAGCCTCAATCCCCAGTAACTACTCCCTCATTATTTGTTGTACGAAAGGTTATCCTGGCTTTCAGTCAATACAATGCAGAGTTTCTTAAACTTATCACACTTGTCTTGATTTTTTAGAGCACCTCTTGACAACTCGCAAACTGTTGACGCACAATTTTGCTGATTGAAGAAAATTCCTAGATCTGTATCCCTTATACCTATAGGTTGTCATTGATGGATATTTATTCTACATTACTCTGGAGGTTCTAGAAAACATCAAATGTTCAAAATAAAAATGCTAAAGTCATATATCCAGCAATACCAGATCTGAAAACTTCTTTCATAATGCTTCATTCTTCTCCTCTGCTTGGTATTGACAATTATTATGGATTTATGGATTCTTCCAACTTTGTCACTAAGCTAAGAGACTGTTTGTCGCTTATAACTTATCCTAGTTATTTATGTCTATAAATCATTAAATAAGTTCATTGATGGCCATGTGTGCCTTGATGTGCTTCCATCAAACAATTTTTGCATCTAAATGTTCTTCCTTTTACTTGTATAAAGTTCTTCTGATGAACTGCAAAATTTAAAAATTAGCTTCCAATGTTATGTACTGGAACTGTTTCTGAAATGCTTGATTTCCTGTTTTAATGTTTTAGCTTTCAGAAATTTAATAGCAGCTAAGGTTGCCTTAATAAAACTTGAGGAATCCACAGGGAGATAGAGCCTTTGTGAGACCAGTGAGAATTAGATTTAGGCTAATCTGCTAAGAGAAGTGATTATGCCATAGGAACTGATTAGGTTAATTTTTATCAGCCGTATCTCACCATCTGAATAGTATGACTTTTCCCCAAAGCCAAAATGTATGAGATGGAAGTTGGAAAAGATAGATGAAATAGACAAAACTGGGAGTAGGATAGAATTTAATGGATCTCCTATAATTTCTTTGTTAGGCACTGACTTCTTTTTTGTTATTATTTCATCCTTATTTGATGAATGGGGCCTTTCGGTACAATCAAATAGAAAGCCACAAGGGCACCATATTCTAGGAGCCTGACTGCGTAATCTATGTGATTGGATGGATTAATCTTTCCCTATCTGTTGAGTATCAATGGCTCCTTGCTCCTCTCTATCTTCGGACTCTAAGTCGGATTTTCCATAGAGAAACCTGTGATAAAAAATAGAACAAGATCTATTTCGCATCATATGTAATGGATTCCTCAATTTGGCTGATGAAGTTACATGACTCAATCTCTTTCATTCTGGCGGTGGTGAGGAAAAGGGGTTGGGGATGTGGGGACTACTCAGTGGCAGTTGATTCCTGTGGCATAATCGTCAACTTTACTTGGAGATAGGGTCTTTTCAATGATTTGTTATCTATTAAAAAGGTTACCTTGCTCTAGAAGAACTTGCAAACATGGTTTGGAATTATATTCTAGACATGACTGCAACAAAGGGTGGGGGATGCTTGATCTTTATGATTCACTTCTCCACTGGCCTCCTAGTGGATTGCTAAGCATTAAAACCTTCTAGGTTTTTTGTTTTTTCTTCTATTTTCACTGCATCTTTGTAATTTATCAGTGGTCATTTGGCAGGTGTGTGGCGGGAGTTTCCATCAAATGCCTGTTCAAGGGGGATCATTGCCTTCTAGGATCCCTCAGTTGGATGGGCCCATACCTGACCAATATGATGATGTGCTTTCTACACCTAATGTGAGTCTACCTCCAGTTTATTCTTAGATATGCATGTAAGACTCATCGTTGAGACCATAGTATTAGAACTAGTAAAAATCTTTCTGGTAATGAAAGCCTATCTCCTGGCATTTTTCTTTTATTTTGGGTCCTGAGGAATTTCTTGATGTTCGAGCCACAATTTGATGATTGAAAGATTTATACATGTGGAAGGGGTGGTGGTTGTGTTGACTTGCTATTATGAAACGATCCCTTATGTTGCCCAAGCTATTTGGCCTTTTCTATTCCAAAATGTGTTGCTGAAAACTGTGAAATTTTGTTGTAAATCTTTTAAACATTTTTCTTAAATTGTCTCTAAATGTCAACATGATGGGATGACACTTGAGATTCCAAATTTCTTGAACTGCTACTTCAATAAAAGCAGCAGAATAATGTAATCAGACTGCTGTAATTACTAATTATTAAAGAAAGCAATTTACTAATATGTCAGGACATGTTTTGTTCTTGTCGAGGTCCTTGTAAAGGTTTTAGACTTCCCCTAGTTGGTAAAATAAAATTTATGATCCATTGCTTATTGTAGCAACTTCTTACTATTGTAACACTTTCCTTCTTTGCTCTTCTTCTCGTTTTCTTTTTTCGTTCCTGTTTTTACTTATCGATGCATCTTTAGTTACTTGTAACAAAAAATTCAATGTTTAGCCAAAAATAAACTTATGAGATAATGTAACCATTGCACTCAAACTATTCCCTGTTTTTGCTCTGCTTATTTTGGAATTAAAAATTGTTATCTGAAATTCAAATATAATATAATTTGACAACAAGCATTGTTGTGGTAGCTAGCTTTTACCCTTCCAGGCTTTTGCAATTCCGTTACTGTTTTGATTTACCTTGTATCATTGAAAAACATTAACTTCTATTCTAATTGTTCTTGGATGGCTTTGTGAGTTCAGAGAAGAATTTGTTCCACCTCTACTTGAGCTTGAGTTATTTTATAGCTTTGCCAGTGGTCATAAGTATC
The DNA here is from genome assembly GCA_014898725.1 of Jacaranda copaia. Classification (NCBI taxonomy): domain Eukaryota; kingdom Viridiplantae; phylum Streptophyta; class Magnoliopsida; order Lamiales; family Bignoniaceae; genus Jacaranda; species Jacaranda copaia. The sequence goes on from JACGDI010005432.1 coordinate 905,254, forward strand.
TCTGCTCTAGAGAATGCCGCCATTTCTTGGATTTTGACAACTGGCCAAGAACTTTAACATGTTACTTTTCTTTTCTACATCTTTAATTCCTAGATGTATGTATTTATTGGGCTTATTATGGTTGTTAGCATACCCTAAATGTTGCAGATGACAAGCAGCCATTTGCATGCAAAGGAATTACAAGGCTGTGAATCTCTTTCCAGCGATTAACTTTTATAAAATATATGATTTTTCTTTAATACAATTAAATATGTGGAAGCATTTTTGGGAGAATTTAAATTATTCTTAATCTAATAGCATTGGTTGAACGGCATTATTTGTCAACCGTGTTAGAAAGGTTGGCAAAAAAAAAATGAAAAAAATGTAGATCAATTGGGATTTCCACGCACCTTCTTATTCTTGGTTATTTTCTCTTTCTATAATCTTCTATTTTGTTTTATTGTATTGTACCTCTTACAACTGTCATGTACAGTATGTATGTTGTGCAAGATGAATTCACTTGAAGCCACTTTTTCTTTTCTCTAAACTAACTTGGTTGCCTATTTGAACCTTGAAAGATATACAACTATCAAGGAGTAGTCAACGAAGACTATAATATAGTGAACACGCCTGTGCCAAATGGTAAAGTGATCATCTAACTTGAGCATCTCCTGTGTTACAAAAGTATTTATGATTAAGTATTGATTTCCATCCCGCTGTACTTCCAGAGGTGCAAGCAGCAACTCCTGCTCCTGGTCAGAATGATATTGCAGATGCTGTTGATGATGATGATGAACCCTTAAACGAAGATGATGATGATGATGATCCAGATGATGTGGACCAAGGGGAGGATCTGAGCTCAACACATTTGATTCTAGCTCAGTTTGATAAGGTGCTGATCTGGACTTCTCTCTCTTTGCTGATTTTCTTGTGAAAATGTTAATCTCATTTATTTAGTTGTATTACATCTATGGTGGTGCTATTTGTAATTGGACATTTGAATGAAAATACAGGTGACAAGAACCAAGAGCAGGTGGAAATGCACGTTGAAGGATGGCATTATGCACATAAATAACAAAGACATTCTGTTCAACAAGGTGTGTTTTGTCTTTGTAAAAGGCTTCCTTTTTTATTTCGACTTTATGCTCCTCCCTTTAACATTTTCTGAATTCATTTCTCTGGGACTGAATCTTTTTTGGGTGTTGGTTTTCTTCCCCAGGCATCAGGAGAATTTAACTTCTGATTTCGTCTTGGCTGCTGAGTTACCAGGAAAATGAGTGATATATTCCGTATCTTTTTCCACATTGTATTTCGTTTCTCATACTGAATGAAGAGGAGAGCAAATTAGAATTTCTGATGGCTGCATGTACATAAGGGAGATTTTTGGTTCCAACAATGAGAGTTTAAAGTTGTAAGAATCTTTGACCTGATGAAGAATTTCATTTGCTGTATACTGGGAACAGTATGTTATTCTTTTATTCAGTTCAAATATGTAGTAGTGGTCATACACTAATTTCATGTCACTGTTGGTAGGTTCCAGTGTGTTGCTGCTGTTTGATTGCCCATTTTTGGTAACTTTTGTGCATATAATTTTGGAATAGCAGTAGGCAATGCGAACATGGCAATAAGTTTGCTAGCTTTGAAGGTTCTGTCAATCATGGGGCTTTGAAATTGTGTTACCACCCTTGGGACTTGATTCTTTTTTAAGAGCATAATTTTAAGATGTACATATTTTATTTTTTTTGAAAGAACATTACAAATAGTTAATAGAATTCAATTATCAAATTAAGAAGATTATTAGTACAATAAGTTAATAAAATTTAATTATCAAACCAATTAAATTGAAGTATAAACTTCATAATTAGATATATATATATATATATATATATATATAAAGTACACAAAGAAATCATTTTGAGTTCGAACATATAATTTCCTACATGATAGGGCATGCTATTAGATGACAGCCACTAGACAGATATATATACTTTCAGTAGGTCAAGAAGAAGAAGAAAAGGAGGACATTTGGAGCTTAAGATAATTTGAGTTTTAAGATAATAAAATTTAATTATAAGTGTATTGCAAAAATACCCCTCAAATTGTATCAACTTTGCAACTGCGCCCCCGCCCCCCCAAGTAGATAAATACTGTCATTTCATAAACCAACTTTATTCAGTTTTAGTCAAGGGCAAAAATAGCCTAGAGAACTAATGGAGTGGTTCACAATCTTTGATAGTCTGGCAGTACTTAAAATATATATACTCACGCTGACTCCAAGGCTGGAAAAACATTATCAGTTCATCGTATTTAATTATTTAAAATAAAAATGTTTGAAATCCAAACACAACGTAACATTTCGTCAAGAACCATGTGCAGGATAGTCTTCTCAGTTCATCCTCGTCTGCCTATTTTTTCTGCCATTCTTGAGAAGCATCCAGATACTATTTTTTTGGCTCTAAAATGGCATCATCGTATTTCAGCTTGCGCTGCAGTTGCTATGTGCTTCTCTTGCTCTTTTCCTTCTCTTCATTTCCCCTCTTTCTCTATTGGTCCTATTTCTCCACTGCCTGCCCTCCAAGAATCCTTCAAATCTCCATTGACAAAAACAATCAAGAATTAAACCTCCTCACATATCCATCTTCATGGAATCTCCTCAACTTTTCCTCCAAACCACCACAAAGATTTCTCAAAATAGCCCTTTTTGTCAAGAAATGGCCTCAGAAGAACCACGCCGGAGGTCTCGAACGTCACGCCTTTACATTGCATTCTGCCCTCGCCAAACGCGGCCATGAGGTCCATATTTTCACGTCATCCCCAACTTACTCACTCTCAATCAGAAATTTATATTTTCACCCCTCAAAACCAACGGCTGCCGGTTATCTAGACCAAGCCACCGTTTGGAAGCAATTTCAAGCTGAGAACTCGACCGGAAGACCCTTCGATGTGGTTCACACGGAAAGTGCAGGGCTTATGCACACTAGAGCAAGAAATCTGACTAACTTAGCTGTTAGTTGGCATGGAATTGCCTATGAATCTATACATTCCGATATTATTCAAGAACTCTTGAGGGATCCTCAAATGGAGCGGTCGTCTATTCTAACGGAGAGGGTTTTGAAGGTTGTCGAAGAAATTAAGTTTTTTCCACGCTATGCCCACCATGTTGCTACCAGTGATCATGTTGGGGATATACTGAAAAGGATCTATATGTTACCTGAAGAACGGGTTCATGTTGTACTAAACGGCGTTGACGAGGAGATTTTCAAGCCGGGGGCGAAAGATTTCAGGTCCAAATTTGGTATTCAAGGGTCCATGTCATTAATTCTTGGAATGGCGGGAAGATTGGTCAAGGACAAGGGGCATCCCTTGATTTTTGAAGCATTGAAGCAAATCTTCAATGAAAGTTCAGCTTTCCGGGATAGTGTTATCGTTCTTGTGGCCGGAGATGGTCCTTGGGGTGCTAGATATAGAGAACTTGGATCTAATTTACGTGTTTTGGGGCCATTGGATCAAGATCAACTAGCTGGATTTTACAATGTAATTGATATTTTTGTAAATCCAACACTGCGTGCTCAAGGGTTGGATCACACATTATTGGAAGCTATGCTTGTTGGGAAACCGTTGATAGCCACAAGACTTGCCAGCATCACAGGTTCAGTGATTGTCGGTAAAGATATTGGGTACACATTTTCTCCCACGGTAGAGGCACTGAAGAGGGCTCTGTATGATGTGTGGAATGAAGGGAGAGTGATGCTGGAGCAGAAAGGGAAATTGGCCAGGAAAAGGGCTTTGCAATTGTTTACTGCTACCAAAATGGCCGCAGCTTATGAAAGGCTATTTTTGTGCATTGCGGAGATGAGTCAAAAAGGCACCAATGATTACTGCAACTTACAGACATAATTTGTGGCGGAAGATGGATCTGGAGCATGCTCTAGATGGGTTGGGTATAACACACCCGGTCCAATTGTGACCGTTGGATTTGCATAGATGGGTTTCACCCCCTATAAATCCAATAGTCACAAGTGGTCCGAATGAATTGCACTTGGTCCACAGTGGAATGACCCAGCTTAGAGGATAGTAGAAGGAAAGTGCCTAGGTTGTCCCTTACCAGGTAGTCTAAATTGCTAAATTTTTTAAAGTACCCAAATTTGTCTATCAGAAAAGATCAGGACAACGTGGCTCTGTTTACAGAATCAAAATTACACACGCTCCATTCCTAAAACAAGCCAAAATCATATATACTTCTCAATCATTTTCCCGAAACAATCGGTGTTTATTCTGTTTCTACATAGAACTGTCAGAAAATAATTTATCCCTTAGAATAAAATAAAAAGCACGTCAACACATCCACATCAACTCATAGGTCAAGGCTAACAAATGCAGCAAAGAAGTTCCGGCACATAAACAGATGTACAAGAAGGTAAAAGGAGGGCAGGAGAAGTATGACAATCTCGCAATTTGATTCAAGTCACAAATTCAGAAAGATATACATAACTGGAAGAACCCACCATAAAAGCTCCAAGTTCTGCCACAGAAGGCTATATACTACTATGTGAAATCTATACGAACTGCCCAAGCTTCAGGATTCCTGCAATTTAATTTGACAAGTGGACACAATCAGAAGAACAAATAAATAAGTATGCCCCAAGAAAGATAGGCATAATAAACTTAGTAGGTTTACCGCTTTAAATAGACGTAGTAATTTGATGACTCACAGGAAAAAACATTGCAACAATTATTCCTTTTGGCTCTTTCTCTTTCAAAGTTAGTGTTGCCAAGATTAAATAGCAGCAAAGTGATCAAAAACCAATCAAGAATAATAGAAATTAGAAAGCATGTCACCTAAATAAATAAATAATTTAATGAAGCCACTGTCCACATCCTTGAAAATGCCAGAGAAGATATATGTACTTATGTGGCACAAACACAGATGATATCAGCAATAGTAATAAAAATAGCCTATTGAATTTACTGAGGCATTGAAGGTATGAAGATGAATATTTGGAATCAACAATGAAACATATGGGGGTGGAGGAAGGGAAAACGAAAACCAACAAGAGAGAAAAACTTAGCACTCTGAGGCCCGAGCCTACAATCTAAACTTTTTTGTTTTTTCTTATTTCACAACATTAGACAAGCTTGGTCCAGAATAGCTAGAATATCAAAGGTTTCAACCCTACCTAGACAAATGGAACTTAAACATATTCATGAATAGCCCCATTTTGCCGTACCTAAACAAATAGAGAAGGATTCACATGCATTGGGCACTAGACAGAGTCTTAATAATAAAGCGACCCTGCATAAAAAAAAAATTGACAGATTTTTAGTCTCTGTACCTTCATTAAACAGCATGTAAAGTTCAACTCAAAATTCCCAATAAGTTTACCTTCCCACCAGTTTCCTCTTGAAGCACCATGTGAATTGTTTCCACTGGGATCATCTACTCCCCCATCTTTCTTGTACTGATGCATTAATTAGTACAATTCTGTTATGTGATTTTGTTAAACCGAATATAAATTGGTTTCCAGACGTATAAACTCACGTTAGTATATGACCCTGATGTTTGAGGACTTGAAGACTTGATATACATGTCTTCTTGCCCTCCATAGTAAATAGATGAACTCAGGGGGCATGGTTCGGATCTTTCCTGAAAGATTGAGTTCCTTTCTTTGCCTGAAATGAAACTGCTCTCACCTCCCTTATACTTAAGCATGTCACCTGCAAATAAATGAATTACTTTCAAGCATTTTATTCAGATGCGTGAAAGACTTGCAGGCAATTTTTTCTCTATTGTTACTATGGGCAATAATTACACAGGTCAGTTATAATAACTAAATCACGGGCTCATTTGGGATTTATGGCTACCTTAAAACAAAGAATAATATAAAATATTCTTTTTGTTCCCACCTACACATATGGAAAGAGCTCACTTTTTAGCCGTTTTGCAATTGTCATGTAGCAGAATTTACAGAAACAAGAAAGTTATACCTTCTAGAGCTGATGAATTTCATATGTATAAATACCTCAAATCTAAATGAGTTCAGCCAAAAAATATAGTGCAACAAAATTATGTAAGGTTAGATGATGTATTCTCTCGCTAAAACTAACAATAGCTTGGCAGTGTGAAAATGTGAACTGAACCAAAATGGAATATCATAATAAGAGCGCTACATCCCACTGGAATGCCACTGCTGGTTTGGACATGATAGAAAGATCAGAATTATTAGAAATGATTATATAAAAATTTAGAGCACGTCAATCGAACAAAAGCTTCTCAAAGGATGTTTAGAACACCTTTTCGCAATCATACTTATACATGTTAAGTTCCAGTCACAGTTTTCAAAATCAAAATCTTTGGCAGTTTTGCTTGCAATGAATGGACTAATGAAGATAAAAATGTTTACAAAAAACTAGGCCAGATTTTCTGCTTCGCATAAAAGTGATAAGTTATAGCAGTTTTAACTGTACTCTTGCCTCCAAGGACCAGTTTACTGAATCAGGCAGTCCCGATTAGATATAACAAGTTACTCTAATATTCTCAATTGCCCGAGACATTGGCTGATAGGGCAAAAGAAAGTGACATAGAGTTTATAAGTTGCATAAATCATTGGCAAGGTATCCATTCTTGCAAGTATCTTACCAGAACATACAGCATATGCTCTTAAATATCAAAGTTGTTACACAATCGGAATACAATATCATATTCTCATGTAGCTGGTGCAAAGCTGAAAAGGGTAAACATGGACTAGAATACAATAAGAAGAAGGAAAATAAACCGAAAAAGAAAAAAGAATGATGAATTTGACCCAAATATCGAAACCTAACAACTACATGCGATGAATAGGACATGTATCCTTTATCTTCTGAATTCGTTATACATTAAGAAAGAAGACCAGATTATATATGGACAAGCCCATTCTTCTATTTCAACTGCAACTGAACAGATTTAAATCCTATCAAAAAAGATCTACTTGCCATCATTGACAATACAGTTGCAAAAGCAACATGTAATCCACAGACATGCGCATGCCCTCTCGCACACAGAGAGAGAATTAGAGAGGGGAAAGGAACATAGGAAAAAACTTTTTACCCTGAATTCCTGCATTCTGACTCCCAGTGTCCAGCTTGTGATCATTTCCAATAAGCTTAGAAGTGGAGTAGTTCTTTGTTCCAACCTAATCATAATTGGAAGATAGATATGAAAACGAACTGAAAAAGAAACAGATATCGGAAGTAATCCAGCAAGGAGAAGACAAAAACTAAAAAAAACAGCCAAATAAGTAATGAAACTCAGTTCACCAATTCAAAATCCTGCAATTATTCCATCTCAGCAATAATCCTCTTATGAAGCAAGCAGGAGCGCAGTATCAAATGTGAAATTCACAAGTATCCTTAAGTCTTCATATTTAGCTTTCTAAATATTCAACTCGATCCCTCCTAATGTTGATGGGAAAAATAACATCAAATTTGGGTAAAGTTTATTCAGTTTATACATTAGATTGCCAACCTTCATTATTGACAAAACAAAAGCAGCAACCATTGAAGCTTTTTATGCTCACCATAGTGTCAAAAGTATTTTAATATGTAAAACCCATCAAAATACCTGATTAACTAAAACAATTGAGCACCTGTAAACACGATTTTGACGATAAGCGATCGCAAGCAGTCATAACAGCTAACAAAACCAAGCAATGAAAGACTAAAGCATACCCTGGATGGGGCTGGAAAGATTGAGGAGAATATCCCATTTGAAGTCGACTTTGGGGACGAAATCTTGGCACCAAAAAGATCGTTGGCGAATGATGAAGGTGAGGAAGATGAACCCATTTGCTTCTTGTTTTCCATTATTATGACGCCCACTGCCCCTTTCTTTTCTTTTTCTGTGCTCACAAATGGGTTGGTTATTGTATGAATGTGGAACAGTTACAGTCACACTGAAAGTTCAGTCGTTAAAGATGGATAGGATTTTTCTTTCAAAGGCAGAAAAAAGACAGCGGAGAGCACGTGAAGATGAGGGGTTTTAGTTGCAAGCGAAACCGACTCGTCTGGGTTGTGTTGGGCTCTTCCATTTACAGCGCTCTGTTTGTTTTATTCCATAAGTTGGGTCCACCATCTGCCACAAATACGGATAAGATCCCTTTTCCTCTTTCCTGTAACTGGGTATGATTCTTGAGCTCCGCCCACTTATTTATTATTAGTTATTTTGGCACACTTAATATAAGTTTTAAATTTTTTATAATGTGAAAATTTATTTTTTATATAATATTACAATTTAATAATAATAATAATAATAATAATGGATGAGAAAAATAAATAAATAAAATTTGTAAAATTTGGTAATGATGAATTTGGTATTGGACCAAGTTTGGCATATTTTCATGAACCGGTGTCTAAGTTAGAAAACTTTGATTTCTTCTCAAATTGATATTTATTGTTGGACTTAATATTTGAGAGCGATAATGTAAAAGCTACTTCATTTACTCTCATTAAAACGTCAGTAAATACAAACTTATAAATTGAGTATACAAGTAAAGTATGTTAGTTCTTGTAAGGCAATATTGATGCTTTTATAATATATTTCTTCCCAACAATTAGACCATGAGATAATAAAGCGGCATTGTCATCATTGGAACCCTTTATTGATGTCCCATACGAGCTTTTAGAGTTTGAGTTTGTGGGCTGGTTAAATTTGAAGATGATTTTGTATTATTTTTTGAATAAGTTTTCATTATTTAATCCACAAATCTGTATATTCGTTCGTGATCAAAGTTGATTAGAAAATATTTCTTGATATGTCAAGCTTAGAGACATTCCCAATAAAGTACACGATCACCAAAATTGAACAAGTTCAATCAACTAACAAGTAAGAATCTCTTTTTTTAAGTGGTCCTGAACGTATTGACAAAGAAAAATAATGTTTTCAACTATATTAATGAATACCGTAAGCTTCAATAATACATGCCGCTCCACTATGAAGTATCAAATAGTTGGACCACCAAGCCACAAAAGTCATTGTAAGTATTAAATATGCTTGCATCATATGCTACGAAGACTTGTTCTTCCAAGCATAAGTTCTAAAACCTTTAAAGGTTAATAATGTGAAATAAGCTGCGTGCTTGAAAAAGTTCAAAATACTTGGCCATATGTTCACCCACACGTTTCACCATTCAAGCCTCGATTGCTTTGAGTTTGGAAAGCAAGTGGGTGTGAAGATGGCATCTATGTAGACGTATTATAATGAATAAGGAACATGGTCATGGGCTTGCTTAAACTTGTTGGGGTAGATATTTCTTTCAAACTGCTGTACATTTTTACTGATATAAGAATTGCCAAAGAAAAATAATTACCGTGAATCATTCTATTTGAAGCTTTGAAGATAGAAGCACATACCTTGTAAATTTTGGTATGGTAGATTAGAGTTACCTAACCAATATAATATGAAAGAAATGCAATCAAATAAATTATCTCTTAGATAAAGGGACACATCAATTGACTAGGATTGCAAGAGATTTTTGGCCTAAAAAGTCTCTTTCAGGATGACCTAACAGGGGTTTTTGTACATTTGGTTGGTCCTTTAAGCCAAAGGTTAGACCAATAAGAAATAAATAGGCTATTAAAATTATTTGGAAGTCTATTGTATACAAGAAATAAGTATTGTGTCTTCACGACAAAGATCCAGTATTGGCACGAACAACTCTTTGGCAGAATGACGATTTCATCATTGAAATCTCTATGTACAGGCAATCCATAAGGTCCACAAACCCCATAAAGAGTGATAATTCTCCAATAGTATTGTCCAAAATATTTGTAGAAGAACACTATAGCTCGAGAAGATCATGGAAGTCATTCTTGTTACAAAATACATGAAAAGTGAGATATGAATGACTACCTAAATCTTAACTTGATAGAGAATATCCTTGTGATGGCCTAGCATGTCATATGCTTGCTCCCATAGCTTATATGAAATAATATTTTGCCAAATTTGGATGGTTGAATTACTCATGTGCCTTCATTAATGTCGAGATGGTGGGTTTTCAAATGAGAATTTTGTGAGCATAACTTTAATCCCATGAAGTGATAGACTCTAGTAGTAAGTCTTGCAAATATAAAGAAACACGAGAATGCTAGTCAAACGCTCCTTGGTTTGTGCCTTGGAGTATTGAGTGCTTATAATCGATTTTTAAACACATATGGTCGTACTTTTGACTTTAAAATTATTTTTCCAATTCAAATGACATGCATGAAGCCGATTTATTATGAATCTCAATGTCTATCTTTATAAAATTTCTAAATTTTATACAAGAATGATGCCAAAAGGGGAGAAATATCAAATCTTTATGAAAGGGATTAAATTAGAAACCAAAGAAAGGTGGAAGAAAACAACTCCAATTTATAGTATACTTTGCATCTTTTCATAAACTTTATGAAGCAAAATTCTCAAGCTGTAGCACTCGAAACACACAATAGGTAACGGATAAGCAACCTAGTCATCTTAGTATTTGATAAAAAAGAATTACTTCAAATATTGTCTCTTATAAATATTTGATATGTTGTTTGATGAGTTTTGAAGTGAGGGTATTTGTTGACATAAAATTTTTGGAATAAATAATTATTTAACAGTCTATATAAATTAATTGTTAATTTTGATTTTAATTCATAATAAATTTGTGTTTTGAATTTATTAGACAAGTCTATTTGAATAGGTAACAAAAGTTCTATTTATTTGTGTAAATAAATAAATAAATGAAAAAACATAATTTGTATTGATATCAACAAAATTTTGTAATTTCTGCCATGAGTTTAGAGAAGATTGCTCATCTTCACAATTGTCGCGAGCAAACATATTAATGACGAGGAAGGCATTTTTGTTATGCTACTAATACTTGTACTTGCTCGCCTATTCTACTCAAGACTGGCTAAGAGTTATGGGGCGTAAAACAAAAAAATAGGCTAATGGGCCAGGGGTATACTATGTGTAATGATTCCATCATTCACGATAAATAATAAATAAAAAGAAAATGCCATTCCAAAGACCCACACCCAAGTTTCATAGCTTTTGATTCGCTATCTCGATCATGATTTTCCTACCCCTAGAGGAAAAAGGTACTTCCCTTTTGGGCCGATTGTGGGCGAGGAGGGATTCGAACCCCCGACACCGTGGTTCGTTCAAAAAAAGTTTTGCCTTAATTCATATTTAAAAAGACAAGAATTAAAGGACTTGATCTTCATTTTCTCTGAATTTTATTTGAATTCAAATATTCAACTTGTTTGTCTTTTTCTTTCTTACAATCTTTTTGTAAAATCAAATTTGTATAAACAAAAGGGTATACTATTATTTAATATCCAAAAGAAATTGATATTAGAGAATTGAATTTTTCATTTCTTTTGGGTGTTTTGAAAGAAATATTTAGAAAAAATATATTTTAAATAGTGAATTTGGAAAACATCTGGAAAATAAATGTATGTTCAGAGTGATACATTTTATTATAATAATTTTTTTATGTGTTTTTATCTAATTAATAGTGTTATATTAAATTAATAATTTATCATTATTTCAAGAAATAATAAAAATATATATTTATATTCCAATCATTAGTTAATTTTTTTATTAGTATTTTAAAAGAACATATTTTTAAGATATTAGTTTTATTTTAAGAGAAGCGAAAATGAAAATGTTTTCCACTCAATTTCTGAATTCAAATCAAACCCTAGGGTCCATTTCTTCTCCATAGGCCACTAGGCAACAGAAGACAGCACTTAAAGAGGAAAGAGAACGGAGCTCCCCGAACCTCAAGAAGGGAAGTGGAGGGGTCCAGCACAAAATCTCCATCCAATTAGCATTAGGCAACAACACTAGGGCGGCGGATTTATCGACCTGACGATGCTTTTAGTTTTACAGATTATAAGTGTTGCCATCAAATGATCCACAAATATAATAATAATTGTAATAATTCTATGTACATTTGCATAGGATATAGTCCTCTCCGTCTCATCTCATCTCATCTCCCATTTTTAGTTTTCCATTTTTCTTATTTTTTTTGTCAGTTTTTTTCTTTCCAAATCCTTAATTTAGCTCTGCCCAAATAGATATTATCTGTATTCATCCTTTTGTCTGTTCTTTCTTTCTTTCTTGCTTGCTTGCTTGCTTTTTTCCAAGAACAGCATGTTGAAACCCTGAAGAATTATTTTTTCATTTTTGGGTATTTAGGGTTTGTGGGTCGTTGAATTTTAGGGTTGGAACCCTAGGAACCGAAGGAAAATAAAGGAGAGAAAGATATGGCGGCGAATGGGCAGGGGATAGAGCCTGCCTTGTTGGATGACATCATCAATCGGCTGTTGGAGTTTCGCAATGCGAGGACTGTGCGTCAGGTGCAGCTATCAGAGAATGAGATCCGAGCTCTGTGCACGACGTCCCGTGAAATCTTCCTATCCCAGCCTAATCTCCTCGAGCTCGAAGCCCCTATTAAGATCTGTGGTATTACAACTCTCATTCTCCTCTTGACTTCTTCGCTTTGTGGTTGGATTATTTGGCGTTACTGTGTTTGTGTGTATACCCAGGTTGTTTATGTTGCCTTTTTATTGACATTTCATTATTTTGGTTTGGAACTTTTATGAATAGTTGATGAATCTAGGGTAAAATGTTGGACTTCTGGAGGTGATTGCGTGCTACGACTTTTGGAAATTTTTAACTATTTATTGTTTGATATGACTCAAACTATGGGCGCACTTGTAATGCGGTATGGCACTGAAAAGTTCTTGGATTAAGATTTTCTTTTGCTGTTTCGGTGTGAATATGATGGCTTAAATTGGTTTTGCAAGTTTCTTGGGTTATGATTTTCTTAATCTGTTTCTGGGTGAATATGATGGCTTAAATTGGTCTTGCTTCAGAAAAGTGGGTTGGCTGTGGAACATGGTTTGCTGGAACTGTTGGGGAGAACGGAATGGAGACTAACTTTCCAGTTCCATTGCAATGTCGTGAAACAGTTGGGAACTTTTTGTGCATTTTATAGTTTAAAGTATTTAAAAATTTTCAAAAAAATATGTAAAAAATGTTAAAACATATAGAAATATTTAATAGAACTTATATTAGATAATTACAATAAATTTATGTATTATAAATTATTTTAAATTTTATAGAGTTTATTATGATAATATTGAAGATAATATTTTATAAATATGTCATTCAATTACTCAAGATCATAATAAAAGTGAAATTGATATAATAAAATTATAGACACTAGTGACACAAAGTATAGTACAATATTGTACAAAATGTTGTACCATGCCTTAGCATTTTTATGAAATACATTAAGACAAAAAATATTTTAGAAACTAATTTTAATGGTTTTCACTTTTTTGTGAGTAAAGTAATAATTAAATTTTTTCCATCATTTTATATAAATTATAAATTAATTATAACTATTATATTTCTTAATAAGATTTAAACTTTTCTAAAATTCAAACAAAAAATATATATTTTTTTAATATATTATCCTTCTCTTTGTAATTTGGAAAGTGAAATCTACATATAATGAAAAATATAATAGAAATTATTGATTAAAAATACAAACTTATATATTTTAAATTAATATATTTATAATTTTTAGATTATTTATAATAAATTTAAACAAGCATTTAATTATTGTAAAATCTTGTTTCTAAAAACTTGAAAAGTATCCAAATATAATTTTCATATAAAAAAGATTAAAGTAATATATAAAATTTGCCAAAAATAAGATTAAATTAGAAAAGACAAATGAAAAGAAAATACTTGTCTTCTTCTTTGCGACTCCCCACCTAAACCCTCCCCCATCTCCAAGTTCCCCATTCCATTAGCTACATGGAGTGAAATCAGAGCCTTAAATTTTGTCCAACTACAAGCTATGATGATTCTTATTAAATTCCGGTGGTGAATCTTCTTCAATCCTTGGCATTCTTCGTTAAATTTTTTGGAGGATTTTGTTGTCTACGGATGTAAAATTCATCGACTTCTACTGTCTTGTTTTGCTCCATTCCACGTCGCCGTGACTGTCCGAAAAATCGCATCGCCATGCCGTTCTAACCAATTTTTCGGAACTTAACGTCCGATCCCAACCTCTGCTGTTCTAAACCGTTGCGCTGGAACCCCAACCCCTGTTCTGGTTCCGAAACAGCCGTTCCAGCTGATTTCTCGGGGTTCCTGCGAACCATGTTGTGGAATATATTTTTTTTAATAGTAAGAGAATATATCCAATTTCTGGTTTTAAAAAATTGGATTTTAAAGTGATAACAGTCCATATATTTCATTAGCTGCTTTCTTTTGGAGTTGGTTATTTAGAACCCATTTTTAGTTGGTGAGTGGTGCTATTCTTCTTATTGCAAATTTGTGTTAGCTCTTCTTTTTGTTTTTCTTGAAACATGAGGTAACTTTTTAGTCTTTGAACCCACGTGCATTGCCCTGTATTTATTGCAGATCAGATATGATATCACACGGTTTCCTGTTTTGAATTGTATGTATTAATCTGTGGTGGAGCCACATTCGAGTAATGATGCAAAGCTGCTCTAGGATCCTTAGAATTGCAATTCATGCCACACATTGGATGTGATAAAGGCATACTTCTTTGGGATTTCTATGTTCTGCAGCTTTTTAAATGGTTTTTACGTATTCTTTTGTCGCCTTTTTTACTAATATATTTGTTTATAGGATTTGAGTCTTCAAAGTCAGTTGACATTTTTGAAATAATGTTCGAAACATGTTATCTTTTCTGTTTTTGGGTTTCCCATTTAAATTTGCCACCCTTGTTTAGTGAAACATTGGTGGTAATACCATAAGTCCTATTGAGGATATTGATATTGATATATACTTTGTGGAGGATGGCAATATGAAGGGTTCTCTGTAGACAGAAAATATGCCTTATCTAACTTTAGGTGAGTTTTATGTTGGTTATTTCAGATGATGTGGATGTTGCATGTGCTTTGTAAAGCTAATGTGGATTTGCATTCTCCCTTTTTCGGGCCTATAACTTGTTTCTTGATCTTGCTTTATGAGTTTGCAACTCTTTACTTAAAACAGGGTAAACTCTATACTAAAATATTTTTTGAAAAATGCTGAGACTCTGTTGGTCAGCTGACTAGGCATATTCTTTTCTCTCTATTTTATGTGAATGTTAATAGATGTGTGAGTTTCTACAATAATTTGGAAAGCTGTTGCAACATTATTTATTTTAATACATGACTGGGAATTAATAACTAGCACATAGCCAGCTTTAAAGAAGTTTTTTGGTGATACTGGGAGTTCCCCTTTCCGTTCATTACACCTGACCTAGATATTATTTAGCATGAACGTCAGAATGAATATTTCTAGGTGAAAAATCAAATAACATTCAGTTGTCTTACTTCTCCACCCCCCTGTTATTGAAT
>JACGDI010005432.1:925244-965692 GCA_014898725.1 Jacaranda copaia
AACTTATGCACCTACTCCTCAGAATGGACAGGCGCCGCCGTCGCCTATCTGTTCACCTCCTTCTCATCATGGACATGAGGCCACGCCGCCAAAGCCATCCAATTGCCGTTCACCACCAAAAGACAAGCCCCGACCGCCGCCGTACTATGGGGAACCGCCACCCCAGCAGCCATCAGCAGATGCTCCTTAAAACATCATGACATTACCGTGAAAGCTTTAGTTAAGAGTGAAGAATAAATGCCTAAACTTACTTTCCGGAAAATAGAAGTAGAATGGTACCGCTGCACTTTCCGTGTTTTCCGCTACTAAACTCTGTTGTTCTTTTCACGTTAGAACTTCAATCTGATTAATAAATAAAATTTCCTAAATAAGGAAGCTTTCCAACCCAGAAGGAATGTAATCGATCGACTTAAGTGTATGTATATATATATATATATATGTGGAATGAGAGTCCTTCAAAATGTAAATGCCAATGAACCCAAAAACCTGACCTAGCTAATTTCCATTTTTTCACTCATGTATGCATATTTGATTTTATTTTTTTGATCCGCATAGGGATGACAATGGACGGGTCAAAGTCCAAACGTAAACTCAACTCGTCCTAAATGGAAGGGGTTTGGGATAATTTAAAGGGGTATGAGTCATAATTTTCAGAATCTGAAATATTTGGAGCGGCGTATGAAGTTTACCTAACCCGTCCTAAACATGCCCCATATAAATTATACATATAATAATAAATATATTATATATAACTTGTTTTATATTTTTCATATTAAAAATAATTTGAATGTTGTGCTGGTTGTTATTTTAATTCTACTCTTGATTCTCCTATTTTGCTTCTAAAATCTTATCTTGTTTATATGAATTTTTCATTTTTATACCTAAAATTTGAATTTTAATTGCTATTAAATAATTCTGATTTGATACTTATATTGACTGATTTTGATTTTTCTAACTATTTTTAGGGCGACAGGTTTAACTTGCCAACCCGACGAAACGACATGGGTGGGGCAAGGGGTGGAGCGAGCTAAGATCTAGCGGAATGAAGTATGAGTTGAGCCAAATCGGTCCCAAATTCGCCCGTCACCATCCCTACTTCCTCTTGCAATTTCCCAATCTCACATCCATCTATTTGTCTAGAAAAAAAGAAATTGTGAAAAAAGTTATATTAAGGTATTACTAAATTAGCATAACCCTACAACCTAATAACTCATATAATCCAAACTATGTGGTCTTATTTAATCAAATATCTACATCTCATAATAAGCAGAGCATGCTCCATTCTCTCGAACATATTACCATAGAACACAAATATATATATTACCAACTTAATTTTTTCTCGACCCTCATGCTAATAACCTTGGTTTTGTCAACTTCTCTATACATATTCTGATAAACCAAGTCATCTCTCACAATTGCATATGCATTACATGATAATCCAGAATTATTAAAGTCCCAGAAGATATAAAAACAATAAGGGCTCACACAATGTTGAAATAGAGATTTATTTAATCACTTCCCTCAAAAGGCCATCTTAAAGCATCTCTAATATGAATGTACATATCATGATGGTGTTTCTACTTAAGTTGGACAAATCATGCTGTCTAGGCACTTGACCTGTGCCCCACCTGACAATCAATCACCTATTTTCATTTTTAAAATTATAACTAATTTTTCAATTATTAAAATGCAAAATAAATAAGTAAAAATGAAAATATATCCAAATAGCCCTTTAATTCTTAGAGCTAAAATTCTAATCTATACTTAATCAATTGGAACAACTTCGTAAATGTATCTTCTATATAAAAATCAAAAGGATCTAATTCGAGCAAGTTTTCACATTCAAAAGCAAAATTTATTTGAATTGATCAAACTTTTTCGATTCTAATTGGTTTACCATTTCCACAAAGGATATAATTGACAACTCGAAGTTGCTCAAACTGCAGTAGCAAATGCTATTCATACAGTAATAGATCAAGATATGCAACGAGTAGAAGTCACGATAAAAGATCCCGCAATAAGAGGGATCCACTGAAAAAGATCCTTCTCTTTTCTTGTTTTCGGAAGAAATGAAAAGAGAAGCCATCTTGTATCTAAAAAGTGGTAGTTTTTAAATCACTACATGAATTGTGATTTACCGAAGTAGCCTGAAAATCAATAGTAAACAATTGATTCTTCTCACTAACAATGACTCCTTTTCTCCCTCATTCCCTTTCTCTCTATTATCTAACTTCTTCCTCTACTCTTTCCCTCTTTCCCCATTGCCTATAACTTCATTTTCTATTGCTTTGAACCATGGCTAGGGTTTTCCTTCCAATTGCAGTAAAATAAGCAAAAATATGTATTAAAAATATTTGCACGAATGAAAGCGCTATAACCTTTTTCTCTTTGTCGATTCATATATTTTGATTTATTGATTTAGAGGGTGTTTGGTTAATCTTATTTAAAAAATCTTATAAGCTTTTACATTTTATAAGATGTTTTTGGACTTTGTAAAATGTTAAATCTTTTTTTAAAATTAAGTTATTAAAGTTGGATAAAATAATATCTAAGAACTTGTAAGATGTTAATAATAGCATTTTTGTAATTAATATAATTAAAATTAAACTAATTTCGTTTTAAGATCCTCAAAATAAGTTAGACATTCTTTACTTTTTTTAAAAAATCTTATAAGTTTATAATATCTTATTTTTAGGAGCTTATAAGCTCTTTTTAAAAAAAATTACCAACACCTTTTTATATCTTATAGACTCTCACATCTTATAAAATATTTTGAACTTAAAAACTCACCCAAACGTCTTCGTATTTAGAAATCTTTTAAGTTTTAGTTAGAATTTTAATTTACTATGATTTATTGATTATTTTTCTTGAATTTATTAAAGTTATTTTAACAATTGTAGTTGTCGATAAGGAAAAAATTGAGAGAAAGATATGAAACATAATGTTACAAGAAATTATTTATCATGTATGAGTTTACATTAATCAAGAATTAAAATTGCATGTTAGTCAATGTATTTATTATTTAAAGTACGCTATTATTAATTTACTTTACCGTGTAAAATTGAATGTTTTATTATTTATCAATATAGTTGCTATTAATACTATACTAACTTAATTTTATACACGCAGGGAAGATGCACGTGTTATGATGACTAGTAACACAGAAAAAGTCAAATATTATGGGAATGTTTGGTTATATTTCCCCATAATAAAATTATTTTGAAAAAATTTAATCAAAATATATCCTCAATTTTCCTCCAAAATATAAATAAAAAAAATCTAAAATACCCTCTACTATCCTTCATTTTCCCCAAAACTTCTCCATTTTTCAATATATATATATGCATATTATATATATATATATATCATATGTATTTTATTATTATTCTAACAATAAAAAAATTACTTAATTCTATTTTCACTCCAAAAATCCAACAAAATAAATATTAATTTAACTGCTAAAGTAAAAAATATTTTCCCCTAAACATAAATAAATATACCAAAATTCTCCAAAACCAATCTTTAATTATTCTTCAAAACATAACCAAAATTGAATTACATTCCCCAACACTACCTCATATTCTCTCATAATTCATTTTCCCAAAGCACATAATAAAATCACATAAAAAAAACATAACCAAACATTCCATGTAATTTTTGGATAATTAACTAACTTTATGGGGGTTACATTAGTAATTAAGCTAGCATCGAATATTAACGTTGTATGTTACTCCATTAACGGCACAAAGAACTTAATTTTTTTTTTTTATTTTTTTGAAGGGTTTCCTCGTCGTACAAAAAGGCGAAATAAATTTAAACTTAGTTATACTTTTGGAGTTTCCTATGTTAAATTTCCAATAATCAGGCAACTTTTGGCAACGTGATTGAGGGTCCATGTTGCCCATCAATCACTTACTACAAGACATGATTATTTATCCACGATAAACGAAGGATGGATGGGTACAGGTTGTCATTTCCCAAACATCATAGCACTCACATGCATGTCTTTGTTTTCAACACAACTTTATTTTATGAATAACAACTTTTCTAAGGAATCTTTCATTTTTCAAGCATAGTTAATACAAATTAATCAATTTAGCTCCTGTTTTCGACAGCGTCTATTCAAATGCTTTGGCCCCTTTGGTCTATCATTGTTACGCAAAATATGGAAATAATCATTAACATGACTAAGTGCGCATGATTTGGATATTTCAAATTATTAATTAGTGTATGTTTTTCTTTAAGTTAGTCAGGTTTGAATAGTTTTATAGTTTCTTTGATAATGTGATTTGAATAATACTTAATCTTGATGGATATATCAATTTGCGTATTGATATGGGAAAAATTATAAAATTAGGACTCGAATTTAAAGTGGTATTAGAATATGATCAAAACTCATTAAAAATTGAGAAAAAAAAGGATACAGGTCATCAAAAAACAAATCAGCATCATGCATGGCACTTGCATGGCGCATGCGTGGAACATTGATGTAGATGCCATGCAATCAATTATTAATACTGACTATATTTTTCAATGATCTGTGTCTTTTTTTTCATGTTTTAAAAAATTTTGGTCCAAGTTTTGTGCTGCTCCAAATTTGGGTCCTACATTGTCACTTGGCCATTGATATGGTTGTACTTTTGCAATTTACCCTATTAACAAATTTGATGGGTAAGGGTTGATGGTTTAAAAAAAAAATAGTATTGAAATGAAAACCAACAATAACTTTAAAAAGAAACAAGGAAAAAACATAATTTTATAAACATTCTCTTTTGCTTCCCAACAATTTTATAATCATACTCGAAAATTTATTTTTAAAATTTGGATTAAAAGCTTCATATCCTGTTTGATTTGATATATATATATATATAATATTAAAATGGAACAAACTGAATATATATGCCCATAAGATCCGTACTATATATTTCTCATGCAACAGAAGCCATAATTTTGTCCATATATAGGACTCATTATAGAAGAGAGAGTGGTAGGTTCTGTATAGAGTTGGTAAAGATCATGGGGAAAAAGATCTGTTTTTGCTTCACAAGCTGTAAAGCTAGAAAGAGCAAGTCTCAGAAAGAAGAAGGATCCAGTTTAAGTGCAAGCGGCAAAAGAAAAAATGAGAAGGGCAGTACTGGAGGAGCGCCGCCTGCTGAGCGTCCTGCCGGATTCAGCGACAGCGGAGCTGCCGCCACTGCTCACGGAGACGCTGCCGGAGGCACAGGCGCAGGCGCTGCCGCCGTGATGATTGCTGCAGGTCACTACGGCGCCTCTGAAATGGGCGGCAGCGATTGCGGTAGTTCTCACGGCGGCGGTGGCGATGGCTGAAGTTTCTTTGGTCATCACCAATATGTACGTCCTTTCTCCGCAAGTAGTTTGATGCTGGCTTGTTCTATCTGAGTTCTCAATTACACAGAAGGAAAAAATATAAGGAAGGGAAAGTTTTGTTAAAGAGGAAATTATCCATACAATATGATGAAGAAATTGGGGGTTTCCTCAGCTTGCAATTTCTATTGGTTTGCAATTTCTGTTTTGTTATATGTGATTTTATTTTTAAAAAAATACTGTATTGTGGCAAAATAGAATTTCCAAAGGTATATATATTTGCTTATCTATTACATTGAATCTTTACATCGTCAGTGGTTTGTAGTTGATGATCTATTATTAATGTTCAGCGATATGTAAGAGATCTTTAATCCAACATCACTTGCACCAACTTCAGGTCTCCCAAGGAAAACACTCAAGAGTCTTAGTGGAGATATGTGAGAGATCTTTAATCCAACATCCCTTACAGTTACACCAACTTCAGGTCTCCCAAGGAATACACTCCCAGTCTTAGAGAGTCCACGCAGAGTTGGGATGCTGAAAATTATTTGAAAATGAATTTATCTTTAAATATTTTATTTGAAAATAATAATTGTATAGATTTGAAAATGAAAATGTATTTGAACTAAGAAAAATTTCTATATGAAAAGTCGTACATTTTCATACAGAACAGGGATTTTAGGGAAGAAGACAAAAGATATTGGAAATAGAGGGAATAGAAAATAAGTTGTGAAAACATATGATTTGAAATAAAAATAAATTAAATTGATAGCTTTTTTGCTTTTAAATAGCATAAAAAATGAAAAAGGCTCACAAAAACAAATCCACGCCAGCAAAGAATCCAAAATTTTCCATTCAGTTCCTTAACTAACAGAATTTTTGCTTGAACGATACAAAAGTGAGGATAACTTTTACTGTTCTGAGCCAATGAAGAGCTTTCCTCGGCCATTAAATCTCCCAATCAATCTAAGAGACAAGGGGAAGCGCTTCAACATGTAGCCTCACATGCCAATCAAAGTGCCATAATATTGGAAAAACCGATTCGCAATTATCAAGATACAATACAACAGCTTTGCAGGTCACCACATTGTTCTTACTTACAAGCTCAGAGTTTGATAACCTTTGAAATATAGGGACGATGACATCCAAACAGTTTCATGAAGCAATCCAGTACTTGTACTAGATAAACTTTGAATAAAATTCGAACTTCCACAAATACCGCTTTTCCATCTTGGAAAAACCAAATTAACTGCCTCACCTAGAACGTCATCAAGAGGTTGCACCTGGATCACTAATTACACCAAGAAAGTCATCTTTTATGGTGCCAATACAGAACTGCAGAAGAATGCAAAAAGTAAGAGTTTGTGGATTGTGGGAATAAAAGAAATAGTCGATCGTCTATCTGATGTACTCAACATGATAAATATTAGTACATATTTGGCAACAGGTTAAGCTAAATGTAGAATGAAGTAACCCAAAAGAAAAAAGGATGCCAATGATGCAGTTTCACTCTAGCAAGCCTGCCCGTTCAGGTTATTCATGTTCTGGTGGACATCAAACAGAAAATTTTAGATTACATATATCAATTCTTACCAATTACAAAGTGAATAATACAGCAGAACAGCCTTGGGAAAGCAACTCAGCAGGGGAGGTGGAGGGACTGGAGGTGAGGATGTACAATTGAAAATGACAAAAAGGCAACGCAAGAATTGTATAAAGTAATACATCTGACCCTCTTAGATTTAATATCTTATGAGCCGATAAACCTCTCCCTGATGACCTACTGTGTTCCTAGTAAAGAGTCTGCAAAATTCTTAAAATATTAGAATACTCCTAATACCACATAGACAGTCATTTTATAAGGTTTGTAATTGATAAGCTGATCTTAATATAGCTGCTGGAGTAAATTTGGCAATGGCCCATAATTCCTTCGAAATTCTGACATGCTTAGTTGGAAACCAAGAATAAAGTCAACATGATATGCTAAACACAAAAAAAAGCAGTTTTAACATACACTAATATATAAAGACAGAGGACATACAATTTCTGTAGCATCAACTCGCGTTCCAATTATCTTAAGCCTAACTTCACTATCTTTCTGAATTTTAACCTGTCAATGATTTGATAAAACAATTGTCAATCTGCCTTTCAAAATTCTGATAAAAGATCACATTTATGTGGCTTGACAAAAAGAGTATAAAAGTGATAGGGGTACATACAGATCCATCTGAAGTTGTGTAGTTAGGCATATCTCCAGATTGAAACTCCATATCGTCAGGTATCAACTACAAACAAACAATGGGAGTTTCAATTAAACAGAGAAAAGCAAAGCCTTCATATAGCCAAAATTCAGCAAAGTTTGCAAACAATGATTTTCCTGGAAGATAAGATATTGGCCCAAATCCGTAAGGCTAAATACTAAAATGTTGATGAACACTAAGAGCACAGGCATATGAGTGATGATACATCCCACTAGAAACCTTCTGGCATAAGAGAAGAATCTACAGAGGAGTAAATAAAAGAAAGATATAAGACTCTTCTGGAATAAATACAGAACAATAGCAATATGAAGAGTGGGAAAAGACCAAGAACTTAAAAAATGAAAAGAAAAAAGCCAAAAACGAATGGACAACTACACTTTGCCTTTTTCTCAATTAAGTAACAGCCGAAGAGAGAAATTATTAAAACAATGATGACAATAATCATCATCAAGTCAAATTCAAAAGCAACTATGATAAAGTAATGAATTTTCTAGGGATCAAAAAGAGAAGGTAAGTCAAAAATCAAAATCAGTCCTGCTTGGATGATGGTGAGGCAACCACCCGTAGTCCCCTGTGCACAATGATATAGCAGACATTTCTTTCTTATGCTTTTACAAATAACTAGATATTTTTCTGTTATCTATACCTGGGATGAATGATGCCTGAATTGATGATGGAATAGATAGAGGACAGTAACTGATGCTTTTTTCTAACTAAAAGAAATTCATATAAGTTCCTTAAAATATTCTAAAAGATTCTAAGTTAAGCGATCAATATAGAAAAATGGGAGTTCTTCTGCAGCAAGAATTGGATGAATACCGGTCAATTCTAAACTCTTTTACAATTAAATTGACACCATTTTAGAAACAAAAGGTTGCATAGACAGAGTTAAACCATAACTACTCCCTAAGTCGCAACAAACTGAAAACCTGACCTCAAAATCCTGAAATGCAAATAACTAGTACAAGCAAAAACAGTTCCATCTTAAGTGATAAAAAAGATAATATGCAACAAGAAATTGAATAAAATATTAGCAAAATAGTGTAAATAACGCCACTCACATGATTGGATACGAAAATTTGAACGGGCCCTGCTTCAGCAAAGAACCCCATCTGCAACAATTCCGAACACACTATATAAATAAGAAGAAATATATGAACACAAGCAAAAAATCGAGATAAAACGAAGATAAAAAATCTGACCTTGTTAACCATTGTCACAACAGCTTCTAGAATTTCTCCCTTAAAGGGTCGAAACACAACACACTGATACTTAACTGGAAAGGTGACAAATCCGGTTCCGTCACGAATTAACCCTTTCCCAACACTCTCAATGCCAGTTATTGCCACAATGAACCCATGACGACCACTTTAACAAGATACACAACAATTACAAATGTGAAACAAAGAATAAATCATCCAATCCAATTTTTTTTAATCCAATAAACAATTTATTGTAGCATCGATTAAAAAGAATGCATCGTAGGGTTTTAGAATTCAAAACCTGCAAGTGCCCTCGACATCTTTCATGAGCTTGGCCACGAGCTTATCCCGGAGATCGCGACCGAAGTGACGAGGGTGTAGCTGCATGTTCCGCTCCAATACTATGTGAAAAAACATTTCTTTTTCTTTTTCTTTTCCTTTATTTCAAGTTTCGGTTAGAAATTCTTTTCTGAAGTATAACCCTGAAATTCCAGATGAAAATTATGCGATGGAGAACTTGGTTGTCATCAAATCACATCAGAAAGCAGTATTAGGGCTTTAAAGCTTTAGCAAAACGTAAAGGTATTTTTCACGGAAGGCGAAAGGGGAGACGAGAGGCCAACTCCACGGAAAATCCCAGTAACAGCGGTCCAATATGGAGGTATTTTGGATTCTGTTTAACAGGGAAGACCGCAATTGAGCTTTCATATTTTAGGTTTCGTCCGTTTTTATTGCCCCTAAGTTAATAATCAATCCAGTTAATTGATCGAATTTTAATTTAATTTAAATTTATTCTATAAATATAATATTTTTATACAGTCCAAAAAAAAAGAAAAAACATTAAATCAAGTCAAATTTTTTTATTTGATTTCAAATATCAATCAAATTCAGATATAGTATTAACTAATAAATATACTGTATGATATCAAGTCGAATTCAAGTATCGATTTTAATAATCGAATTCAAATTTGAATACAGTTAATTCGATCCAAATTCGATCCGTTGGTAACCCTAATCATTTGATTCTTTATCTTTACACAACTACAATTTGGGCTTTTTGAATTTTGGGCTGTGGCCCATAAGAGATTTTGGAAGTGCAACAAATTGTAGGAAAAACATTAAAAAATTGCGAGATCACAAAAGTAGGATTAGAGAATTCCAAGTAACCAATCATATTAAGAAATTATTCTTTACAGTATTATACATATATCAATAATTTATTAGGATTCAAAATTGGAGAATAATAGTTATTAGAATAATTGATCATTCAGCACCGTATTAAAAGATGGTAGTAAATGTAGGTTGCACTAAGTTCAAAAGTATGAAGAGAGTTATTTGGTAGCAATACCGAGTACTTTTATAGTTGGACTTACACAAGACTGACAAAGAAACCTTGGTCTTTGCAGGTGTTTACTCCAAGTAATGTTGAACTTACATGATGTCCTTTTTATGCTATTGTGACCTATTTTTCCATCATAATTTTTTGTTAAAAATATAAAATTACAAGAACCATTAGACTATTCACTAAAAATCTTTAAATAGCAAATTATATTAAATAATAAAATAATGGAATTTGTATATAACTTAAAAGACCAATAAATAATTGGTTAAGAGATTACAAACACAAGAGCAAAAGAAATATCTATATTTCAGGAGGGCGAGTATATGATTTATCTAGTGCACATACAATCAAAAATTGCATAAATTACAACCAATATACATCAAAGTCTCCTCGGATTGTGTCTTTTCTACAACCCCAACATCCTAAAACAAAATATCTTCCAGCAAGAAACAATGAAATGACTGAGTTGGTAAAAGATGAACTCAAGAAACATCGACGAATCCAAATCTTATGTGGGAACAACCTGAGGTACAAGAGGTGCAGAGCCATCATCATCCTCTGTAGTCCCATCCTCCACAGTTTGCCCACTCTTTTCATCTTCTTCCTCTTGAAATCCTTTCTTAAATCTATCATAATTTGTTACCTCACTTGATTTGAAAGGTCGTTCACCAAGTACCTGGACCAAGTCCTCTTGATGAAGAGTTTCCTTTTCCAGCAACAACTCAGCAATCTTAGCTACTTGCTCTTTGCGCTCCTCTATTAATTTCACTGTCCGCTCGTATGCCTCTGTAACCCACTCCCGGACTTCACTGTCAATAATAGCAGCCATCTTGCTGCTGTATGGTTTACTCATCTCAAATCCATCGTCCCTCTGAGGGAAAGAGAGAAGTCCCACTTTCTCACTAAAACCATACACTGCTACTTGCGCATACGTCATTTTGGTCACTTTCTCCAGATCGTTCTGAGCTCCTGTTGATATTTTTCCCAGCAAAACCTAATCCAACATAGGTAAAGTTACACCTTAAATGAATTCACAATAATAGCAGCATGCATGTGTCCTCTGCTAGCACTTTTTTGAGATTGGATGCTCAAGAATTTGACACACACACACACACAAATACTAACCCTAGATCATAACCCAACTAGAAGCCTTTTTTCTACTAGATCTTAATTAATTTGAATAGTAGAGTGTCGTCCAAATGAATTTAGGTTCCAATGTGAAATAAGAAGTGGAAATAAGGAAAGCTTCCCAAGGGCAAGGGAGACCAATTTGTTTTTAGATATTTAGAAATGCCTCTCCCTTTTATTCAACAAGACAATACAGTGTCATGTAAACAAGTGGTTTACCTGTTCAGCAGCACGTCCCCCAAGAGTCATGCAGGTCATATCCAGAAGCTGCTCTTTGGTCATGAGAAGGTTCTCATTAGGAACATATTGTGCAAAGCCAAGTGCTGCGCTACCACGAGGAACAATAGTGACCTTCAACAAGGGTTCTGCATGTTCTAAAAACCAGCCGGCTACAGCATGGCCTGATTCATGGTAGGCTACAGTTCGGCGTTCAAGTTTACTTATAACCTGTTCAGGAGACAGAAAAGCAGGACGTCAGGTTGAATCGAAATATTAGAGGGCAGGTACTAGTCAAGACCACTTAAAACCTGTTCGAATTGCATCTCAGTGTCCAATAGGTGACATAGAAAGTGAATGTTGAAGAAATAAAGGAAACTTTGTAATTGCTTATAGCCAGGAGATTAAGAGAAGTGTACAATATATGTCGTTATGGACAATTACAGTGAAATAATGGATTAAAATTTACAAGTATTCTACAGCCCCAAATGACAGGTAAGAGCAGTTATTATTGGGAAAGCAGGGCTGTTGAGGTTGCTTATGAAATGGGAGAAGCATGGGCTGCATATTATATATTTTTTCCTTACACACACATGTATATATAACTTATACAGAGTGCTGAATAGCAGAAAAGATTCATCAGAAATTAATCCATGCAGAGATTATGCAGAATCATCCAAGACAATATAAGTGCTTCATAAGGATCAACTCAATATTAACCTCGAGAATTACTACAAAGCAGACCTTTAAAGACCCTTAAAAGACTTCTCCAACAAAATGGAATTATACTAAGATTGGAAAACGCAGGATTTTGTAAAACCATGGTGCCAGTGGTTTAGATGCTATTTACCCTATTTATTATCTGGTCCCTTTATGAAGTCAATCCCTAAAATCAACTGGTCAACCAAAGACATCATTACCATTATTGACTTAAGTGGATTATCCTGGGGGGGTTGGGGATTTTGTAAAACCACAGAAGCAGTGGTTTAACTTCTATTTACTTCTATTTACCCTATTTATTATCCGGTCCGCTTATGAAGTCAATCCCTAAAAATCAAATGGTCAACCAAAGACATTATTACAGTTATCGAGTTAAGAGGATTATCCCTGTTGACAATAGAATGATTTAGATCCTAGATTTCAGTGAAGAAAACATGTCCCATGAACATGACGCAGATGTAGATACATACATAACCAAGGGAGAAATTAGCAATTCGTGAATCATGTGTTAAATTCTTCCTGTTTCCATAATATTAGCTACATTGAGAAATTCTGAGATTTAATCTTATTTTTCAAGAAAGAAGAGAAAAGCTTTGGCAGAATCTGCTATTCCTTCTCATTTTCTTCAATTCAACACTAAGTGGTTCCTATTTCACAATTTCTGAAACGATAAATGATACTAAAGGAAAGGAAATCACCACAATGTAACTTGTGATTGCCAACATGCATGAGACTAAGGAGTGCTACAATATCTGATGGCTAGAAAAGTTAAACATAGTTAAGGGCATGATTTCTAAAAACTAGATTTTTTCTAAATGAACTAAAAATAATTTAATAGATGTTTCATGCTATTCAATACTAAGGGAAATGCAAGGCAAATATACATATAGTTCAGTTTTATCATACAGGCTATTTGCATGCACTGTAGAAGTTAGCAGCAATAATAACAAAATATATGCATCTTTATGCAGTGAACCACACAGAGGCTCAGGAATGACTTACCTTATTTTTCTTCTCCAGGCCACCAATTATTCTGTCTATAGCAGCATCAAAATGTTTCATTTTCACCAGTGTTTCCTCACCCCTGGCAGCGATTAGTGCAGCTTCATTGCAAACATTAGCAATATCTGCACCAGCAAATCCAGGAGTGAGGGCCGCGAGTCTCTGAGAGTAATATGCCGGCTCGTGATCAAGTTTAATCTTCTTCAGATAGATCTGAAATATTTGCTCACGGCCTTTGATATCAGGTTTGTCTAAGCTAATTTGCCGGTCAAATCGACCAGGCCTCAACAAGGCTTTGTCCAAAATATCAGGTCTATTAGTGCCAGCAAGAACAACCACACCAGAAGTAGTTCCAAATCCATCCATTTCTACAAGCAACTGATTAAGAGTGCTTTCACGCTCATCATTTGAACCAGAAAAACCCCCACGCCCCCTTGCTCGACCAATTGCATCAATCTCATCAATGAATATGATACTAGGGGCACATTGCCTTGCCTCTTGAAACAAGTTTCTAACCCTTGAAGGCCCAACACCGACAAACATCTCCATGAAATCAGAACCAGATATGGACAGAAAAGGCACACCAGATTCACCAGCAGTTGCTTTTGCCAGGAGCGTTTTACCTGTTCCTGGAGGTCCGACCAATAGAGCTCCTTTAGGGATTTTGGCTCCCAGCTCCTCATACTTCTTAGGGTTCTTTAGGAAGTGAACGAACTCCATAATCTCCTGCTTTGCTTCATCGCAGCCAGCAACATCTTTGAAGTAAACCTGAAGATTAAAACAGAGAAAGAAAGGACGGTGGTGTTTAGCATCAGGTCTGGCTCTTGGGGACTATGAAAATGGTAGCAATTTTCAAAATAAGCTGGCAAGTCTTATTTAGAAAAGATTTAAGGACAAACCTTATTTTTTGCATTCTTATCCAACTTTGTAATTTGAGCTTTTCCAATGTTGAATATTCCTCGTGCACCCTTTCCACCAGTGCCTCCAACCCCAATTCCACCTTGTATTCTCCGGCTCATGTAGATAAGGGATCCCAACAACAAAAGAGTAGGAGCAAATCTCATCAGCTCTTGGAACCAAGCCATTTCAGAAACATAAGTAACAGGCACATAATCATGTGGATCGATCCCCAATGCTTCTTGGGCTTCTTCCAACTTTTCTTCGAATGATTCAACACTTCCGATGTTAAAATAATATTTATACTGACTAGTTTTGACGGCTTCATTGGTGTCGCGAACTGGTGTTTCAAACTCAGATCCTCCGATTGTATTATTTTGATTCTGCGGTGAGCTCTTTATATATACTTTAGCAACAGATTTATTGGAAACAACTATACGGTCTACTAAGCCTGGTTCAAGAAGCTTGTTTTTGAACTCTTGAAAACTAATCTGCAAGGTAATGGTTCAATGAATAACAAATCAATTAAGTGGGGCCGCTGGCGGAATCCCGCTGCAACAAACTATATATGGCAGAAGATTATATCACAATACAAGCACAAAACAGTGACCAATCTAACTTTGTAAGGAACACTAGCAACTGCCTAAAGTACAAGAACAAGGAACGGATACAGGAAGTTCAATCAGTTTGGCTAAAAGCATGCCAAGGGACCAAAGAGTTCAAGAATGCAATATAGTTAAATACTTAAATAGTGAATAACTTATGTGACCATCAACTGCATAGTATTTGGAGCTATGCTAATAAGACTTTGAGAAGGAAAAATAGAATTCATCCATGGAACTACCGGCATCGATTAAGTTACAACTTACACTGGCCATTTTTGTTAGAAATTTGTCTTCTTAAATCCTCTTATATTTTATATCTCACTGTAAGAATCAAGAACAGACGCAAATAGTTTCATCTCTAGTTTTTCTTTTCTTCCCCCCCCCCACCCCCAACTTCTATCTTCTTATAAAACTTAAGGACGTGAAGGTCCAAAGCATCAAGAGAGTTTTTACAGGAACATTCAGTGAGAATCAAGTAAAAGAAGGGTAGATTCAGAGAGTCAGATTGATTTAATTGTGCTACATGGAATCTCGCTTACTGGTCTTTGTAAATTTTGGTTTTGTTATTATTTTCGCAAGCTTAAATTACTGGCATGTTCGTTTCCCCATCTAAAAGGAACAGAATGCCCACAGGATATTATAACTTGCCCAAGTATCCTTAAAGTTAAAGCTTAAAGAGAATATTCAATGGGGTGTACAGTTAGATGATTCTGAGTCTTCCAATCTTCCACAGCTGTTGATAGTTTCAAATGCTATAAATAAAAGTATCAGGTAGTGTCCAAAGAAAAATAATAACGAGCATACAAATTAGCAGAAACAAAAATACATCACAAGGAATAGGCCTTATGACCCATCTCATCATAACCCTATACACTACAAGTTCAGTAAAAGAACACCAAAATAAAGAGAAGAAGGAAGAGATAGAGACTTAAATTATAAATAAATAAAGCTAAATTAAGTAGCTTCAAGATTAAATCTATTTAATTTAATAAGATTAAAGGAAATATTAACTATGGGAACATTAGCAATAATATTCAAAAAATCCTAGCTTCCTCAATTGGATGTAAGATAAAGGAAATGAGTGAAAAGAAAGTGCTGGAATGAATTTAGCAAAAATAAGACCAGCTCTTTAGACAATGTTCACTGCAGCTAAGTAAACAAGACCATAGGGTAGAACCATTTCTTCTGCCTCCCTGATAGATTCAAAAATGTAATCGTCCTATATTACTAGAACACAAGAGACTGTTAATTATGGCAATCAGTCAATTAAAAATTTGCACAAATACCGAATCTTTCAATGCTATCGATGTTGAATAATCATAATTAAGACAAAATCATAATGCACTGCTTGATAAAATGAAGCACTAACTTGATTCTTCTCAAGTATCCACATGAATAGAAAAACAGAATGAACAAAAGAATAGAGATAACCTAAAGTGTGGTCAAGGGAAAAACTATAAATAGTCTCATAGGGAGTAAGAAAGCCATTACTTGGTTACAACAGTGAAAATCCTATAACGACTACTTGTCCTGATTCCTCTTTTAAGCGATGAAATCATTTTATCACTCATACAAGACAAGGCACATTTGAAGTAAAGTTAAATCAGCAAAAGCAGTATTTGAAACTTAAATATGAGTAAATTAATTGAGTCCATTGATTCTTTACTTGACACTAATTAGAAATAGTAAGAACTTAAAACTTGTAAAAAAGCCTGTTGTGTACCTGTTTCTCTTCACGTGGTTTAGATGAAATCGCTGAAAGGAACAACCCAATCACCAGCAAAGGGGTGATTGCATTTTGGAAATTCTTGATAAAAGTTTCATTAAAATTTCCTTGACCATCTGTATTTCCTTCATCTGAGATAGAATAAACCAAATCAGAAAATTGCTACAGAAACACTGCCTATTACATTAAGATAATCTGCAGTCTAAGTTTCTTTGAAAAAAAAAAAAGAAGAAGAAGAAGAAAAAGAGAAAAAGAATTGTGCAAGGATAAACTTCTAATCTTAACATCTTGTAGCAATTGCGCTGCACTCAAACAATCAAAACACATATTAATGGACTCAATTCACACCATATTGATGTGCCCATATTAAAGACGTACATCGTCAAATGGATTGAATGAACATTCATTAGCCAACTTATCATTTTCTCCTTATTACTAGGTACAGACAATGTCTTAAATCCATTCTGCTACAATCCTCACAGTGCTACAATCCTCACACTGCTACAGACAAACTGAGCCACAGACCTGAAGGCTGCAACCAGGCCACCAATTTTAAGAAAAAAGTTAACATTTTCTTTGATGCAACGATATGCCTACTAACTGAAGAGATACTGGAAATTTGCTCTATGATTCTCAACACAATTCATCACTCTTAAAAAAACCAATATGGTACTTCTTATTTCAACTGTACCCGGTTACCAATGGAAGAAAAACTATTGCGTATTTGGGCCTTTCCACCTTGCACCAAATCAATTAAATTGTCTTCTATGCAAATAAACAACTAAACATTACAAAATGACAGCAGACAAACCTTTGGACTCAGATTTCTGCTCATTTTGTTTGGGAACTTCCTTCTTCTCTTTTGGATAAAAATTCTCATAATCTGCCAACACAAACATAGAAACAGTTATAAGTTACACAGACTTTCCAAATTGACAGCCAAAAAAAATTAAAACGGAAGCTCTTACTCTTCTTCTTTGGCGCCCCAGTGGAGAAAAATCTTCTAATTCTGGGATTTACAGTAAAGTGGTTAAAATCTGATAAATAAGCCCTAGAAATTGATCCTTTACTAGCTCCAACCCTGGCTAAATAACCCCTCAGAAACTCTAGTTTTCCGTCAAACTGATTAATATTGCCATTCAAACTATTTACATTGGAGGCGCCAAAAGTATCTTTATTCCATAAGAAGGACCTCCCCTTAGTAGCCCCATTAATCACATTCTGCAAATCCAATTAACACAAAATTAAACTCAATATACAGCTGAAGTACACATATTCATTCATATAAACACAGATAGAGCTTACCCTGGAACGAGAGGAGCGAGTTAATGACGTACCGATTCTGGAAAAAGTCATTCTTGGAATTCCAATTAATTTTACCAAAGAGAATATATTTTATCTTTCAATTTCTTTCTGAGAATTCTGGGATGTTTGTGGTGAATAGAGAATTGGATTTATGGTGATGATCTTGATTTATGTTAAACCAAAAATTGGTTCAAAGAACTCCGGCAGAAAAAGGAATTTTTCGTTGGTGGTATTAGAAAAATGGTGGGCTGTCGAACTTGGGGAACAAGACAGGAAATTAGCGGGTCGGGTCGAAGAACCCAAAAATAAAATAATATAATATAACATAATTTTTTTTAGCCCATAAATGCACCCAGGCCTAGGGCTACATAAATATGACTTCACACATCTATACTATTCAATTATATACAACTTAGTTATATTTGATATTAATTGTGCATTTTGATTAAATTATTAATTTTTAAATAAATTACAA
Organism: Jacaranda copaia; assembly: GCA_014898725.1. Classification (NCBI taxonomy): domain Eukaryota; kingdom Viridiplantae; phylum Streptophyta; class Magnoliopsida; order Lamiales; family Bignoniaceae; genus Jacaranda; species Jacaranda copaia. The sequence continues at coordinate 943,449 of JACGDI010005432.1, forward strand.
AATTCTCATTAATTATTTATTTTATTTTATTTTATTTTGAGATAACCACCATGTACATTACAACCAAAAGAATCATATTGTTTTTATCCACAATTATAGTACGGATTTTTAACTCATGAGATAATTTCAGAATATCCATAATTATATTTTTATTTCATCAAATAAGTTTAAAATTTAAAAGATCTTATATAAGCACCATATTAGGTAGTTTTATTACAAAATTCAATCTTATAAATTTAATTTATCATGAGATTAACACATTTCATTTATTCTATGTATGCATTTTGTTGTTTTACAATTATTTTTTAATATGTTATCCTACATTATTTGTGCTTTCATATTTTTATTTTGTTTTGTAATTTAATTGTAAAGTCTCTGTCCACAATTACATAACATAATGGTGGTTTTTCCTTTTCAATTTAAGTTTGTTTTGCACATAATTAGTTTTTTAATTTTTTATAACACATATTTATTTTTTTTTTATTTTTTTTCATTGTAAATTAATTTGGATATTCTTCTAATCTATTTAAATATTTTACTGATATTATTACTTTGTTATTTCCTTAATATTCATGTACAATTAAAGTTTTCAAGGTCAAGTTAGGATTGTAATATTTATAATACTTAAAAATATTAAGATACAAAGCCTTTTATTTTGATTAATTATATTTTGAGACTCATTTTCAATATTATTTTTTAAATACTTTATACTAATATAAACCACATGCATTGAACATAATTAGTAAAGAAACTGTAAATTATAAAATCCAAAACAATACTTTAATAGTATAAGTTATTTTATAAAAACTTTTATTTCATTACCATCATGAAACAAAAATTCTAGGGGGGTAGTCCATCCAAAAGCAAAATATTGTTGAAAAATTTTATGCATGCATTTATAGTTAATAGATTCAGAACAAAGACTGTGGAGAGGGAAGCAAAAATTATAAAATATAAAAGTTTAAATATAAATTTTATAATTAAAAATTCAAAAATATATATTGTTATCAAAATTGAGCACGACAATCTTTTGTATCATAAAATTCATAAATAATCAGATCAATGTCAATTTTTAACAATATATTTCTCAACGCAAATTAATTAAACAATCGGCTAAAAAATCGTCTTCCATCTTTTTCAAACCTATTTTTGACAAATATAGTTCCAATAAATAAACTAAGGCTTCGTTTTGCTTGCTATGATTGGATTTGATATAATATTTTTTTGGTTCAATAGTATTGGACCATTTATAATTTTATGGCCCGATTTTCAATCAATAAAGTAAGGGGTTATAGATCCCGCCTAAAAATTGGAATGTGGTATTAAGGCCAATATTACCAATTGCAAATATATATATATATATATATTTGTCCCTCAATTATAAATTATATTAATTAGTTCACAAGTTTCATTTCATCATTAGTTATTAATTATATGGTTTTCATTAATTTTTTGTATGTGGTATATAAGTTTCATATAATTTTGGTTAATTACTTAAAAAATATAAAATTACCTAATAAATGTATGTCATCTATTTCATGTGTTGGTGTTTTTGAAATTTTATAATATTGAGTTTAAAAAAGTGTTACTAACATGAGTTTGGTACGATGAAATGGTTAAGCACCAAATGATGAAATATTTATAACATATATAAAGTACCTACCCTATTTTAGTATATTTTTAAGTGTATTTTACTCGTTATTATTCTTAAACTTCATAACTACCAAGTAGTTCTCTCTCTCTCTCTCTCTCTCTCTCTCTCTCTCTCTCTCTCTCTCTCTCTTTTAATATTTTTCTTTTCAAATATTTAGGGAATGTTTGGTTATATCTTCCTAGAACAAAAATATTTTGAAGAAACATAATCAAATATATCTTAATTTTCCTTCAAAATTCCATTTTCCAATATATATAGGCATATATTTTATATATACATCACATATATTTTATTCTTATTCTAATAATAAAAAAAACTCAATTCCATTTTCACCCTAAAAATTCAAAAAAAAAATATTGATTTAACTGTTGTAATAAAAAAAAAGTATCCCTTAAAATATAAACAAACATAACAAAACACAACTTTCACATTTTGTAATAATTTATTCTCTCAAAACACATAATAAATCACATAAACGACATAACCAAACATTCCTTCACTTTTTTATCTTTTCCTTTTATCTTATTATTTTTTTCTATTACTCATTTAAAAATTTAAATAAATATATTGAAAATGTTAAAATTATAGACATATATAAAAAATAAATGAATATTTTATTTATCTCCTACTGTAAAATTTTAGCACAAACATTGAATGTGCTAAAATTGCTAGTATAAACAACCCCTTCAAGTTTGGTTGTGTTGGTAATTGCATGAACACATCAATTGTGTAGAAAATTATAGACATTGCATAGAAAACACATCATTTGTCTAAATGCATCTCATATTATTTAAAGTTATGGATGGGTGTTCAGTCGTTACGGTTAATTTAGTAAATTTGAGTATATTCTACATTATTAATACTTACCAACCAAACAACAACAGTATATTTTGTTTGGGATATTCATACTCTCAATCCTAATAACCAAATAAAGTATTAGATAGTATTCACACGTTATATAAATTACAATTCCATTTCAATCTTATTACATTCAATCTCATCATTGCAACTAAACACAGTCTAAAAGTATCATAATGGATCTAGCCTAATTGTAAATTATCTTATTGTAAGTGTGGGCTTAAAAGATTGTTTTAAACATTTCAAAATTAAAATAAGTAAAAAATTAATAAAATTTATTACTAAATTTTTTAAATATATATAAATAAAAAATTATTACAAAAATAAAAAAATATATATAGAAATGTTGCTGGGGCCAATATATATTTTAAATTCTTCAAGTTCAAGAAAATAAGAGTCCCTCAAAAAAAAAAAAAAAGGTTTAAGAAAATAAGAGACAAGCATTGGTCCTTCTCATCTTAGCTGTTTTTTCGCCTTTCCCTTCTTTAGTATGCTGCTTGTTTGGGTTTGTCTATGTCAAATAATTTTTACAGTAAAATCAATAAAGCGTAAGGTTACAACAATTTAGCGGACTTCTAGAACAGACATACGTCTGAAGTTTCATTTTTCTCAAATAACTAAAAATATTGATATATAGTTTTATCTTATGGACCATTTGTATTATTATTCCAGCCTTTCACCAAAACAAATAATCACTAAGGTAATGTTTGGTCACATTTTGTATGTTTTGGATTATGTATTTTGAGAGAATGCGTTTTGAAAGTAGAGTTGGGGAATGTAAAATTTGTATTAGTGAATATGATGGGTTATTGTTTGTGTATAGGGGAATAGTTAAAAAATTATTTTGAAAAATTTTGATATGCTTATATTTTAGGAGGAAATAATATTTATTATAGCAGTTAAATCAATACTTTTTATTAAATTTTTAGGGTAAAATTAGAATTGAATAATATTTTTATTATAAAAATAATAATAAAATATATCATATATATGTATGTATACGTAATGATTGAATATGATTTTTTAATTGTAAACATAATGATAAAATATTACGATATATATATATATATATGTATGTTATGTAGATGGGGGTTTTTGGTAATACATCATTTGATTTGAAGGAGTATTCTTAAAATTGATATTTAATGTTTTGACAAAAAAAGCAACTCATATGATTGGTTATATTATGTCAAAATGAATTTATTTTGGCAAAATATAACCAAACATAGAAAGATAGATCTATTAAATGGCTAAATCTATCATTTTCCTAAAATATTTTTGGCATTAATCAGATATCTTATTCATTTTTTATAACATTCTAAAATTGATGAAAACACTTTCTGTGCTCTACGTTATTTAAAAAGAGGAGTAAAATTGAAAGAGGGAAAAAATGTTTTATAACTTAAAGAGGGGCAAACTTTTCAATCCATGTAGAAAGTTGACAAAGTGAAGTTCAACCCTTGTTGGAATTCATCACTGAAGCTGACTGACTTTTAGCACCGCAGACAAAGAAAAATGTCTCCGGCCATACACTCTGCCACCGTGTCTCTCAAGCTTAATTCTACAAAACCCACGCCATTAACGGACTCCTCAGTCTGCAGCCGTCGCTTGCTTCGCTTCAAGATAACTGCCTCCGCCGCAGCCTCTCCCCGCTGGTCTCTTCATGGCTCCACCGCCCTCGTCACCGGCGGCACCAGAGGTATTGGGTATGGCTAGCTCTAACCAACACATATGTTTTCCACTTGCACTAATTGACGCATTTGGTGAATCAGGTTTCAGAAAGCTGCAATTTTTAATGTGGGTTCTCTATGTTGTGTATGTTTATGCTTTTGCTGCATTCTATACTACATTGTTCATCAAGCCGATACAACTATTGCCTTTACATAATTCGCATGTTTGGCCAGTATAGATCCTTGGGAGCTGCAATTTTTATGTGGGTTTTCTGTGGTTGTGTACTTGTGAATACGTACATGCTGCTTTGTGCGTTGATTAACGTTGATTCTTGAAAAGCTGCAATTTTGAATGTGGGTTGCGTCTGATTGGTTTGTATATGATGCAGTTTCTAATGTGGGCTTTCTCTGGTTTGTCCTTCTCTACTATACATTGTCTAGACATGCAATTGTGGAGGAACTGGCTGGGCTTGGAGCCACAGTGCACACGTGTGCTAGGAATGAAGTTGAGCTGCAGAAATGCTTGAGGAGTTGGGAAAAAGATGGTCTCGGAGTCACGGGCTCAGTGTGTGATATATCCTCTCAAGCAGACCAGGGGAAGTTAGTGGATTCTGTTTCCTCTTTATTCAATGGGAAGCTCAATATTCTTGTAAGTTTATCCCCCTAGTTTACTTCATTTTAATGATCTTTACTGCAGCATTTTGGCATAGGAAATCATTTCTAGATGTGGAATGGAAGAATAGAATTTTTCTGTTCTAGTATGTGGTGTGCAATATATTGCTTGCGGGTTAATTAGTTTTTTGCGGGAGGGGGATCCTCTATGTGTATTATCATGGTACATTCATAAGGTAAATGATGAACTGACACAAGATTTCTGGTTTGGCACATTGAACATTATGTGCACAGGTGAAGATGAAGAACTTGACAAAAGAAATAGGAAATTTACCAATTATTTATCGTCTGTTTAACTGAATATCTTTGCATTCGGCTCCCTTCCCTGGAATTGAGAAGTCTCTCACACACGTTCCTTACTGCAATCTATTCATACAAATAGGCACCAAGTGAGATCCTAAACCATAATGAGATGTGCTCGGGCCTCTCTGATTTGTGAATTAGAGTCCATTTTCTGTTGATAACTTTACAAAATATAGATCAAGCTAGGTCATAAATCGTAATTAACGCACAAAAACAAGGCATCTTAAAAATATAAGCATCAGCATGTACTCCGTATAGTCATGTATGTGTTATAGTCTAATAATAGATATACTGTTAAGATAGTATAACGTGCTAAAGAATGCTGCATTTTTCATACATCAAATATGGATCAAATTTTGTGTCAGACAGGATTTATGGTGAACTGGTTTATCTGAGTAACATAGACTGCAAAGGGTAATCCTCAATACTGAAATGTAGACAAATATGGGGATTCATAGGGTTTGGGAACAAAAAAAACTGAAAGATCATGAAACCTTTTGCAGGGTCTCATGCTTTAGAACCCATTGACTGTTATTCCTGGCAAGCATAATTTCTATTTACCAAGAATAGTCATGAAAATTTTATCCATGAATCCGACATATAATACAGAATTCTATTATTCACTCCTACAAAGCGAATTATATGAGTTTTAGGATCTTTGAGGGGGCCCTCATTTCTCTGGTGAGCATGATATTTTGTAAAATCATTTTATTGGGAATGGTGAGAGCGATCCTATTATTTGAAGGACTCTCAATTTCCACAAGAAGAGTGAATATAACTTATACAGGATTGTGTGGGAGTTGTTCACATGTATTTCTCTGGATGTTGATTGGTCAACTTAGTTACAACTAAGAACTTGTAACTTTACTTACTGCTTATAAGTGGATAATTCATATGAAAGAAAAGATGGGCCTAATAGATAAGAATAAAGCCAAGTGTAAGTGTAAGATCATTGGACCCATGCAGGGGAAAATCAAATGCAAGGTAGATGGGCTTATTGATAAGCCTAAAGCTCAAGTAAAGGCAAAATGCTGCTCCTTATTAAAGATGTTATCCCTAAATTAAATCTGTCTCTATTTGCCAAATGCTGCTCCTTGTTGCCACTTTCTTTAAGGAGTCATACATTATGGAAGTTGACATACTCACATGAGAAATGGACAAGGAGATTTATATGGATCATCTAATGAATCAAGAAATAGGCGGAAAAATGCAGGATTGTTGCCTAAAAAGCTCCTTCTGGGACTTGAATTGTTGTCCAAGTAGTGATGCTATTAATTTCATTGAGCTATCACTTTGATATGATTAACAATAGCTGGATAAAATCACTAAATGTATGTCGAAAAGTGAGAGGATTTAGTTCAAGCAAATATGATGGCTAGAAAATAACATGGATATGTAGCCACCTAGAAGTGGTTGCGCTTTACATTTGAGATAGACATAGGAGACGTCTGAGACATTAGTTTTGAGACATAAGAACTGTTTTAAATACTCTAGAGTTTGCTCTTAGAGTGATTCTGTGTGGGTTGTATTAATCCTATTGAAACACCATGGCAAAATCATGTTTTTAATTCAAAACAATACCTTAAAATGGAATAAGAAAATAAATGTTAGCTAACATCTTTAAGGTATTGTTTCCAAGTCCTAGGCCCAACCCAAAGAATTGATGATGGAAGGAGCATGCTAGCACAATAACTATTGTTAGAAGGGTTCACTTTAATATTCACTTATTTTTGAGATCTTCATAGCATATTGCTAGACATCAATTTGTATTTATGGATATTCTAAAAGAATTAAATACAAGGAGGTTGATGTTATTAACCCCGCATAAAAATCACATGCCTTCTTTTTTTTTTTCTTTTTTATATTTATATAAGATTGGCAATAAAGAAGCACATAGCTCAAAAATTTTCAGCTTACATGACCTAATAAATTTCAAAAATAGACACTACATGTTCTCAATCACATCTTAATAGGGACCAAATAAATTCTTGCCTTAAAAATTTGATCTGATCATATTGCATTGTAAATTTAAAATATACTGTAAAAATTTCAATTATGGGAAACCAAGAATCTTCCTACAACGTATTATGCGTGCATGGTTGTGCTCTGAAGTTATATTCCAGTTTTAAATTAACATTCCTTTGAATAATCTACATTGCCTATGCAAATAAAACAAGAAAAAGCTAGAGGAGCTTTTTTTAATTTCTTTTACCAACTAATGACGCAATTGCAGGTACCTATTTCCTCAACAATGTGATTGTGCTCATCTCATACCATTTCAAGTATTGATTGACATAACAAATTTTGCAGGCATAACATCATTTCTTGAATGTATCTTTCAATCTTCTTTGATGTAGCCACTTCAAATGCCCTTCTTCTATCATAATCTGAAGTTTAGCATCAATATTGCTGACAAGTTTCACCATGAAATTGCAAGAAATACAAAACTTTGAGGATTGTTTTTGTATTTTCTGCATAATAAACTAAGGGATTAATCTTGTTTTATTTGGCTTCAGTAGATAAACAATGTTGGGACAAACATCCGAAAACCTATGGTTGATTTCACATCCGAAGAATTTTCGATGCTCATGGGTACAAATTTTGGATCAGCTTTTCACATGTGCCAACTTGCACATCCTCTTCTGAAAGCCTCTGGTGCAGGAAGTGTTGTGTTCACCTCTTCAGTCTCCGGGTTTGTATCATTGAAGAATATGTCTGTCCATGGAGCATCCAAAGGTAATTTACCAGTATGACTTAACCTTAGTGCTAGAGTTGCACAATGAATAGTAATCTATTGAGTAAATTTATTCTTTATCTCTAGGGGCAATCAATCAACTGACCAGAAACTTGGCATGTGAGTGGGCGACAGAGAATATCCGGGTTAACGCTGTTGCTCCTTGGTACATCAGAACCTCCATGGTGGAGCAAGTAGGGTTTGTTTTTCTATTCAATTTACGGGCTTAAAGACAAATGCCAACGGAAATTTTAGGAAGAAAAACTTGAGTTGGAAATATTACATATACATACATCCAAACTTTGATACTGTCAACACAATAGTTGTCTGAACTTATACCATACAGAAAGTATAAGTAACGGTTTTGCTGGCTATAGTGTAATGTTGAGTCTTGGATTCCAGGTGCTGAGTAATAAAGAATACTTGGAGGAGGTCTATGATAGAACTCCAATGCGGCGGCTTGGAGATCCAACCGAAGTTTCTTCTGTGGTGGCATTCCTTTGTCTGCCTGCATCTTCTTTTATCACTGGCCAGATAATCTGTGTTGATGGTGGGATGTCTGTAAATGGTTTTTATCCAACCCATGCATAAACCTGATTACTTTGATGAACATTTTTCCGAATGTTGATCAATCAACTTAGAGTTCATGACTTCATCCAATGCTTTAAATGGATAGCTACTATGGAAATTATGAGCTTGATAACTAAAAAATAATCTTTAATAGCTGATCTTTCTTTAAGCACAAGACTATTGGAAATATGGGATATTGGAAACATGGGATTTTTAAATAAGTAAAAAGTAGATGAGTTGACTAAGATTCGCCTATATTAATTAATACAATCCATTATTCTGACTTTTATCTAATTTTACAATATACAATATAAAATTGGAATATTTTAATGAGAAATAGACAAAGATATATACGGTTGGTCCAATGAATTCAAGAAGTAAGGTAAAAGCACAAAGATTGCTGCTTTTCAGGCTCTATTTATATCTTGAGAGTTGCCATCCAAGTATTGCTATCGATTTCATCAAATTATCACTCTCATAAGCTCAACAATGGTTTATCGTGGTGTAAATGAGTCGAGTTGAGTTTGGATGTAACAAGTTCAAACTCAACTTATAGAATAGACGAAGGCTTCGGCAAGCCTTGTCAAATCTTATTGAGCTCAACTTGATAAGGTTTGTCATATGTTAACAGAAGAACTTGATTCGCATAAGTCCATACGAACTTGAGCTCGTACAAATTTAGATTAGTTCAAACTTATTTAAATTTAAAATAAATCTATAATTATAATTTTTTTTAAAAAATATTATTTTCTTAAAAATAACAAACAAATTATTATTATTATTATTTACTTATCTTTATGGATTTGATTGTATATAACTATATATACAAATTACAAAAAAACTTATTTAGGCTCGCAAGCTTTTCAAGGTAAATATTACTAAGTTCGACTTGACTTATTTAACTGACGAACTCGAATTGTTTGCAAGTCGTTTTGTATCATTTAAACCTTTTAACCTTCTGTCTTGTAAGAGACCTTATAGTTCATTTTTTTCTTGTAATTCATGAACTTAAACCCAATATTTTTAATACTTCTTTCATTGATATTAATCTTTGCATGCGAAGTTAGGAGAATGACCATCCTAAGCGGGAGAGGCTCTAGGCTAACTCCTTAATAACACTCTTCCTATATACAGTTTTTTCTAAATGGGACAAGCCCGTTAATAAGTAGAAGTGGGCTACTCGTCCCCTAAAGCTAGTCTTTTAAGAATGAGGGTGGGCACATAAATTTGAGATGGTGATGGGTGTGCGTGTGTTTTCTTTTCTTTTCTTTCATTATCATGTTGTTAGTGAGAACACCTCCTTTTCTTACCAATTAAAAGTCCCATATTGTCCAATGCGATTTTTTGTTAAGGTAGAGAATCAATAGGATATGAAGATTAAGGTTAAGTATATGTACTATATATATGTAATTTTAATAAAGTGTCTACTATTTATCTACAAATTAAAAGCGTGTTTGGATGAGCTTATAAGTTATTTAAAATATCTTATAAAATGTTTAAGAGGTTATAAAATTATGAAAACATATTTGGTAAATTTTTTATATAAAAAAGTTTATAAGATTTGAAAATAAGATGTAAGCATCTTATAAGGTTTTTTAAAAAAAAGTAAGAAGACTCTAATATATTTTTAAATTTTAACAAACTCATTTACTTTTAATCATTTTAATTATAAAATTGCAGTTACTAACATCTTATAAGTTCTAAAATCTTATTTTATTTAAATACTTTAACAACTTTTTTAAAAATAAAATATAATATCTTATAAACTCCAAGAAAATCTTATAAAACATAGGAACTTATAAATTATTTTAAATAAATTTAGCCAAACCCCCTCTAATAAAAATCAAATTGATGTGTCAGAAAAAGTAAAAGATATATACATTAAAAGTTGACCACCACTATAACAAAATATATTTTTACAGTGGGAATGATAGTGAAATAAAAGTTAATTTGGATAATTTAGATGTACTCCATCTGCTCGAAGCAATTGTTTTACTATGACCAAAAAAAGGAAAAAAAAATCTAAATTTGGAAGCTAATTATTCATTTTCAAGATGACTTTCTGTAATCTTTTCTTATTTGAATAAATTAATTCTAAATTTATTTAATTAATTGGTGGAGATTACAATAATAAAATAAGATTCTGTTCAAATCCAATTCATTGAATAAGACTTTCTTATATTACAACTCAGCATCCCAATGATTAATAGTAATAAAATCATAAAAATGATGATAATTTGGCTAAGTCTCAACGAGGAACGTGCGGCATTTATTAGGGTGCGTCCAAAAATTTCACCTCAACCATGCGGTGTTTTTCTTTCTTTCTTTTTTTCGTGGATTTGGGTACTTACCCCATAGAATTTTTAGAGCCAAATTGTTTGTATTTTAAAATAATATTTTTTCATTTTATATTATTTTAAAAATAGAAAACGTGATTGTTTGTACTATTTTCGATAAGAATATCATTCATTTTTTATTTTACATAAAATTTATATGACATTTGAGTTAAAACTACAATATTTCGTTAATTATATAATGGATAGTACTTTAAAAAAATAAAAAATATTAATTAAGTGTGAGTAGGATCGAATAGGGTGTGAATTTTACATTCACATTGCAAATAGGGTTCGAATTTTCATTCCTAAAACGCTCATGGTAGGTAGGGGCTGTATAAAATCTTTGCGGGGTGGGGTTTGTGTTGAGTCAAAATCCACCATAATTTGTCTCATTGCTATCTGTACACATCATCATCCACTAACTTATTAAATAGTTATTTTTTTTATTTTTCAAGACATTGAGGCTCATAATTAATTAAATAATAATTAATATTATTATATTAAAATATTATTTTAATTTATCTTTTTTTTCAAAATGCTCACAATATTTATTCAATCATATTTTTATTTTACAATATAAAATAATGATAAAATGAAAATATATTTTAAAATAATAAAAATAGAAAATGAGAATAAAAACATAACCAAGCCAGGCGCTGGTGTCCTTTTCAGAACCAGAAAATTCCCCCGTCTTTTTATGTTGATTTTTCAGAGTGGGTTATTACGTGTATCAGCATTGCATCATACAAAACAATTTTACAGATATTAAAATAATTAAATTAAGCGGCACATATATATATATGTATGTATATAAATGCATATGCAGCGCAGGTGCAGAAATATGAAAGCTCAGATTCCCCCGTGACAGTCTGTCGTTTCCTCCCTCCCTCTCTCTCTCTCTGCTCCTCCAAAGACACACCCTCACTGCTCTCTCGCACTATTCTCTCTCTGTCTGGAGATCAAGGCGAAAACACTCGCTCATTTGTCATGGCGACTATCATCGAGTCTGCCTGGACGGTAATAAATCTAATTTTTATGTTTTTGGTGCCCTAGATTTGATGTCATTGTGTGTTGAGTTGATTAATTCAATTGGATTCCTGATTTTTGTTTTTTGATCTGTTTATACTTGTTTGTTGTAATGTCTGCAATTTTTCTTAATAAGGATGTGTGGATTCGTCATCGTATCTGATTTTATGCTTGCTTCAATTTTTAGATTTTAACCTTTTTTTAATAATTTTTTGGTAAAACAGGCCAGTGGTAGCGAATAATGCATGTACTAGAATTGTTGTGGTGTTATATGAATAATGTATATGATTCTTCAGATGAATAGATTGCACCTCGGGCGTACCAGAATTGTTGTGGTGTTATATAAATAATGCATATGATTCTTCAGATGAATAGATTACGCGTCGGACTTTTATTAGATTGATTTGACATTTCTGTGCATGAAGAAATAGTAAAAGCATTTCTTCACGGTCCAAAGTTCTGTCTGTTTAACTAAAGTAAAATAAAAGTGGGTGGCTGGATGAGTGGTTCTAGCTCAAAGGTAACTAAAAAAGTTGGAAGGAGGAAGACCAAAAAAAAAAAAGAAAGAAAGAAAAATCAGGTGTGTGGGGATAAATGAAGATTTTGGTGATCACTGATGATTAGTGTTGTTCCATGCTAATTGTATTAGGACATTTATGGATAAGTTTTTTATAGTTCAGAGACTCAAGTTGCTGAAACTTCTGTGTTCACATGTGACACTGGTGTGCTAAAAGTGCAACCCAGCACGGAAATAAGATGAAAGAAAATGTCCCATCATTGAGAATAGTTCTAATTGTATTATTGGACCTACTCAACCAGAAAAATCTTCAAGTGCAATCAAGTAGACACCTAAATGTCCAAGCAAATGATGACAGCTGGCATGACACCGCTTGAAATTTGAGCCAAATTGTGCATTGCAAATCTCCCGGCACAAACTATGGGCGAATGCTAGTAATGACCTAATTAAATCCCAAGGAACAACCAAAATAAATAAATAAATAGATAAAATGGAAAAATTAAAGCATGTTTGGGCACAAAAGCTTAACAAGCTTTGTTCCATGCTTTTCTGGGGTGGTCACTCAGCTTCTCTCCTTCAACTCTGTGGTAAGAAATGCTATATTCATTGTTAAACACAACAGGGCCTTTCTTTAGTTACCTCATTCCTACTGATTTTGGGTATATATGTTCCTGTAGGTTTAATCACTAATATTGATACGATCACCATGCATAATTGTTGCATTGGGTGGTCGCCTTTTGGTGTAGATATCATCTTGGTCTTGTACTCCTATACCCTTATTCTTTTAAGCATATGTTGAAGCTTTCTCGGACCAGTCACGTCTTGTACGTGGAAACAGCTCTTTAATTGACTGAACTTAATGATGATATTTAGATGCATCCAGAAATCAAATGAACGCTTAACCCCTAACTCGCCCTTCTTGGCATAAACACTAAATTGAGAAGTCACCTTCAACAACTTATTTTATTCTTTATGATTGCTATGACTTGGGGGAGACTTTCATTCATTGCCATAATTGGCTCATTTGTGGAAGCTGATTTTTAGCCTTACAACTTTCAGGGGTACCTTCAGTATAGTAAGAGCCATGTCAGTTTGAAAACTTTTTGTTTTTTCTTTTGTTCCCCCTCCCCCATTTTTTTGTTTTCTCATATCTGATGGCTTCTCATTTGCGTTGTATTATTTGCATTTTTCAGTCACTTAGTGAACAGCATTTCTTGACCATCTGCATATGGAATGCCCTGAACTTCAATGTCTTTAAAGCTTGACAAGTTGAATTTAATACCTGCTTTTCCTCTAACTCCTTTATTGTAGCCACGTGGCAAAGGGGCTTTTTGGGGTTAGTAGAGGGCTGTTTTTGAGACAGACGTTGTGTAGAAAATTTTCAGATTTCAAGAATGATTACATTATTGTTTGTTTTTGTATGGTTTCCAGTGAAACATCACTTCAGAACCTTGTCCCAATATGTTTTCCATCATGTGCTTACTTTGGTAAAAGAAAGAAAAATTCATTAAAAGTGGGCTTCCAAATATGATGTTTGATTGCATTTAGGAATTGCATGTTATCCTGATCCTTGATATTATTTAGTGGAAAATGAAAGGAAAGGGTTTTATGTTTGATACCCATATTTGCAACAACTCAACACCTGTGATTGGCTTTTGAAAATATTTTTCTTCTACTTCAGAAAGAGCCTAACTTTAAATTCTTAGTGTCTGGGAATCCTTGGTGAATAATGGTCTGTTTTGACATTCTTTATGTGCAATATGACTATTAAATTTTTTCCTACATTTTATTTGCCTCCTATTGAAATTACTTTTTGTAATTTTGTTTTTGCAGTGTCTCATAACCCATTTTAGTGACTTTCAACTGGCATGTCTTGGAAGTTTCTTTCTTCACGAGAGTATCTTCTTTCTGTCGGGACTTCCATTTATATTTTTGGAAAGGGCAGGATGGCTGAGCAAGTACAAAATTCAGGTTTAATATCGCTACTGTCGTTTCCTGGATTCTGACTGTCTCTCTCACTGATACTAGCTCTTATTTAAACTTACGTGATGTTGTAGTGCTTAAAAGAAACTTGTATTTTGGCCTTGTTTTTCTGACTATAGACACTTTAACAATCCTGTCACAAGATGACAAATAATGAAAGGAGAAATATTCCAATCACTTGCCATATTGTTGTTTGCAAGCATTTTAGTGCTTTCTCTTTTGTTATGTTATTTTCATTTCTTGGCTTTATTGCACAACTGAGAACAAAAATTCAAGTGATCATGTTAAGAATGTTCTGTTTTCATTCTAAAATATGGCAGCATTACAGTATACATGTTGACTTATGTTTTATTTAGGAAACTTTCCTTTAAAAAGAAATATAAGATTGACTTATTCATGTTTGAAATCCTTTAATCCTTTCTATATTAGAAGCTTAGTGAACTTAAAAAAAATGCCAGAGTTTTCTTGTGATAGGTTATTTGTGTTTGTTTGGATTCACAGTAACAATACCTAGAGAATATTATTTTGATTCTAGGAACTTATTTTTGTATAAATTAGTGTTTATGATGCTTGCCTTAAAGGTCTGAGAAACTTTCTGCTGATAGGTGAAGTTGGAAGTATGTAACTGAGAATAATACACATTTTTCTATTTTAACGTCAGTAAAGGGTAACAAGTTCAACTGCTTGATCTTGACTCTGACAATTTGTAATCTTCCGTTTTTCATAGTTTTTGCTTATAGATTCTTTTTTCTTATTAGTTCTACTCTTTAAGATCTTTGCTTTCCCTAGCTCAGTACATTGGTAAGAAAATTAAAGAGCAAATAGTTCAACATTGCAATATGGTGAGAGAGGGGGAAGAATTGACAGGGAAGAAGAGATAATGGATGGGTCAGAGGGAAGAGAGAGAGTTAAAATGAGGATTAACTCTGCCAAAAGATGGAATTTTGGAACTGGGTAAACTATTTCCTAAAAGATGAATTTTTCAATATTATTCTCTACCTTATGAGTGGAAAAGCATACTGAGGTGTGGGCCTTGGTGGCTCCTTTCTAATGTATTCTGGTAGACTTGCAAGTCTTGTACTAATTAGCACACTTTTCAAGCATATGTATTTTTTTCCTTTTCTTCTTCTTTTTTCTTTTTTTCTTTTTTTTTAATATTTACCTTATCATGTGGACAAAACAGACGCCTACAATAATTGATGCTCTCTCTATTCATGCAGACTAAAAACAACACAGCTGCTGCTCAAGAGAAATGCATCACTCGGCTATTGCTCTATCATTTTTGTGTCAACCTACCTGTTATGATTGTGTCATATCCTGTCTTCAGGTTCATGGGCATGCGAAGTACTCTCCCATTGCCGTCCTGGTATATTCAGGTTCTTTATATACTAAAGCTTAATTTTACCAGACTGACACTGTTGAATGCATGATTATCTGGCTATCATATGGCTTCAAATCTCAGTATGAGCCGAACTTCTGGTGAACAACAATTTGTGTTTCTTCTCAGATGCTTGTCTTTTTGCCAGATGTTTCTGTAATTGATTTCTTGATAATTAAACTATTAAAGGTACTGCTGCCTTATCAGTTCTCTCAAAAATTGAAGTTTACTACATTACAATGATTTTCTCCACTTACGAGAAAACAACAGGCACTGAATTAATTTTCTGGTCAAGTTGGATAATCTAAAATGCTCAATAATTTGGTGGGAACCCACTTACACATAGGGTTCAGTGCTTAAGGTTATAATTCAGTGATCTGTGAGAGTAGGTTTAGCTTGTAATGTGGTTCAGGATGTCGGATGATCACCTTATAAACTAATCTTTCTTTTTTTCCATCCATTGATACCAATAAAGAAGCTCCCAGACAGAAGATAAAAGTAAAGCCAAAGTAAATCTGTTTGCCATCTCTCATTTGTTTTGTGCTTTCATCCTATGTCTTGAGTTGCAACAGGAATGCTTTACCTGCTGTTTATTGCACTGAGGGCATTTGTTCTGCAGGAAAGTAATCTCAACTCAGATTTTATTCTACTTCATACTGGAGGATTTCGTGTTCTACTGGGGACACAGGATTTTGCATTCCAAATGGCTTTACAAGCATGTCCACAGTGTCCATCATGAGTGAGTAACCATTTACATGTGCTCCAACAACTACTTTCATTCCATTGGCTGTCAGAAATATTACTTTCTTTTGCTTTAAAAGTCCTTATAGACATAATTGATGTCTGTGCAGATATGCGACTCCGTTTGGCTTGACTTCTGAATATGCTCACCCTGCTGAGATTTTATTTCTTGGATTTGCTACAATAGTTGGTCCTGCCTTCACTGGTCCCCATCTGATAACACTCTGGTTATGGATGGTTCTTAGAGTCCTTGAAACGGTTGAGGCACATTGTGGATACCATTTCCCCTGGAGTCTCTCAAACTTCTTGCCTTTATATGGGGGGTCTGTACTCCACTGTCGTTTACTCTTCAGTATTACGAGATTTTTCATGTGTCCAAGTTACCAACATATCTGTAATTTCTTCAATTTATTGCCAGTGCTGATTTTCATGACTATCATCACCGATTGCTGTACACAAAGAGTGGCAACTACTCATCAACTTTCGTTTACATGGACTGGTGAGATTCTTAGTACTCTGCTTCCTCACTTGCAATTCTCAAATTATCAAAATTTTAGGCACACTGAGGATATCACTACAATGCCTTTGATGAATATGCGTTAAGGTTATAAATAATGTTGAAACCTCTCACATTTTGGTTCTGTTGCTCAAATAACCATAGAACCATAAGGCCACAGGCCCACAAGCAAGAAACTTTTTAGGTTTTGCATAAAAAGTGTCCTGGCTTCTGCATTTTGAATCTTGAACTGCTCAATGAAGTAGAGAAAATTTTATACACTATTATATGTTAGTTGAGGATGACAATGTGTAGTGCAAATTGGAGTGTCAATTGTAGTCCATTTAAGTTTAATAGATGAATTGGAATGATGGCGTTGGACCGCTCTTTTGTACTTGTCAGATTTGTAGATCAGCCACAAGGTAAAACTGCTGCAGTTTTTAGCTAATGCTCAGAACTGTTGTTTATATCTTAATAGGCTATACACTTACTAGTTGGTAAAATTAATTAGAGGATTTGGCTAGTAATTAGGGCTGTGTGGTGGGTTGATCGAGCCGGCTTAAGTGAGGCTCTAATCGAGCTCAAACTTGAGTGAAAATACAAGTGTCCCTAGTTTGTGAGTTTTTTTTTTTTCAGTTAAAAAAATTATAGTGTACTTTTAATTAATAATAAGTGGTAGTAGAAGTAATAATAGTGTAATTTGTAACATGATAGTTTGAGATTATATTTTAATTTGATAAACTATATAAGAAACACGATTATATTTTCATTTAATATTTATGTGGATCTTCAATCAAGGTGCAAAGTGCAAAATGTGAGATTCCACCATCAACACAAACAAATAGTTTGACCAAAGCTCTAGAGAAATACTTCAACTTCTCTTATTTAGAAAATTCACCTTTTCTTCAAAATAAATGGGGAATGGAATGTTTATAGAAGATGGAAAAAGGGAATTGATCTCCTATGGAAGGGTCTTTGCATTTGGAGTGATAATACTATAATAAAAAAAATATTAATGGCAATGAATAATACAAAATCATATTTCAATTATTAGGAAAACACGAAATATTAATTTACGTAGCATAATTAATTCTTTTTTATAGGAGAATTTGAGTTTGAGTTTGAGATCAACTCAAATGGGCTTGAGTATAAAAGAGCCAAGCTCGTGCTTAATATTTCTGAATTAAGCTCGAGCTTGAGCCTAACTGGCTCGACAAGCTTGAGCTTGAGCTCTTGAATTTGAGCTTAAAAATTTTCAGAACTTTGAGTTGAGATTTACTCCCTAATTAGGAATTTTAGACTCAGGTGAACCCAAGGTGAGAGGTGCTTTATTTATATCATCCGCCGATGCTTAGTGTCGTTTGACTTCCTCCATTTTTCTTAAAACTTTTCATGGCCCTCCTTGGGTTTTAGTGTAATTTATTCTCCTGAAATTTTGATAAGCATGATATTCATTTAGATATGGCTACCTGTCTGATATTTGGCACTCTAGCTCTATGGAAGCTCTTGATTAACTGCTAAGTACTATGCAGTTTAGAAGCACGCCAAGTTTAATTACCAGAAACACATGTAAAATTGAAGCCAAGTCAACAAAACCCCTATCCGCATTCTTTTATATCATAAAAAATTTATTTCTGCGCATCTTTACACTGTTGTCTAACAATTGTTAGCGTAACCTCAACTTACTACTGTTGTATTCAACCAAGGTCATTGAACTACTTTGTTGAGCAAGTCAACACTTTTGTTGGCTCTATAGCATCTAAAGGAGATGGATGGAAGTGAGTTTTATGTAGATTTTGATACTATAGCTTTATCAGCTGCTGCAACCAATTTTTCATTTGCACATGAATCCTTGTGGGGTGTTGGAACTAAAATTTTGTTACTCCAAAATACCATATCGAATACCGAACTAAGTTAATTGGTTTGATTTTTGATTTCTTTTTTAATCGAAAACATTTTCATATTTAGGTTTGGTATTTTGGTTGCCCAAGTTTTAAAAAAAATTAAAGAATTAAATACTAGAATTGTAATTGTATATTTTATTTTTTGACAAGTAAAAAATGGAATAACAGTAAACAATAAATATAAAAATATATTAAATATAAAATATACAAAAATAATATTCGGAACTTGATGTAATTAGGTAAACTGATATAAAAAAATAAAACCTGAAGGGAATACCGAAATTCTGTAGAAATCAAAAGCAAATATCAAATCATATTTTTCAAGCGGTTCCTATATGTACTGAATTTTCAGTTTCAATTTGATTTAATTGGTCTGCCAAACCTCAGCATCCAGCGAATGGAGCCAAAATTTTCTTGCTTTTGGAGGAGATTTCGATGGGGCATTTGTGTTTACTTGTGGGCCCCCTTGTATTTTGTGACCTGACCATAAAAGTCCTTGTGCTTTAATCTTTTGTGTATCATTCACTTCAGGAAATCTTGCTTTCCTTATCTTGCTTAAGTAGATGAACATTGCTTCTTAGATGAACTTGTGATGACTGAAAATCAGAGTATTCCTTGTGTGTTTGGTGCAATTGTAACGACTGATTGAAAGCTGCTATATAACTAGTGTAGTTTATAACCCTCCTATTGCTTCTAACTTAATGTTTTTGCAGGATATTTGGTACTGATAAGGGTTACAGAAAATTGAAGGCGCTGAAGAGCAATGGAGATGCAGTGATGCTGAAGGAAATGTAAAGGGGACGACGGGAAATGTAAAATAGGATAGCTTTATGGTATTGAAGCCTCAGTTTGAATGGTCTCTAATATGGTTCCTCAGCATCCTGCGTGCAAAATTGCATTTAGTATCCAATTGCGGTGTTATGGTTAACAATTTGTTTTGTGTGGAATTACTTCGTGTCTTTGTTATGGATTTTGTGTCCTGCAGACGTAACCAACCACATGAATGCAATTCCACCTTTATTCATTTTATGCTGCTGTCACTGCCCAGCCAGTTACTGGACGATGAAATTCCATTAATTCATGTATGTTGTGACCTTCACAGCATCATAAATACTGCCAAGGTGGCATGTCACAACTAATACTTTTAATTTCTGAAACCAAAATCATTTCTGAATTTATTTTTGAAATTTGTTACATGTTGAGGAAGTTAAGGGCTTTTAGGTCATTTTCAAATTGTTCTCCTTTTCCCATCCGTTGAGGTGTCCTTTTCCAAGGAGAAAAACCCCCTATTGTGCTTCGGCAAAATATTTTCTCACAAAGCTGAGCTTTCTACGTGTGGAATGGGTTGGACTTTGGAGCATCATCAGATGGTATTCCATGAGGGATCAACGATTATGTGCATTACTCAAAATCTCCTCATAGGGAGTTTTCAGTAATATCAAATTTTGTTCAATTATATCACATTTTCCTTCTCTTAATAGCTGTTGTGTGTTTTTACTAAAATAAAGTTTTTACTTATATATATATAAATATCAGTAGGATTACTTACCAAAGTGGACATTTTAGGTCTGTCCCTGCATTTAGGTATCATCAATGTAATATTGAATTAACCGTACCAATCTTGTATCTATTATAATTTTGGACCCATTTTTTGTATCATTTTTTAGATGTTATCTTGATCCCATTCATGAGCCGCCCGTACAGGTGATATGATAGATTTAATGTGACTGAACTTAAGAGCGGTGCGACGTCACAATACCACTAAATTTTGCTTTATTAGCTAATCCATTCTATCCGCTCATCCGCCAATGAACCTGTCCAGAAAACGGTCATGGGGAGTCTTCTGTTTGATTCTTATTTTCGTTAGTTCCATTTTGATCCGTTCTGTAACAAGATTTTATTTTTTTTTAAATATTTTTTCTACAGATCTTTTCACTTAAGTTAATAATTTGACAAAAAAAATAGTTCGTAGTTCAATCATTAACTATTATTTTCATGGCTATTTTATAAATACTAGCAATTCGGCACGTTCGATGCATGCGGTAAAATTTTTGTAGTATTTTATCATATAATAACAATATTTGTTTAATCTTTAGATAATGCAAATTGGACAAATATTATTATTTTAATATGTTTATTTTAATTTTTCTATAAATAAGAATTTACGAGTTATGATAAAAGAGTACTTGTACTATAAAATATGTGATTTATAAATATTAGTTATTATATAACTTCTAGTTGGTAGAATTTAAAAGAAATGAGGGCATTTTTAACGTGTCCTACTTTTCTTAACTTTAATATTTCTTTTGCAGAGATATTTATTCAATAAAAAAAAAACAAAAAATTGTATCTCACCCTATGAACACATGATTTTTAATTAATTTTGCATTGGAAAAATATCTTTTCAAATCGACGCTAAATGGAGTTAATGGTCCAATAGGTTGACTATCAATTCTAAGGGGATATAGGAAAGTATATGCTATAATCCAAACCTTAATTTACGCCAATGATTTGTTTGCTTCATTAGATAAAGTTTGATAGATCTATTTTTAAATTTTATTTTTTATTTGCTTCACATTTTTATGGTTCATGATATTTTTGTGGCCGAGTATGGTATCATAGGCCAAGCTGGTTTATAAATTACACCAAAATGGCTTGATCCATTGTCCATCTCTTTAAATTTGATATGATAGGGAATAAAAAAAATCATTTTTGTTCCTTATATGAAAACTCTAACCTCAACACCTTTTTAGAAGTTAAGACATTTTAGACATTACAAAGTATAATCACATTAAGTAATCTTGCCAATCAAATATTATACAGTGTTAAATATAGAACATCACTAATTTCTAAAATTCAAGCAAACAATATATTATATGATTTTGGATACCATTTCCAACTTATATATCACTAGCATATTAATCCTTCATAATCCTTTATGCCGAAGCAAACAAGTCCTAAATGAATATCCTTAATACAAACAATGGATTTCTTCTAGAGGTATTTACGTCAATCATCTCACAAGCATATTGGATTCTTTATTCCATTTCATATTTTATCTCATATTTTAATTTACTGTATTTATGACAAGTATATTTAATTCTTAATTAATTATTTTTATAAAAAAATATTTAATATACATATTATATATTTATGAAATGAAATAAAAGATGAAATAAAAAATCTAAACCGTCTCCCACGGCCAACATCGTAATTCAATTGGAAAATGGGATCAAGCAAATATGTAATGTAATTTGTCAACTAGTGAATTATTCAAAATCTGCCTCACTTTTCAATTTATTCACGCTTTCTCAAACGTAAATCCACCTTTGCTCCACTTCTTACCATAAGCCTCGTCTCGAACCAAAACCTCCGGCACCGGGAATAGATTGCAAAATTGTT
>JACGDI010005432.1:968157-1007050 GCA_014898725.1 Jacaranda copaia
AGAATAACTTTCCTGAAACGGGAAAACATTTCAAGAATCGAATTTTGAGGTTGGGTTTGATCAGAAACAGTTGAGAAATATGGCTTCTGATTGCCATAGAAGGAAACCTTTGCTTTATTCTGATTTATTCAAATGCCATAGAAATAAGGTCCCTGAAAAAGAAAAAGACAGTACTGTAGTGTCAAAGCTGGAAAGCTCAAGTTGGAGCAGTAGCAGCTGCAGCCAGTCCTCTTCTTCTTGTAGCGATTCATCTTCCTCAGGCTTCAGCACGCCCTTGTTTTCCGAAACTGAAGATGAACAATATTTCTTCGCTGAGTTGACTCGCCAGATGGCTGAGTTCATGCTTCAAGAAGAAGAAGAAGAAGAAGATGAAGAAAGTGCGCACCCGAATCGCGTCTCTGAGGACTCTGAGGTTAATAATTAGTTTATATTTCAAGAATATATGTGTGTGTGTGTGTGTGTGTGTAATATTCTTGCTAATTCCTGGTTAGTACTGTACTATCGAAGGCAAACAACAACGAGCACGACGATAGTCATGCGGATTCTGGTGCCATTAACAACGCCAAAAATGGATTATACTCGAGCCCACCAATTCAAGTAAAGACCCTGTGTTCATCATCATGTATTTTCAGATTAGCTAAAATGGAATTTCTCTTACGCATGCTAATGATTAGGTTTATCAGCTGGGGAATCAGCCACCGGTTCGCGAACAGGGCCCTGTTTGTCAGGGCGAAGGAGGAGTCAAACGGGCCAAATCTGCTCAGTGGATACAATTTCAGAAGACAGAGCAGCATCATTTGCGATACAGAGGAATTGGCCATGGGAGAAATTGGGACCCGGGGTCGGGTATGCAGGCTGTTTTTCTTGGTGGATCCAGATCGAGAACCGGGTCTCCCGGGACCGGAGTTTTTTTGCCTCGCATAGCTAAGGATCCGACCAAGCTCAAAAGGAAATCAGGTACTGCAGTTATGCTGTTAATTAAATATGCACCAAAAAAAAAAAAAAAGCACCGAAATTTACGGAACCTTAATTTAGGGTTGGATTTAATTATTTTTTTATTAAATATTTCATAATACCAATCAATAAATAATTACTTTCAATAATTATTTATGTATAAAAATTTCTATAACCAATTCATAGAAAAACTACAAGGTTTTATTTTTATAGAATATCATTGATACACAGTCTTAATATTTTACTAAACTATAATATTTTGCCTTTTCCTCATCTAATTTTGTTTTATTCAACCTTTTTTGTAGCTGTATTAATTTTCATATTTCACAAGATTTCATTAAATTTAAATTTCAACCTCATACTTATATATGTAAAGATAATATCATTAAATTAATTGAGTCTCAGCAACATAAATTGTGTATCTTTATGTTATTATCATCCATTATCCATATAAATGGTCCAGAGGTTGAGAATCAATGGTAATAGATAATTACTATAATTGTTTCACTTTTGTAAAACAATTTGTGTGTCTTGGAATGTATTAAAAGGGTAAAAAACATAAAAAAAATAAAATAAAATCTCTTCATTCTATAATTATAGATCTAATTTGACTCTCTACAAAATTTTATGGGAATTGCCCTTTAAATTAATAATGCAGTCATAATTAATAATATTATGTTACTGTTCAATGGCACGCAGCTAAGTGGTCTCAATCTTTCCTATTATATGGGAGGATTAGTGTTCAAGTTTTAATGAATTTTTTTGTGCATTTTATATGCATTGTGCGTAGTTTATATTTTAATTTATTTGATTTAAAAATAGAAAAATTTTGATATATTGAAAGGATAAAACACCCTTTGTAATGTTTTTTTAAAAAAAATAAATATTCTATTACTTTAATTAAAATGATATCTCAGAAAATCTGCACTATATAGAAAAGAAATACCCTTTACACACTTAAAGTGGTATTTACACCATAATACACCAAAATTATTTTATCAATTATACCCTTAATTTTTAATTTAATTTTAAAAGTAAATTTATTGCTTAATTAAACATTAAAAACACAAATAATATAGTGAAAATATAATAACAAAATTTATGGAATGTTATAGGTAGATATATATATATATATATAATAATTTTAAACTTTTGATGTAGAAATAATTTGCTAGATATGCTTGTTATTGATGTGATTATTTTTAAAATTATGTCATTGCTACTGTACACCACAAAAAATTGAGCATTTTATTTATTAATACAATTTAGTATTAATAATATGATAAATTAATATATATAGACGACATATCACAACGACTAGTAAAATAAAAATTGAACTTGGATAGTAGAAATAACTTTTGAAAAGTATTCTTCTTAAAATTCTACGTGTTGCTAAGTAAGAGCTGAGTAATAGATCTAATGGAACTTTTCTGTGACAATCTTGTAATATATATATATATATGGTTTTTGAGCAATAATTATTATCTAAGTCAAATATTTAATTAATAAAAATATTGATTTATGTGTTCATAGTCCAATAATTGCGACATTAGTAGTTGTCTTTTCCACGCTTTTGGATCACAAAAGCACATCAATGACTCTTGACGTTGGGATATTTTATTCTCTTCGGTGCTACGTCATTTGCGGGTCCAAGTGGTATATTTCATTATATATGTTGCATTTGGCTGCATTTTCCGTTACGCCCGTTTGTTTTTGTTTTCTATATCCATTTTCATTTTTTTGTTGAAAATATAAATAGAGAATTATTAATTTTTTTATTTTTATAAATATTTTTATTTTCAAAATATTCTTTTAAAAAATTCTTACACACTCTCTCTATTTTTACTTTTCATTTTCTTCTATTCACGTTTGTACAATTTTTAATATAAAAATATTATATTTTTCAAAACAACTCATTTTTAACTCTACATAATCATTATATTTTAAACAAAATATCCAAATAATATTTTATTTTTAAAAATATTTTCATAACTAATTTTTTTTTATTTTTTTATCAAAAAATAAAAATGTCTTCGAAAAACAAATCCAAACAGCCTGTTAATTATTTTTTATTTTCTGTTTTCTGTTTTATGTCTACGTAATAATTAAAATGAATGAGAAAGCGATTTGGAATCTTTTAATTTACATATTCAAAGGTTCTGGATTCCACCTTGTTTGGATGTCGCCGTTGTGAATAAACATTGATAATATTAAATATTACATTACTTGTTTGGTTTTGCGTCTTCTTCTAGGCTAGGCTGTAGCTATTTAATGCGTTGTATGGGGTTGGAATATGCTTCGGCCAATCACGTCACAGTGGAATCTGGTTTGGTGGGATCCCATCTCATTGCATCCACTCCCGTGGTTTTGCCTTTGGGTGAAGTAGAAAGCAATTGATGAGGACCATAGACGTCCTTTTTACCCTCTGTGAAGTTTTTCTTCTTGGTGAGGGAGGCTCGTCAGTTGATTAATGCTATACTTGAATCTTAATTTTATTGAGTGAGAATAAATAAATACAGCCTTTTAAATTATAATTTTAAAATATTTTCATATATAGTAAAATATCGGATACCTCATTTTTAGTAATATTTTAAGTGAAATTATCCAATAAATTGTTATGAATTATACTTAAATTGACTGTTGATGTTGCGCGAAATTGAATTTGAGATTCTTTTTGAAAATTATTGAGCTATCGGTTCTTGCTTTAAGAATGCGGCTACGTACAAACTGTCCTTGAATTGATTATATAAAATATCTTTTTTTTTAATGTTTATAACAGTTATGGAAGTTGATATTTATACTGTTTGAGTCTGATGGGGCGAACCCATTTAGCTTAGGATTCGCAAGCAGTCAAATCTAAGTAGGCTCGATGGTCCATTCCATCAAATCATATTTGTCGTTTTATTACAATTTTATTTATACACTTCCGAGATATAAATGAATTATTTATATCAACTATTTACACGCACAAATATTTTGGGTGTTCATCAGGTTGCTCAATGGTTCTGGTGCCCACAAGAGTCTTGCAAGTGTTAGAATCTCATTTTAACCGACTTGAAGATTCCATCGCCCCACCATTAAGCGGTGGGTCTCCCTCAAAAGGTGCCTTTGCAATATTTGCAAATGTCTGTGTAGATACTGATTCCGACTTTTCAACGGTTATAAATGAATCACGACAATATAAGTTGTCAATTGCAGGTGAATCAACGGTATCAAATGGGCTTGGAAATGGAGCATCATCACAGCTGGAAAGCCTGCCTGTTGCAAGTCAGGACGAGATGCAACTACCGCAAGAATGGACCTACTGAGTCTGAGTACCAGCAAGCAAACATTTTTATTTGTGGGGAGAAGTATTAGAACAAGTTGCCTAAGTCAACTTATGTAGGAATTTAATGGGCTTGAAAATAATTTGGCTCTCATTTTCTCTGTGTGAATATTGAATGAAAATGGGGTCAAATTGGTTTGGTGATGAAATCAATAAGCAGTGGGAAGTGCAAGTTGCGTGTACATAAATTGTGTAGGGTTTGTTTGTTTATGTGGTTAAGTAAAATGTTGTTATTGGAAGAATGTGTCTATCATTCCTTCATATGTGTAATGGAGATTTAATTAATTAATTAATTAGTTGTTAGCTGAACATTTAAGAGAGGCGGCTAAGTCAATAATAGTGTGCCCCTATTGATGGAAAAATCAACCTGTTTCTTTCTTTTTTTTCAAGAATATTGAGGGGGGAGGGGGGGAGGGGGGACAAAACTACTAAAGTAGTATTATTAGGTTGTTTGTTTGTTTGTTTTTAATAATAAGAATTGAGAAAACAAGTGATAGATATGTTGGAGAAAGGGACGAGATCAAATAGTCTTTTTATCTCATTTTTCTTACTTTTATGTAAGGAAATTGGGTTTTTACTTATCATGATATATTTGTTTTTTTTTAAAACAAATTATTTTTGACTTTTACGAATTTAATTGGGTTTTGAATTCTTAATCTAGTAGATATTGATACTTGAGTGAATGTTACGTAAATCAAATTAATTATTGTTAATTTGGAACCCTTCTTGTATAGGGGGTTGGTATTAATATTTAGTTTTGACTCTTAATCTTTCTTTTTTTGATGGAATGTGTAAAAAACTTTATTCATATATAGCTTGATAAATCTCATTTTTAGTTTTGACTCTTCCTTGTAGAAGGCTTGCCTATGAAAGAGGTCTCCCCTTTTAGGAGTTTGACTTGTAAATTGCGTGATCCACTCTTCTCCAAGAAAATGTGCTCTCCATATTTCTCAATATTAATTTCTCTCTCCATTTATTCTAAAGTATAGGGCAAGTTTAGTTGTGAATTGGGAAATTTTGTCAAAATATTTTGGCAAAATAATTTTTGGAAAGTGGGATTGGGAAATATGATGATTGTTTGTTTATGTTTAAGGTGATAGATACAGAATGAATTGAGATAAAATTATTTGTTTGTAGTTTGGAAAAGAATAAGATGTCACATCAATAACTTTTTTATTAGATCGATAGAGTGAAATAACTATTTTAAAATTATTTATATATGTGCGTATGTATATTAAATGAGTGATAATATCTATATATATTTGTAATGATTAGACAATGAGTGAAACTTTAGGAGTGCGAATACTGAATCGTAAGGATATTTTGGGAAATAATTTTATATTTTGGGTGGGAAATTAGAAAATGTGTAATATTTATTTATTTAAATTTTGAGAATTGAAAAACAAATTGGAAGTTTACTGCCAAACAACGCCATAGTAATGTCAACAGAGAAGTAGAGAGTACTTGGAATTAGTTTGAAGTTAAGGGTCTTGGAGTTAGTGCACATTTAAGATTGGTAGGCCAATTTTTATCCAAGTCAGTATTCGAGAAACAATATTATTAATTATTATAAATAACAAAAAATAAAAAAAATACACAAATGATTATATTTTAAAAAAGATATAAATACTATAAATAAATTTATTCAAATCCTCACAAATACTTGAAACACATCTCAAAACAAAAGTTAAATAGAAAACTTAGAATTCAATAAAAGAAATACATATTTTAATGATCATAGAATAATAAATTTAAATAATAAAAGAACTAAAGTAGGCATAATCAATCTAATCGATATCAAATTTTTTTAATTTTCAATCTGATTTTGGTTAATCGATCCTAAAAATTGTACCAAAGCAGAAATAAAAAGACTATTGATATAACAACCAAAAAATAGAATCCTATGCACTTCGATTCAATTCGATTATTTCAATTTTTGATCGATTCGATCTATTTTTGAATTTTTTTTACACCCCTACCCCTACCTTCCAGCCTTCCAGCGTGGAAGTTTCTTTGGGTACATTTAATTGGGCCATATTCGGCCAGGACGGATAAAGTTTTTGTAGGGGTAGACTTGTCCTTTTACAGTTCCATTAGGCCCTGGAACATCGTCTGATGGGCCTCCAAATAAACCCAATTAACTTTTCCCCTTACATCATTAGTATCCATATAAGAGGGATGGAAATAGGTCGGGTTTGGAAGGTTTGGCAACATTCAGGACCCGTCTCACCCCGGTCTCATCAAGATTTTTATAGACTTAAGACACGTCCCAACTTTAATTCTTAAATAATGGATTGGACCCGCTAAATTCATTTAAAATATTTAAAAAAATTAAAAATATATCTTTTAAAAAAAATAACATCATTATAACTTCTTAATATGAGAAAAAAATATTACTAACAAAAAGTTCATTAGTTAAATATTTATATATGCATGTTTTGGTCTTCGAAAAATGATAAATTGCAAACATTATTATTACTTATATATACATATTGAATGTATAAGTTATTTATTATGACAACATTATTTTTTTTTATAGAACATATATGTAGTATTCACATTTTTTCATATATATATGAATACACACCACACTAAATATATATATATATATAACAAACAAAATTAATATATATAAATCTAGCAGGGCGGGTTTGGAACAGGTTCGAGTTTAAAAATTAAAACACAGGACCCGCCCAAGATCCGTTTATGCTATCAAAATCCGCCCCAAGTGGGACGGATCTAGATTTTACCCTAACTCATTGCCATCCTTGACCCATAATGAACATTGGCAATCATAAGTAATGGTAATAAATTTAGACAAATAAATACATATATATTTTTTATTCATATACATGCATTTTAGGAATCCGTGCAAACTCGAACTATTGACCTTCCACATTATGTGAGAGATTTATACAATTGGGCTACCAACCACTTGTTGGATAAATACATACATACATATTAGGTTTGGCAAAATGAGCTTCAAATTATGGTTTCAATTCATCTGGATTGGATTTAAAATATTTTAAATGAGTTTAATTTAGATTTTGTTTAGATGAATTTAATGTGGGTTGAATTCGCTAGGCTCAATTGAATTTTGAGTTATTAATATGCTAAAGGTGAATTGCAAATAGATCTAACTCAATAGAAAAATTATTTGGACGAATAAGATTATAATCTATTGTGGTTAACGAGTGGAATTTATAGACAATTTAGGAATGAAGATTAGATCTATTACATAATATTGTCTTTAAAAAACATGTCTTTGTGTTTGGATTTGATTTTTGAAAATATTTCTATTTCACTGAAATTTAGTTAAATATATCCCAAAATATATATTTTTTTCCTCAAAATATTCTTAATTTTTTTTAATTATTTCAAATTATTACTTAATAAGAAAATAAATCTATATCTTACAATCATGTTTTCATGTAAATAAATATTAACAATGTAAAAACCTGATGAGACCGTATTAATTAAACAAAAAATTATATAAAATAAAATTAAATATACTTTTATTTTCCCTCATATTCTCTAAACATATTACCAAAACATATTTTCTCAAACCAAACCGAACATATAAGGACACAATTCTTTTATAACATGAAAAGAGGCGGAATGCTTATGATGTAAAATACAGCCTACAATACAGAGATTAATGCTATGAATAAAGACATGGCAGCCGGCCAATATAACCTCTCTCAGCAACTGGCCGGCGGCGGAGGAAACTCCTTGTCTGAATGATCAACAGATTTGCTGAAAAGTCTACGACCAAACAGAAAGAATCCCAAAGTGTGCCCAGCAATAGCCACAATGAAAACACCAACGTTGAACGACATGACAGCAAGCATGACAAGGTAACCCAAACCTATCCTGATTCCATGAACTATTGTCCGAATAACCCCACCGGAAAGAGCAGCGCCAGAGGATCTTTGTAACTGGGAGAGCCACTCGACGATGAGGGAAAGCACGAAGACGATTACGAGGGCTAAAATGTACATTCCGGTGCGGGTTCCGGGCCAACCCGAGAAGAGGAATTCGGCGTTTTTGCTCCAGAAAAAGGTCATATGGGTCATCGACATCTTCGTTGTGTGTTGCCGCCGATCGTCCATTCCAGGCATATTTTCCATCCTAATTACTTAATTATACACTTAATTTTTGATTACTTGTGATGGGGTGGGGTGGGGTGGGGTAATTGAAGAGTATGTATTATGCAGAAGGATTGAGCAGTAGTTATATATATATATATATGTATATATAAAGCAGTGCAGATTTACATGATTATTTATCAAATGTCATATGTATCTCATCTTATTCAAATGTATAATTCAACAATCTTCGTTAATTAAAAATAAAATCTAATATCTTATACAATTCAAAAACATCTTGTTAACTAAATTTTTTTTCAAAAAAGTTTTATAAGTTTATGCCATTAATTATATCATTAGATGCCTTTAAAACTTTACAAATTCTAACTCTCATTTAAATAAAGTTTGGATAAATAAGATTATGAAAGCCAAAAGATATTAGTAATAGTTATTTTATAATTAATAGATAATTATTCAAAATAAAAAATATATTAAAATCACATAACCTCATACCTCATATTTATATGTGTGATAATGATGCTAGTGAAGCATACAATTGGCCCCTCAACATAATAGCTAATCAAGATTTCTCTGAGAATTGATTGTTATTAGTAAATAATTATTTAATTCACTAATAAAAGTCTCACACATAAAATGTAAGATTGAATATTTGAACATAATAAACTTTTAATATGTGTATATAAATTAAAAAAATAATTATAGTTGGATAAGCATGAAAAATGCAAGTTTTGAGACTATCTCCTTAATTTTCAATATTTTTAATGTAAGTGGGAATCTTAGAATTGGCTGAATGGCATGCTTCATGCCTCTGAGGCTAAGCGCCCAATTGGTTTTATTTCCATAGTCATTTTCAATTTTTAATTATTTTTAAAAATTAAAAAGTTAGTTATAAATTTAAAATGGAAATAAAAATGTGTTTGGATGATTTGTTGGAAAGTAATAATTAAAATATTTATAAAATTAAAAAGATGGTTGATTTATATTTTTTTTATGTTTAAAAAAATTTATTTTTTAAAAATATATATTTTTTATTAATTTTAAAATGAGAGTTGAAACTTTATGTCAAATCAAATTTGAATTTGATTTAGAATAATAGGGTAGGTTTTAAAAAAAAATTAAAATTAAAATAAAAATAATTTGAGTGAAAATGAAGAGAAAGTGATAGCTTTTAATTTTTATTTTCAAATAAAATTAAAAAGGGATTGTGGAACTCATGCATTTTAAGATAAGAAGGTCGTTGAAACTTGAAACATCAACAACAATTCTAGTGATGTTGCAAATTATATAACAAATTAAAACACTTATTCCAAAGTTTTTATGTGGCCAATTTAATCCAACACTAAAGTTTTAAATGATGTTGAAAAGTAAAATTTTTGTGAACTTTTGGATTATTAATTTTGAAATTAAATAATAGTTAATTAGTTGGTGACATGATATAAATATTGATTTTAAGTAAGAAAATATTATTTGAAAAGAAATTTTGCTTAAAAAATTAAATTTTTTTTGGGTACATTCAAAAAATACAAAAACTCTATATCTAACACGATGGAGTACATATATAAATGGATAAAATGTTGCACTAATTCGGGAAAATTCTATGAATGGATTTTTTTTTTTTTTAATAATTCATGATGATGTTAAGTTGAAAATTCCATCATCTCAATATTAATGATTAAAAAATAAATATATAACATTAAATTAAAATCATAATACATGATTCTAAAAAAGCCCGAATTACGCTGTTGCTGGCTTTTTGCCAGCTTCTACTTGTAGCAATTCTTGATTTATTTTGTGGAAAATGATATGTGAAAATAGTTTGGATCTGAAATGATAGCAAGTCATCGCATAAAAACAATTACCATGCAGTAATATAATCTCTTATTTTTCTACTTAAAAAAGATTAAAAAAATAAAATAAGGATATGGACCGGGCCAGCCCGTTTGCTTTTATTTTTATTTTCATCGTTTTCAAAATGTTGTAAAGTAATTAATGTAAATAAATTAAAAATAAATTTATACTTGAATGAATTGTTGAAAAGGTAATAATTACATTAGGTTTAGTAAATTGTAGATGAAGAGAAATAGAAATAATAAAATAGAAATAAAGTATATATAGATTATTGAGAAAAAATATATAAATTATTGGATAATGTGTTTTGAAATAAAAATCAAAATAATATATAATGAAAATAAATAAAAAATAATATATTTTATTTTTAAAATAATAAAAAATGTGAAAATAACTTTTGAAAATGAAACCAAGTTGAATTCCACGAAGACTTCAGAAAACTTGATGGACTTGTGTACAGACTTACACTGCGTTATCTTTTTCTCGTCCACACACAAAAGGTAATAGTTACATTAGGTTTAATAAGTTGTAGGTGAAAAAAAATAAAAATAATGAAATAATAAGAAAGCATATATAAATTATTGAAAAAAAATATAAATTATTGAATAATACTTTTTGAAATGAAAATTAAAATAATATATAATAAAAATAAATAAAAAAATAATATATTTTATTTTTAAAATAATAAAAAATGTGAAAATAACCTTTGAAAATGAAACCAAGTTGTTGAATTCTACGAAGACTTCAAAAAACTTAGATGGACTTGTGTGCAAACTTACACCGTGTTATCTTCTTCTCGTCCACACACAGAAGAATATCTGAAAGTTAACACAGCTAATGGGATTTTACAATAGCGACGTTGACTAAGGTTGAGTGCGTTTTAACTAAACAGCCCATGAGGTGGTTTTTAAATTGAAATTGCAAACTCTCTTTTTTTATTATTATTATTATTATTATTATTATTATTATTATTTCCAAAATAATAAAAGATTTAATAAAACTATACACATTAAACGATTTCAATTTGAGCAAAAAAATTAACTAAAAGAAAAAATATAATTATTTAATTGAGTAAAGAATTAAATATGCCTATAATCTATTGCCATACACAAGACGTCATTGATCAACGATCCACTTGTATAGCTTCAATTTTTTGGTACGTGTGCAATTAAGAACACAAAGTCATAGATTTAATGGGTATACCATAATACATGTCTAAATAAAGATAAAATTATAAATAATTAGGTTACGTTGCAATCAATTTTAGGTAAAGATTAATTTAAAATTATCATAATAGAATATATTATAAAATATTAAGTGATCAATTAATTCAATATAATTTAAACGTATATTTAAATTAAAAGAAATCGTAAAATGCTACAAGATAGAAAACAAAAACTTAAATACGATTTATTAAAACTATGAAAATTTCAACACCCAGATCTACTACACATCCATACTATCATCAACAACAATTAATCGGCGTAAGATCGGAAGTCTTCCCGGGAGGAACGGACTTCTTAAAAGCTCTACTCC
The DNA here is from genome assembly GCA_014898725.1 of Jacaranda copaia. NCBI lineage: Eukaryota > Viridiplantae > Streptophyta > Magnoliopsida > Lamiales > Bignoniaceae > Jacaranda > Jacaranda copaia. The sequence continues at coordinate 979,930 of JACGDI010005432.1, forward strand.
CGAAGAAGAAAAACCCAACAGCATGTCCGGCGATGGCAACTAGAAACACCCCGGCGTTGAAAGACATGAGAGCAAGCATAACAAGGTAAGCCAATCCAATCCTCACCGCGTGTAACAGTGTCTGCAGCAGCCCCGCCGCCGCCGTCGGCCGGTTGGAGGAGGAGTATGTTTCGCGGAGGATGTTGCAGTAGGAGAGCCATTCGACGATGACGGCGAGGAAAAAGACCACCGCCAGGGCTAAGATGTACATACCCAGACGATCGTAGCCGGGCCATCCGTCGAATAGAATTTCGGCGTTTTTGCCCCAGAAAAACGTCATGTGCATCATCATGTGATGGTGGGGGGGCATCATCATCGTGCTGTTGGAGGAAGCGCCTCGTGGCGGCTGCGGCGGCGCCATGTCGTGCATGTGGCCACCTTCATTCATCTCCGGTTGCGTGGGTTGTTGTTTTCCTTTTCTTTTTCTGTGTTGGGGGCTGTATGAGGTGTGATATGGATAGAGGTTGGGTTAATTGTACGAGGCTACGAAATAGAGAGGAGGACTGAGACTGTTGTGACCATTAAATTGGAATGGTAGTACATTGCAGTAAATTTAGGGTAGTACAAAAAATAAATATTTGGGTTTGTTTTATTTTTATGTACTACATATGAGAGCAAGAAATTCGGAAATTGACTAGAATATTGCTACAGTGAGGCTCAGAAATTCCATGCAATTTTGAAGTAATTTTCATTATTTTATAATGAAAATAATTACAATTTATCATACAAATAATTAAGAACTTAATTTCCCCTCCAGCTTCTATAAAGAATATTCAAAATAAATAATTTTATTTTGTTTTGATATTCAATAACTTGTGTTGCACACACACATATATATATATATATATTATTTTAATTATTAAATTACCTTAATACAAGTATATAATATGTTTGACAAATTTTACAATTTTCATTTGTAAACTAATTATGCATTCAATATTATCTCAAATTTTCTCAACATATGCAATGTGCCCTTGTACAAGCCTAATAAAATTTCCACATAATTCATGGTTCAAAAGTTCAACAAATGCTATATTAGGACTACTAACGAGCCGAGCTTGGAAAATTTTTGTAAGTTTGAGTTCAAGTTTAAAATATATAAATTAGGCTCGAGCTCAATTTGACTCGACTCGATTGAGTTCAAATTTATAAATAAACTATGCAATATTATAAATTTGAGTTCAAGCTCGAGCTCAAAATTTTTTAATAAAATGATAAATTTTTATAAATTAAAACATTTTAGTTTTATTTTTTATTTTTATTTTGAATTTAGGTTAATAATATATTATTTTTTATTTTGATATATATTATATATTATATTCATATATAAGATACATTATTAATAATATATTCTACACTAATAATATTAAAAAAAATATTCAAAATATAAATAAGTTCGTGAGCTTATAAAAATGGCTCAAGATCGACTCGAGGTAAAAGTTGAGCTCAATCGACTATGAGCTTTGATCTTATATAAAAATGGTTTGAACTCCAGTCAAGCTAACTTAGGAGCCGGCTCGATTCATTTGCCACCACATGCTATATCAGATATAAATAGATCTGTGAAGGTCCACTTAGTCACATGGATGCAGCCCAATTACATATGGGATCAAATCTTCCAGCCCAATTCTTCATAAACAACCACCATATTTGTACTCATTTAAGAGATTCTATCAAGAATGAATTTGTACAAATATTTAATATCTTTTGAGGATCCACATTATTTTGACATCATCTTTGAAAAATATTGTCAGGATTTGAGAATGCAGTTCAAATCTAGATATAATATGTTTGAGGTAAAGCTGGATGAGGTGGACTAACAATAACAACCTCCCACATTTGTCTAGGAATTGCTTGCCTAAATGGAGAAGTCCATCCAAATAGAAGAGATCAGATGCACCAAAAGTTGGAGCAACAGCGCAAAAGAAATTAAAATAGAGACAAGAATCCAACCAACGAAAGGGAAAGGGGACATTACTTGTCGCTTAATAAGTTCCTCAACTATACACTATTAAATGCACCAACAACAGAGGCATTGACGTTGGCGGAGCAACGGGCCCATGAAAGACAAAGGATAACTCAAAGACGCAGAAGTCTAACAAAGTGTCCTTTACTTTCACAGAGACTGGGCATGCACGTCGAAGTGTTAAGAGTAATCCCCCTCAAACTAAGTACTTTTGGTAAGAAGGCTATTCTTATTATACAATCTTATCAATAGTATTGCAATTTGTAACTTATAGTTCATTGAATTTAGCCATCTTCATCTCTTGTTCAGTTTTATGTTACAAGCAATTGGGTGGTTCTCTTATGACGTATGATTATGGGGGTTGATGGCACATAGAGACATTATGAAATTAGAAGGTGTTTGGCTAAATTTATCTTAAATATCTTATAAGCTTCTGAATTTTATAAGATATTTTTGGAATTTATAAGATGTTAGATTTTATTTTTAAAATAAGTTGTTGAAGTGTGTGGATAAAATAAAATCTTAGAGCTTATAAAATATTATTAATGGTAATTTTGTAATTAAAATGATTAAAAATGAAGGAGCTTATTAAGATCTTCAAAATAAGTTAGGGTCTCCTTACTTTTTTAAAAAGAACCTAACATTTTATTTTAGAATCTTATAAGTTCTTTTTTAAAAAATATTAGCAAACACATTTCATCAACTTATTAGCTCTTAAACATCTTATAAGATATTTTGATAAGTTTATAGGGATGGGAATAGGCTAGGCCGCCTGTTAGGGGCCTATGGCCTAGCCTATATGAGGCATAGTCCTGCCTAACCTATTTAATAAATAGATCAGATTTAGACTTTTAAAAAAGTCTATTTAGTTAAAAAGGCTAGATATAGGCTTTTGAAAAAAACTATGAAGCCTATCAGGCCGACCTATATAATTTAATTATATTATAATATATATTTAAATATTAATAATACTTATATAATTGATTTTTTATTTTTTATTAATTAATATTAATTTTATATGATTATATATTCTGTTATTAATTAATACATAACCATTTTATTTCAAATTTTTATTTAACTTATAATAATGTTTGGTTATGCTTTTCTTTTTATTTAGATAAATGTATTATAATCACCAATTATTTCGCTTAATTTAAATTATAGAATTTTAGGTCTACTAAAAGCTTGAACCTATATAGAATTTAACTTTAATTTGAATCTTAACTAAAATACGTTTTTTCAGGCCAAACCTAGGCTTTGGAAAAATTTTAAAAGGCTAGGCTAGGCTAGGCCTTAAAAAAAAGCCTATGTCAGTAATAGGCTAGGTTTAAGTTTATAATTTATGCAACAGATCTGACCTATTTAAAGCAAAGTCTAGCCTAGCCTAACCTATTCCCACCCCTAGAAGCTTATAAATTCTCCCAAACACCCTCTTAGTTTCTATGGTCTTGATCTTAACTTTTTTTAAATCGTAGATTCATCAAATAGGACATGATAAATTCGAATAAGTTTGTATTAGGTTAGAGGATACCTTGTTTTATTGGCATTGTTGTTGCGATACTAATGCATGCTAATGGATGTTGGTTAAAGAAAAAGTCTAGAAAATTCCAGTTTGAAACGGACCTCGTACGTAGTTGTAAAAATTTCTCTTTTTGTGATAGTGGGTAATATTAATTTTTAGACTTGAGATAAGGGGTGACTTTAACTTTAATAAAGAAAGACAACTGTTTTAGGCATTTAAATTTTAAAGGCCTAATATATGTATTTTCTTTTATATTTTAAACTTTAATTTTAAACTTTAAAAATAAAAATATAAAGGCTATATTTTTGTTTTACATTATTAATTTTAAAAAAATTAGGTCTTTAATTTAGGTGCCTCATATATAAGTTTTCCTTTTCAAACAATTTAGGAATTAGAAATGTATAAGGCCTTTAAGTTGAAAGTCTTATTAATTAAACTCACAATAAAATAATAATTAATTAAAAATGTGCATTTAGATTTTATTATTTTTTATTCTCCTAATTTTCCACTCTCCTTTTAATTCTTACTCTTTTACTTATCAAAATACCATCCCACTCATTCTTTTTCAATAATAATCACTAAATAGTATTAGTGTTAATTCTCTTTTATTTATAGAAAGATAAATTGGGTTAGTTATGCTATCAATTGAAAAAGAATATTAGGTAAGATTAATTATACGAATATAATTAATAAATTTGTATCTCAAAAAAGTTAAAAAATAAAATTTAAATAATAATATTTTATATGAGAATTTATTTTTTATAAAATACAAAAATTATTAAAAATATATATATTCAAAAATTAATTTTTTATTTTATATAAAAGGCCTCATTTTTATGTTTCGCTTCAACCTTCGATTTTATTTTATTGAAATGGTCTTGTTCACGACAGCCTTGCATATGGGTGCTTGTGCTTTGATTCACTTCTTGACCATCTAATTTTAGAAGGTCGTTATGAGATTGGTCACAAATTATTTATGCATAAAAGGTTAGTGGAAACCAACAAGGAATCCATTATCTATTCTTGCACAAATGGGCAAATCACTCGTGCATGATGATCCATGGGTTTTGTGGCTTAAGTATTTTAGTCCAAACAATAATGATACTTAAGCATATTAATTATAAAATTAATTAATAATAATTATATTAATTAATTATTTTTAAATTTATTTATTTTTGTTTCTAATTCTTCAATTATAATTATATATACATATATGAACTATGAAATTTTATGAAAAAATAAAGAATATAGTATTTAATGAATATATATTCGAAGTCAATATTAAATGAATTGAATACGCATTTACTATATCCGTATATATTTGTAACTATATGTCTATTAATTGAATATGTATAATATTTGTTTTAAATGAATATATACAGATAAATTTTGTATAGACTGATACGAATGTTAATAATAAATAAATTTTTAAATATCTATTTACAGCCTTAGTTAAGTCAAGATAATATTTTGACTAATTTTTCAATTGGTGAGTATTCGAATTTGACTGCAATAAAAATTTATCATAATATAAGCATCAAAACACGCTTTATATAAAGGCCCCTTTCTAAAGGCCACAAAATTAATTTTGCCATGAACATATATATGTACAAATACAGAAGTAAAATTTTTTCACTACAATAGCAACTTACTTATCCTTTTATCTCGCCGTGGAAAAGATGAATTCAAAAATACAAGGAATTATAAAAAATATGTATAATATAGAAATATTTTTAAGGTTTATTTAATATTAATATACCTTATTATTTTTGTTCTAATTGATACTATTTGACATTATTAGTTAATTGCTTGAAACAATATCTTTTAAGAAATAATATATTTTATTAATTGAATATAAAAAATAATATTATATTTGTAAAAGCCCAATAAATTAGTTGTGTATTTATAAATTTATTTTATTTAATTTAATCGACCGAATATGCCTTTCATAGCATGGGGTTTATTCTAGTATAGATATATGTTTTTTTTTTGATATTTTTGTAGATGAACTATATGGTATTTTTGTTATTTTATTAAAGGAGGTTAATTTTATCATTTTCTTTTTCTATTTTTTGTTATTTTTTAATTTTAAAGGCAGAAATAAATTTATCATTTGTAAATGAAGTAATGAGATTTTACAATAAGAACCTTGACTAAGGTGGTGTGCTAGAAAGTGTTTAAAGTGCGTAGCTTTTAAATTAGAATTACGAATATTCTTTTTTAATTGAATTATTTTTTTCCAAAAAACCCTACAAGATTTAATAAACTACACACATTGAACGATTTCAATTTGAGAAAAAAGAATAAATTAAATAATTCAAATAATTTTATTATTGATAATGCGAGGAAATAAAGAAATATAATTCTTTAAGTGAAGCAATTAAATATATGCATAATCTACCAACAATGCGATCATCATCAACAATACTTAATGGGCGCCGGAAGATCAGAATTCTTCCCTGGAGCAATGCTCTCGTTAAAATCCCTACTTCCGAAGAAGAAAAACCCAGTGCCATGTCCAGCCAGGGCAGCAACAAAGACACCCGCATCGAAATACATCACGGCAACTATAACATGGTAAGCGAACCCAATCCTGCCCGTGTATAACAGTGTCCGCTGCAGCCTCACCGCTCCGTCGGAGGAGGATAAATCGAGGAGGATATTGTTGCGCTGGGAGAGCCATTCGACCATAATGGCGAGGAAAAAGACCAGAGCCAGGGCTAACATATACATACGCGGCAGACAATCGCACCCGGGCCATCTGTCGAATAAAATTTCGATGTTTTTGCCTAAGAAACACGTAATCTGCATCATCGTCGTGCAATTGGAGGACGCACCTCCTGGCGCTGGCGGCGGCGGCGGCGCCATGTCGTGCATTTGGCCACTGTCATTCATCTCCTCCAGCGCTTGTGTGGGAGGTTGTTTTTCCTTTCTTAATTTTTTTGGTTTCTTGTCGGCGGTGCTGTATAATGTGTGGCATTTATAGATGGAGTTTTTTCTTTTTCTTTTTCTTTTTATTATTATTATATGGATAGAGTGTGGATTACTTGTATCAGGCTACGAGATAGAGAAAAACGGTTTAGATCCTCTATTCTAATATATATTTCATTTTCTATTAATCAAGTACACTTAACATATATATATATATATCATATTTTAATACGAAACAAAATAAAGAATCAAAATGAGATAAAAAGATTAATGTTGTTCCGATCAATTAATTGGAATGATAGTACATTGCAGTAAATTTAGGGTAGTACAAGGAGTAAAATTTGGGTTAATTTGTTACGTACTATAAAAACAAGAACTTCGATAAGTGACTAGGTTGCTCTAGTAATGCTCAGAAATTGTATGTAAATTTGGAGTAATTAAATAATTTTTCCTGGAGCAAATGATTTTTTTGTGTTTATTTATATCAAAATAAAATGTATCATACAATTAGTTAAGAATTTTCTAATAATGCTTCTAGCTTCTATAAGGAATATGCAGAGTAAGTAATTTTATTTTATTATAACATCTATTGACTCGAGTTTCATATACATTTTATTTTACTTTTCAAGTTCTCTTTATCCAGCCATCTAATAAATTTGACAAATTTTACAATTTTTATTTATGAATTAATTATGTATTTAAAAGTATCTCTAATTTTCTCAGCACAAACACTGCACGAAAAATAAAATAAAATACATAATGTGCTCTACTGTAAATTCAATAAATTGTTCATAGAGATATTATGAAATTGGTTTATGTAGTTTTAATCTTAAATTTTTTTAAATCATAGAATTCATCAGATGGGACATGATAAATTCGAATAAACCTGCACTAGTTTAGAGGATAATTTGTTTTACGGGCATTGTTTTGGAGTACTATGCATACTAATGGGAGTCAGTAAAGAAAAAGTTTAGAGAATTCAATTTTGATAAGGGAGAATTTTTAAAAGATTTAAATGTTCTTATTTTTAATCAATATCTTACAAATGCTCAAAGATCCATGTTCTTTCTAAATGGGTTGGTCCTACCATCTGATCCGTACTCATAAAATGAGATAATCTTCACCTTTCATTCCACGATACGTGTACGTTGAAGATGTTGTCCACGCCAGTCAAATAGTATCAAACTAGCCCATGATCAACTATAAATACTCTATCACTTGTCACTAAAATAATCAACTAATAATATTTCATACTCATTTATGCTTTGTATGTTCCCACCATTTGACCTCTAGAGCCCTCGACTTGCTCTACCATTTAGCCCAATAAATGCTCACCCGTGCCCTTATTTCTAATTGACCTCTCGACTATTAATAAATACACTAATTCTCATTTCTTGCAATCTCATATTTTAAAGCGAAAGTAACACTTCATTTTGAAATTTTCCCTTTTTTGTGTTAGTGCATACTATTAAATTTTGGACTTGAGGCTTCATATTAGCCTTGTATATGGGTGCTTGTAATTTGATTCATTTCTCGACAATCTAATTTTAGAAGGGCAGTATGAGATTTATTTTGGGCACACATTATTTATGTATTAAAGTGAGTGATAACTGAGAACCAATAAAAACAAGGAATTCATGATCGATTCTTGCAAAATTGGCGAGTCACTTGTCCATGATCCATGGGCTTTGTGTCTTAAACATTTTAGGCCCAAACAATTTGTCGCGTCAAGTTATTATTTCAATTGGCGAGCACTCGGACTAGACTGCAATAAAAATTTATCATAATGTAAAATTTAAGATTGTTAATGAGTCGGATTCGAATGGAATCATGTTAGATTTAAATTTGAATTCAAAAGTAATAAGTCATATTCAAAATTTATTGAATTTATAATTGGTATAATAATATTTGAATTCAAATAAAAGTCGGATATTCAAAAAAATTCAAATTCAAATACTTCAAAAATTATTATATATTTATTATTTTTCTAAAAATTTAGTAGAATTCAAATTCCAAACAATCATCCGTCAAAAAATACACAACGGATTAATGAATAAATTTTTAATTCTACTAATCACTTAAAAATAATAATATAATTTAAATTAATCATATTATTCACCATATCATTGCATTTTAGGTTTCGTTGTTGATAATAATACTTATTTAACATTATAGATATATAGTTATATGTGATTCTTCAATCAACTAACTATAAATTCATATTTGTTTCATTTATTTCGGATTACAAACTTTTTGATCGAATTATATCTGTTTAAAAATTCTAAATGATCGAATTGAATTCAAATTAAAATTCACTCCATTAACAGCTCTAATAAAATTATAAACATCAAATCACGCTTCTTATAAAAGGCCTATTTGTAAAGCCCACAAAAGTAATGTTGCCATGAACATACATATATATATATATGTATATGTACAAATATAGAAATAAAATTTTTTCACTACAATAATAACTTATTTATTCTTATATCTCACCATGGAAATTAAAAATGAATTCGAAATGACCCAATGGAATTAATAGTCAACAATTCAATGGGGGCAGATCCGATGGCTTCTCATACTCCATCCCGTACCTGCTAAACACTCCGCTGCCGAAAACCAGAAAGCCCACGCTATACCCCGCCACGGCCGCAAACAAGATTCCCACGTTAAACGACATGACCGCCAGCATCACTACGTACGCCATCGTCATCCGAAAGCCGTACAGCCCCGTCTGAATCAGCCCAACTCTCACGTTGTTGTCTGAAATATTACTCAGAAATCTTGTGTGCGAGAGCCACTCCACAAGCAAAGACGACATGAAAACTATCACCAAATCGACTAAGTATACCCACAAACTTTCCGACCCTCTGCCCATGAAAAATGTCATTCGGGACTCCATTGCTAAACGAAATTTGATGATCTCAATTATTGGTGTGCTAGAATTTTTGCTAAATATATATATGTAAGGCACCATGTACTATGTTGTTCGGCTTTGTACTACAAAAAAGAAGAAGAAAGAAATATCTACTTGAATGACTTTCCACATTTCTTTGGGGTTTTAAGATGCACTGATTTGGTGCATAATTTTATTAATGTGTCGTGCCATAATGTGGCCGACTAGCCATTTTACTAGCTCACTTTTTTGGAGCTATTGGACCAACTACAGATGGCTCATAGCATATAACTATAATATAACAAGTTACCTAATGAAGGATTTATAAAATCATTAATAGGATTCTACATACAAATTTACATAAATGTTAAAGTATAAATTTATATAAATATGAAAATATATTGTTACTTTTAAATATATTGAAAGCTTAAATCATTAGTTCTGCATTACTATTTAATTCATAAGAATATTATATTTGTATTTTCTAGGTGAGTATATGTGAAATATATATGAATGTATGTACGTAATAAATAAAAGAATACATGATGTATTTTAACAAACTAAGCCTGAAAATGAATATTAAAATTCGATGCTCACTCTAAAATTGATGTGAAATTGTTGCTATCTTTAAATAGCGTCACATCATTGTTTGAATGAAATTGTATTTTTGAAAAATAAATATTTTCATTTTAAAAATAGAGTTATATTTAATTATGATATTTCAAAAAGAAAACAAAAACATGAAATTTAATTATAGCACTATTGTTCTTTTTCCTTCTTTCCAACTCAAACTTCTTACTCTTGAAAATTGAATGTTAATTATTACAACATATATTGTGCTAATTTCAACAATCCACTTATCATATGTCTGGTCTATTATTATATACTTACATTCATGAGGGTTGATTGCACTAACATATTATTGCAAGATTACATAGATGTTGACGTCCTCAGCCATTCAAAACAAATATTAGTGGATGTACTCTTTTTCTCTGTGTTTTTATCATAGATAAATTAGCGAAGTGGACCCGCAGACTCCATAGTGTACTACACAGCTTAGAAGTATTAATTGTAGTACAATTGCAATTTCAGTGTTTTTACTTCGTTCCAATCTTGTTTTCGTTTTATGGTATTAGTTAGCCACCGAACTTGATAATACTTTTTAAAAGGAATAATGGAAATTTTAACAAAATTAGGTATACTGTTATATGTTGTTTTATGGGCACGTGGTAGCTCTTATTAACAAAATTTAAAAATTTTGGAGAAATACAATTAAACATATTTTTATTTTTCCTATAAAACATACATTTTTCAATATATATATGTATATATTATATCACATATATTTTATTATTATTCTAACATTAAAAAAATTACTCAATTCTGTTTTTAATTCAAAAACCCAACAAAAAAGTATTAATTTGACGACTATATTAAAAAATATCTCATCAAAATATAAACAATCATACAAAAATACATCTTTCACATTATCTAATAATTCATTATCTCAAAATATAGAATAAACACATAATAAAATCAAATAAAAAATATAACCTAACATTCCCTTACCCCTGCCCCCGTTTGTTTTTATTTTTAAACCTCATTTTCATTTTATGCTGAAAATGAAATAAGAAAATTATTAATTTTTCTTTTATTTTCACAAATATTTTCATTATTAAAATATTATCCAAAATACGCTATTACACTCTCTTTCCATTTTCACTTTTCATTACTTTTTATTTTCTTCTACTCATATTTGCACAATTTTTAATTGAAAAGCACTACATTATCCAAATATAACTCATTTTCAACTCTATATAATCATTATATTTTAAATAAAATCTCCAAACAATATTTTATTTTCAAATTCAAATTTTTAACAAAATTTTCAATATTTATTTTCACTAGAAAATAAAAATGAATCCAAAAAATAAATCCAAACGAGCCCTTAATTTTTGGAGTAGTGTGAATGAGAGAGAGAAATTATACCGAGTTCGATTCAAATATTTAATGAATCAAATTATTTAATTTATTTATTTTATATTACAAATATTTAAAATTAAATTTGATTTATTATATATTTTAATTATTTAAAAATTTTAAAATAGAGATCCAATTAAGATCAAATTCAAATACAATCTAAGTGAACGAGAGACGCAATAAACTCTGCCAAGTCATCTAATGATCTGTACGAAGCACCATCTTCTCCTACAGAAAGCTGAAGCTTATATTTCAACTCAACCGCTCTCTGTCTCATCTCTTTTCCTTCTTCTTCCACCATCAGCATTCTTACAGCTTTCTCAATACTCTTCCTGTCCACCACATTCTCCAACTCCAGACCCACTCTCCAGACATGAACCAAAAACCTCGCGTTTATCATTTGATCCCCGAAAGACGGTCTGCATATAATGGCAACACCTTCGGACACGCTTTCCAATGTCGAGTTCCAACCACAATGGCTCAAGAATCCTCCAACTGCCCAATGCGCCAAAACTTTCTTCTGGGGTGCCCATTTCACTATCAGCCCTCTTTCCCGAGTTATTTCTGTAAAACCTTGAGGCAAGAATTCGATCCATTCTGAACCGTTGATAGAATTGGGTCGGACAACCCATAAGAATGGCTGTCCGCTGTTAGCAATTCCCCAAGCTGTCTCTATTAGCCCTTTATCGTCCATTGTTGCTAAGCTGCCTAAGCTTACGTAAAGGACTGATTTAGGGGCTTGTTTGTCCAGCCAGGCTATGCAGCTGCTGTCCTCTGGTAGTAAGCTAGTTGTTGGTGATGAAGTAGCCATTTTGTGGAAGGGACCTACAGGGAAGAAGGGGACTCCGTATTGTTGCTGAAGCTGCTCCAGCGACGAATGGTCCAGTATTTCCACACTGTTCCATATTACTGCTGCTGAAGATCTTATACTGCTGAAACTCTTAATGAAATCTATTAGAGTTTGTGGGATCTTGGAAGAGGCAGAAATTGGCAGATCCATATATCTGATAACAGGATTAAGCCCCGGAACTGGTTCCTGCAGTTGAGGCTCTGTATTTGCGCCACACAGATCTTTTTAGATTAGCTTGAGCTACGTGCGCGTAGGGTCACACAACGAAAGTAATTTAAGTACGAGGTACACACAAAAATAATACTAGATAGATAGAAAAAAAATACAAAAATACACATAATTAGATGAAATTTGTGTATGACTAAGAGTTATTTTTCTTATATTGCAAGAGAAATTTATCAATGCAAGATAATACTTGAATCTTGATATATCCTAGCATAATGCAAGATGCAAGATCCCTTGTAATATAGCTCACAAAGTTCATATTGCCCAATTCGTAATCAAAACAAGTATTTCATAATATCATGAGTAATGAATCCTACTTGTAAGAGTAAATTACATCATAAAAGTGGATATGATCAAATTTGTTATTGAATTATACAAAAAATTTATATGTCTTTGTTGTTGAGAAAAAAACAACCCGAATTACCAACTAAAACCCTTGAATGATCGCTCAGTATTCAGAAAATAAATATTTCAAATATTGATAGAAATTCTTGCTTTTATTGAACCATTATAACTTTTCAAAATTATTATATTTATTTTATTAATCTAATATTTCTTTTTCATCCAAAAAATTGGATCCCACTTCCTGTTTTCTTAGAATTCTAGTCAATTTGATATCCAAATAATTGATTCAAATCCTATCATTGATAACAAATTTATGTATCAATCTATGCAAGTTATATATAATCAATTTTCTTCTGCATGCTTCGCCTCCCTCATTTGATGAACACTCATGCCATCAAGTTTTCCACTTAAAAGCCTTCATTTCTCAATTTGAATCTTCTATTTCATTCTTTATTCCATCTCCCATTTCATTTGTGAATATATGATGTGTACTCATTATTTTTTTATAAAAATAATTAAATAAGAATCAAATACATCTAGTATAAATACAATATGTTGGAATAAAAAATGAAATATGAAATATGAAATGGAATACTTGATCAAAGTGTTCATTTATGTGGTTTTTGATCCACCACTTTTCAAAGTATACGCACAATAAATAATCACAAAACTACCTGGCAGGGGAAAGATGTTCTGTTCTTCAAGTGTCAGAACGGCATGATAAGACTGCATATAAGCAGCAGTGGTAGGTCGGAAGAAAATGCTTGGAATCTTCAAACGATGAGCCACAGCCTCGACAAAGTGCAAAAGAGAATCATAGATAACACAAGCAATTATTTGACCCTGCAATTTCATAATACAGTCCTGAAGTGGTTCTCTGCAGTTTGTGTTGATCGCCGCTATTACATCCAACAGGCCTCCCAAAGAAGTGTCGCGGCCAGACAAGCCGTCTGACAGCGGACAGAAGGTGAATTCTGGGTGGTTTGTGGGATTTGGAGGATTGAACTCTGTGTGCGCGATGATGATTGAGAAGCCCCTGGAATGAAGAATGGTTCCCAGTTGAAGCATCGGTGTTAGGTGGCCCTGGAGAGGAAGGGGGACTAAGACAATCCCAGGTTTTCGTGTTCCTAATGTTGTTTCCATTTCTTACAGAATTTTTTTGCTAGTTTTCCAAGTTCCCCTTCACCTAAGAAGAAATGTTGGACTTATCAAGGATGATTATAGCAATGGAGTTCTTTGAGATTATGGGCCAAAGTACTAAGTAATGAATGATTCCTAGTCCGGCGGAAGAAACATTATTTTGTTGGCTTTTCGTAGCGGTTGAAGTTGCTTGGAGGTTTGTGGGAAGCTGTTTGTGAGCCAACCGGCGAACCTTTTCGGATCAAAGAGCAAATTTAATTTACCCACTCGTGAATAAATTTTTAGTTCTTATTTTGGGATTTATCTATACTATGGGTTTGTTTATTTAATTTTTCAGAAAATATTTTTTAATTCTGAAAATAAAATTAAATATAGTGACATTTATAGTAAAATTTATTCCTCCCTTCGAAATAAATAATTTCATTCCCAAAATATTTCACACTTCTCTCAAAACTAAAACAAACAATTGACATATTTTCTAATCTCACTTCCCTAAGCACATTCTTCCAAAATATTTTCCACAATTCATCCAAATTTAAGCTAAAAAAGCCTATATATGCTCTATACAAGGTAAAAAATAAGCACTTCAGTCTATGAAGTCATTTGTTCTTAATTGCTATAAGTATGCAGATTGATTATTCAATTTTGTAAAATGTACTCAAATATCCTCTCATTCTATTTTTTGGTGGAATATTCTCTTGAAAATGCTAAAATACTTTATGTAAAATACTCCGGTTTGGTTTTATTTTCATTTTTAATTTTTATTTTTATTATTTTTAAAATTTAAAAAGTTAGTTAGTGGAAATATGTTGAAAATGAATTTGCATTTGGATGAATTGTTAGAAAAGTATTGATTATATTGGTTTTAATAGATTGTAGGTGAAAAGAAATAGAAATAATGAAATAGATAAAAAAGATATATAAATTACTGAAGAATGTGTTTTAAAATAAAAATAATATTGAATAAAAACATATAAAAAGTGATGTGTTTCATTTTTAGAATAGCAGAAAATATGAAAATGAGCTTTGAAAATGAAACCAAACAGGCCTAAATTTTGATTGGCTTAACTAGATTGGATCCGGTTTGTGGTAGTTTTATTCCTCATTCCTTAGGAGATGGTACTGGACCGAGCCCACTTCAATGACTGGCCCGCCCAGGATTAGCTCACCCTACTACCCAACAATACCTCACGTACTTCACTTTTTGGTTTTTGACTGAGCATCTGAGACACAGAGAGGGAGAGAGAGAGAGGAGAGTGAGCTGCAACGTTACGACGCTGAAATGAGGAAATTCGATCCATGGCCAGTGTTCTTCAGAAGAGAGTGGAATCGTAACTGGCCTTTTCTTGTAGGATTCGCCATTACAGGAACCATCATCACCAAGTTGTCCCTCGGCCTCACCGGTTCAATTTTCTCCCCCCGATTTCTCTTTTTCTTTTTTTTTTTGTGCATAAATTTGTATGGTTTTCCATAAATTTTTTTTGTTTGTTCTCAGAGGAGGACGCAAAGAACTCTCCGTTTGTGCAGAGGCACAATCGAAAGTGAGTTTCCTTTATCTTTTTGCTTTGCTCACAAACCCTAGAAGAAATTTTGTAAATGTAGATCTATGCTTTTTGTTCTTTGTATTTCTAGGTTTAAATTTTTTGGATTTTCATGGTGGTAATGACGGAATGAGTTTTGGGTATTTGGTGCATGCGGCTTTCTGGGTATTATGGTTTTGAAGCTGCTTCCATGCTTGTTTATCTGTTTTTGGTTGTTTTCATCTAGCTTGTTTATTGATGCGGGATCATTCCAAGGGTGCAGTTTTCTGGAGAACAACTATTCCTTGGTTTTCAATTTATTGATTTAGGGCCAGTGGCCGTATACTGTGCTTGCCTGTTATGTTAGGAAGTGGCATTCCTGATTAAAGGGTTGTCATATCTTTTAATCTTGATCCATTGATCTGCAATATGTTTACGCTTCAACTAGAATCCTACACCTGCTTTTAAAACAATATATTTACAACTGGAAGATTCTTTAATGAGTGAGAAGTAATTTGAGATTTAAATTGGAATGAAATTTTCACATAAGTAACTTGTGTCCCTCTACGTGAAGGACATAATTAACTTGTATCCCTTTATGTGAAGGTTTAGGAGAAAGAGCAAGAGTTTTTCTTCTTCTTCTTCCTCCATATTTGCACCCTAATCTGCAAAATTTTGTACCTATTTGATTTTTCTTAAATCTTATTGCGTGGAATTTGGAAAAGAAAAGATATTGAATATTTTTTAGACTTATCCTGGATAAAAATCAGTGTCCATACCATGCACTTCAATTGTACTCTTAAATGGTAAATCAGAATTCAAAGCAATATAAAATTCGGCACCCTTACAAGATTAATGAAAGCATTTTCTGGATGCAGATTTAGTATTAATTTTCGTTATGGATTAGAACTTCAAATCCTAGGCTTGCATAACGCGGTTGAATCTGGTTTTAAACCAGTCTCTTGTAATGCCTAGCCAAGAAGTTGTACAATTTCTGTCTGAGTGACGAATAGATTGAGGAAATTTACCTGCAAAATTTATAGAGTGAAGAATATAAACTTTTGTATTCAGGACTGATGAAGGCTATTTCACAGTACGAAATTGTGATGGAGAATGAGGCTAAGTTGGATGCAGAAATCCCCCCCGCCTCCCAACCAGCGCACACAAAAAGAATCATAAAAAAGTAAAGATAGAATAATGATTCCGTGAGAGAACTTGATTATGATAAGAATTCTGTGGAAGGCAAGTAAAGGCCTTTAGGCTACAATTTTAGTTACAGTAGCATCATCAAAGACAAAAAAGAGGTAATTATGTCGTTGTATGTGTGCCCCTTCAATGACTTTTCATTTCTCCAGAAGGATTGAAAACCAGTATGTCTATAGGGCCACAAAGTAGTGTTTCTGAATTGATGTTTGCGTGTTGGTATAAATTGTATAATTCCTGTGATTCTTTGCTGCTTGTAATTTTTCATCTTCTCTAATTGGGCATCTTCACCCGTTTCAATCTATCTTGGTTCTCATGTTCCTTTTTGCTTGGCAGATGAAAATACTGATACCCGATTTGCTTGGTCGATGAAGAAGGCGCCTTACGTGGTGGAGACAGGCAGATTATTCATTTATGCTTCCTTTCCTTTCATACGAGTTTATCACATGGATGATAATGTTGACTACATAAATTTTTTTGAACTTTCTTGATGTTGAAACCAAGTTTGTGTATGCTTTTTGAAAAGAAATAACAAGTATTGTTGGTGATGGTATTGAACATGTGTGGACAATATGATTTATCTCACAAATGATTTGATAAATGGACAAGCTTTGCTCATATGAATGAATGGCGTGTTTGGTTCCTTGATTGGAATAAGTCAGATGATAATGTGAAAATGAGTTTGTCAAGATAATTAACTTTGAAGTTATCCTTCTAATATTTGTGCTGCTCTGAATTGGATAGTTTTGGTAAAAATTTGTATTTTGCATAAACGAATAAGGCCATGGCCCTACACCCAGGGGACGAGGTTGAGGGCATCGAGGCCTTCTACTGTTTGGGTGTACATTCTAAATTTAAGAAAAAAAAATATTGGTAGTTTTTATATGAAATAGCTATTGGATTGGGTATTACATTTGATAAATAATACTCAGTTTTATTAATAATTATTATGATTTTTATTAACTTAATACGTATAATAAACGAGTGTTATTTTCTAAATAAAAATATTTGTAGTTTATGAAATAAATAATATATTGTTAGATATTTAAAAGTCTATTATGTGTCCAGATCATGTATGTATTTTACATTTAAAAGTGTTTTTTTTTGGCTGCAACATTTGAAAAAAAAAATTTATAATATGTACTCTTTACATAATAGTTTTTGCTTGAAAATTTACAAAAAAGATCATACATATTTGTATCTTGATGGTCAAAGAGTAAATTTATGGCATTTTGCATAGAACTGACAATTGGGTACTTGTGAATAATCCAATAATGGATAATTGGGTACTTGTGAATAATCTAATAATGGATAATGATGGGGTGAGTAAATTTACTCATTTTCTATTAAGTACGAAATGATAGACCCATTACTATGGGGTGAGTAAATTTACCCATTTTCTATTAAATACGAAATGATAGACCTATTACTCATAAGGATTGATAATGGGTAATCCACAAGCATCCATAATAATTTTTTATTTTTTTAATATTTAAAAAGTAAATTTATATCCACCTTACAACTTATATAATGTTATTAGAAAAGTGGCCACTATTTGATACGGATAATTTAGGTATGGATAAAATTACACTCATATTATTGAATTGGAAATATAATATTATCCATAAATTTTTGGGTACCGGGATACCATGAGTATGGATACTATTTTGTTAGGTGTAATTTTGCATTGCAAGGAAAAAAAATAAAAAAGACCAAAAATATAATAAAGAAACCATTGAAATATGTAAGTACATAAAAAATTGTGTACATGATCCCATAATTGAAATTAAAAAAAAAACATTAATAAACTGGAGGTTTATATTTAAATCACTTAAATTAAGTTATACACCATTGAAGTGTGAAACTAGTTTAAGTTAGAAAAGTGTATTTTCTCTCGCGGGTGCGGGGCGGGTGTGGAAGAAAAAGAAAAAGAAAAAGAAAAAGAAATTGTAGCAACTACCGATTTACAGAATTGCCCTTTCCCAATCCTCTTTCCCGTCTCCGGCGTACAGCTGCCTGGGCAACGAATCCGCTATCCAAATTCCAAACTAGTGTGTGAATGGCGTGCAGAGTCCAATATTCCATACAAAACAGCCTGCGCTTCTTCTCTTCATCATCCCCCAACTTCTATACTTCTGTAAAATCCCAAAGAATTCGTCTCAGAAGTTCAAAGTATTTTTCGCTCTCCAAAGGAGCCCTCTATTGCACTTGCACCGCTGCAT
Organism: Jacaranda copaia; assembly: GCA_014898725.1. Classification (NCBI taxonomy): domain Eukaryota; kingdom Viridiplantae; phylum Streptophyta; class Magnoliopsida; order Lamiales; family Bignoniaceae; genus Jacaranda; species Jacaranda copaia. The sequence continues at coordinate 998,769 of JACGDI010005432.1, forward strand.
ATACTACTAATGCGGCGGAACCTTTTGTTCTCACCACTCCGCTTTACTATGTCAATGCCCCACCTCACATGGGCAGCGCCTACACCACCATTGCTGCCGACGCCATTGCCCGTTTCCAGGTAATAGTAGAACAGTGTTTGTTTTGGCATTAGATTGCTGATGGGCTTGGGAGACATAAGAGATGTTAACGAAAGATTTGAGCTTGAATGGAGGAGAATCTCTCTGTTAACGTTTTTGTGTATTTAAGTTTTCATATATTTGTCCACACTTTGGGAGAGTATTTTATGTTTCCTGAAGAGGGGTCCTGAAATGTCTTGGAAGGTAATGCTATTCTGTTAGATAATAATCCATAAAACTTATGTCAAGAACAGATTTTGCGTACATTCTGATTTTTGTCACCAATTATGTGTAGTTGAAAATAAGGGAGCAATGCCTGTTCTGATGATATCTGATTTCAGTCCATCAGATTCTTCATAATTGCCTTTAATTCCTACTTTGGTGGTGATTTACAATGTGCAAACATGTGTGGCATGTACATTTGCCGGCATGTGTAGTTATAGCTGATGGTTTTCAGTTGCAGCCATGTGTTATGAGTACAATTCTTACTCAGAAGCTGTGAGCTTGTGATCAAAATCTGGTCTTTACTTAAAGAGATCAATGCAATTGTAAAAATGTGACTATTCATGTGATTTATCTATGAACTATAGAGGCTTGCTGGGAAGAAGGTTATATTTATAACTGGCACAGACGAACATGGAGAAAAGATCGCTAATGCTGCAGCTGCTAATGGTTCTAGTCCTAGTGAACATTGTGATGTCATTTCACAAGCTTACAAGGCACTTTGGAAAGAGGTATCTTTATCATATTTGCTATTTTAATGTTTCTAGCATCTGTACTGATTTCTTTGGTTTCCTGTCTTTGAATTATCTTGTTGACAGTTAGGTATATCTTACAACAAGTTCATTCGCACAACCAATCCCAATCATGAAGCCATTGTCAAGGAATTCTACTCTAAGGTTATTGCCAATGGTGATATCTACCGTGCTAACTATGAGGGACTATACTGTGTCAATTGTGAGGAATATAAGGTATTGTCTAGTGCTTGACATTAGTTATTGTGGCTATATTCCATTTTGTCATTTATGTTTGCTATCTAAATTTACTGAAAGAAACACTTACGTGAAGAGAGCTACAGGTTGCGGTGGTACATGCTCACGGAAGGGGATATTTTGCATTGAGCTTACTAAAGGCAATTAAAAAGATGATAACCTAGTGTATTATGATTCTCCGCCCAGAACCCAGTTTAATGCCTGGTATTGGATATAGCACCATAGACTGGTTGTTATCTTTTGGCATGTGAAATCAAAGAGTAATTTCGATGACTTAGGTGAGGCCAGTGTGATTGTCAGAAATCCTCTTTCTGCTGTTGTGCTGGTCATTTAATTATTTGGTATTTAGAGTAGGGCACTTGATCAAACCTCACAGGGTTGCAGTGAATTAAATTAAAATTTCCTGCATGCTTACAAGAATGCTGATGAGGCTAATGATTGGAAGGAGAGATGAAAGGAACTGAAAAGGGCGTAGTATTGACAAATAGTTTTAAGTTATAAGCAGAGCTAATTTGAGGATATGATTGGCGTGTAAGTGGTTCTATCGTTAGTTTTGAAATTCATGGAGATGATTTGATTATATTACATATTTCTCTGGGAATCAAATAGTTATGGGTCTATGAACATGTATTGTATACATTTATCAAATAAGGACCAACATTGTACTGTAATCGTGCCTTGAATTGAGATGTGTGTGTGTGTTGGTGATTAGTATTAAAGTTATTTTTGCTAGCTGGTTAAGCCCTGTCACTTTGCCTTTGTAAATCTGTAGGATCAGAAGGAATTGTTGGATAATAATTGCTGCCCTATGCACCTGAAGCCATGTGTCCACAGGAAGGAAGACAATTACTTCTTTGCACTATCAAAGTATCAAAAGCGATTAGAAGAGATTTTAACAGAGAACCCAGATTTTGTGCAGCCTTCTTTTCGTTTGAATGAGGTTACATGATTTTTAGTTTTTCAAGTTCAATTTTTTTTGCTGTTTGGTGAACACTTTTAGTCATATCATTTTATATAATCAGCTCTGCTCAAATACTGATGTCTGAATTTTATTATTTTAAAATGGAGGTCCATGTTCGTGAACATTGGGTGAAATAAGAAAGATTAGAGAATAATTATCAGATTTCAAAAACCAACAAGGTTTTGGATTCTTGTTTGAATCTTTAAAACAATGATGAAAATTGTGAGAGATTTTGCAACTGACGGACTCATATAGTTGTAAGCCTACTAATACATCCTATGTAGAAGTATTAAAAAATTCACATAAAAGGCTCCACAATTATGCTGTTTTCATTTGACTACTTAGTGTAAGATGTGGTTCTGTCTCACAACTCTATATGGAACTGAATCTTATAGATTATGAACCTGCATTATTCATGTGGAACAGAGAGACTTTGGGCTTCAAACTTTAGAGTTCCCAACACATCTTCATTTGTTTTGCTCCATTTAATAAGTCGTATTTCTTGTTGAAATTTTACTATAGGATGTCACAAAATCTTCTACAATTCTGTACAAAGCCCAGTTGATGGCTTCACTTCTTCTGACACTCGTTTTCTAAACTATCCTAGGTGCAAAGCTGGGTGAAAAGTGGCCTGAGAGATTTCTCCATTTCTCGAGCATCAGTAAACTGGGGCATTCCAGTGCCTGATGATTCTAAGCAGACTATCTACGTGTGGTTTGATGCTTTGTTGGGGTAATCTATTGCATATTCAAGAACTACTTAATTATTGTATAGCCTGTGTTTTGGAGAACTTTTACTAATGAACTAGTTTTTTGCAATTTACTTTGTTTGTTGTCTTTCTCATCCTAAATGCTGCTCTGGGTTGAGATTTTCTTTTTTCTTCTTTCCTCAATTCGGTTACGTGTCCTTCATCACTCTTTTTTCTTGCTTTCAACAATTCCTTTTAGCTTTCGCAAGAAGGTAATAGTCTGAATTTCTTATCATATCATCCACTAATATTTGTGCTTCCATTGGGTTCAAATAGTTATATTCAGGTAACTGACTTGAAATTGTCTGGTTTTGCCTATAAAAGGTAGGTCTATTCTGAGCTGTGCAAGCTGTGATTTTACCCAAATTATCATCATTATGCAACTGCTATGTTCTTCTATTGGTCTATCAATAATAGTACATAAGCATACTTTGCATCTAGTTGAATTTTATTTTAGTCTTATAATATTATTTGAAGATATAATCTGGTAACTTTCTGACACACCATGTGATGTAATAATAGGGATTCTGCATTTGAAAAATGTACTCACAATCTTTTCTCTGTTTCTTCTTATTCTACACCAATCTGTTTATTCTGCTTTCTCCAATCTCTTCTCTTGTCATACAGTTACATATCTGCTCTGTTGGAGGATAAGAAGGAGCCTAACTTACAAAATGCTGTTTTGTCTGGTTGGCCTGCATCAGTACACTTGATTGGGAAGGTAGTGTTGTGCTTGCTTTTTGGAGGATGGATTGTAGCTTTCATCTGTATTTCTTTGATCTGAGTTCCTGGGAAACAGACTTCATGATTAGTAATATGTGACCAACTCAGTAACCCTTTGAATAATCCAGAGCTCTAGGAGGCAAAGTCATTTGTATCACAAACCATTCCAGAAAAAGCTTCCTTCTTCAGTTGAACACAAGATTCGTATCATCATTCTAGCCAATCTTGTCAATTGTGGGCCTTCTCCAAACTGTCACAAAAATAACTTGCATGGATTTTATGTAGTTTATCATTTATTGGGATGAGGATTTAGGGGCACTTCATTTTGAAGGACCCTAAGATATTTAATGGTCAGGAATTCAGGAAAGGGCTCAATATACAGCTTTAACCTCTTATGCTTTGGGTTTAATTTGTTCATGCTATCTGCATAGTGCTCAACCTTGTGCCTTTATTAATGTATGAAATATTTTTCTTCCCAAATTATCCTAAATGACCCGAACTGGTTGAATTGATTTTGTCATTGTTTTTGAGAGTTCCAGTGGATGTGTTAAGTCAATCTCATGAATAATGTGCAGGACATATTACGGTTTCATGCAGTTTACTGGCCAGCAATGTTGATGTCTGCTGGATTAAGCATCCCAAAGAAGGTTTTTGGCCATGGTTTCTTGACGAAGGTATTCAAGTTAGTGTCAAATGATATTTCCGGTTTAAGTTTCTTTATAATATGCTACTATATTTTCCTAATAAAGGCTCCATGTTATTTATTGGTTATTTAATTTGAACTCAATGATTATGCTTCCCAGTGTGCAATCTTTTCCCAGAATAAGTAGCATTCAGTATTCAAACGTCCCTGCATATCTTGTGGTTAAGAACTTATCTAGAGCCTGTGGATTTCAATTAGTTTTATTCTTCTATCCCATATTATTCTATCATGATGATCCATTTTGGCACAATTGCTTAATCAACAAGGAAATATTTGTGTGGTATTTGTTGTACATAGTGGCACTTTGGATTCTGCTTCAATTCTATTCAGCTTATGGTCATTTTACAAAAATCCAAGTATTTACTATATGAAGTAGATACCATTCCACTTAAAATGAATAATTAAGCATGTGACTGATATTTGTCTTATATTCCTAATTTTATTAAATGTATTGATTGCATCTCATATTTATCTTTTATTTTCCCCCTGTTTTATTTAATGTAAATATGCTTTTTATATGGTAGGATGGCTTGAAAATGGGAAAGTCGCTGGGAAATACCCTTGAACCGACTGACTTGGTGCACAGATTTGGATCTGATGCAGTCAGGTATTTCTTCCTTAAGGAGGTGGAATTTGGTAGTGATGGGGACTACTCAGAGGACCGTTTCATCAATATTATTAATGCACATCTTGCAAATACTATTGGTACTCAATCTCCCCCAACTACAAAAATATCCAATTGAGTTTCCTGTCCTTTTTTGTTTACTGAACCCCCTAGCAAGGTATTGGGAATCCGAATCACGGCTGCATTTTAAAGGTTTTTGCAAATGAACTTAGTTGAACCAAGTTGGGTGTTCATGCATAGTGTTCTATTAGATAATTCAGGAACAAGCATGTTTCTTTTTTAATATTTCTTAATAGACAAGCTGTTAAACGTCTTTTGTTTTGCAAGAAAATAATGGTGTGTAATAGATTATTTCTTCAATAAATTTATTTTTTTGTGAGAATTTGATTTTCTTCATCGATTTCCTTTGCCTAATATTACATGAACTATTTATTTCTTTCATTTTTTGGATAAATTTGGTACTGATTAGAGTATTAATAGAGGATTAGGATGCTCACATAGAGTCCAGTATGAGAAATAGTACTTAAAAGAAAATAAAACTATGTGATAATTGGGAATGCTTCAGAATGTTCCACTTGAGCTGTGTGTTTTTACTGATATCAGAAGTGATGTGATCTTAGATTTTACCAGAAAAATGTATTTGATTGCATGGTTGATGGCCAGGTTTTGGTAAGGTAAGGTAATAAGTGCTCCTTTTGGCTTATGTAAAGGAACAATTGTCTTCAGAAGTCATTTTACGAGGATTCTACTCTTCTCCATAGCCAGGCAAGGAGTTTAAATTGAAAAGCCCAAGTATATTTTCAATGGAGGGCATAGCAAGAAATTTAATGTAATATTAGAGGGTTAGTCTTTGAAATAAACATGCCAAATTCATAAGGCTTGATAAGCTTTTAGATATAGCATAAGTATCTTACGATTAAAAAAAATCTGTTGGGAGAACAAAAAGACAACAAAGAGAGGAACGCTCATGGTTGTCCTTTGACATGAGCTAGGCTTATTCAATCCAAACTAGCAACCAAGAATAGCTCAGTTTGTTTATCTTCACAATTCGAAAGCGTGGAATTGTAATATTTGAACCAAATTCATAAAGAACAATATATATGTATGTATATATATGTGCATGTACATATATATATGCATGCATATATATGTATGTAAATGTATATATACACACATTTTCTTCCATATTGGAACCCCAACTGTGTCAGATTTATTGTTGCGGGAGTCTAATCTTCATCTTTTCCTCAGGTAATCTTCTGAATCGTACACTTGGACTTTTGAGAAAGAACTGCCAATCAACCATTACTTTTGATTCAACAATTGCAGCAGAAGGAAATGCATTCAAAGATACCGTGGAGAAGCTGGTAAGGTCCACATACAAAGTTAATATTTATTGATGTTTTGAGGAAATTGGTGAATGGTAGGAAGTAGTTCATAAACCTATAAAGTGTCTGTTAGTTTCTGTCTCCTTTTCAATGTAACTATAAAGTGTCTGTTAGCATCTGAATGTAACTGATTGCTCAAACATAAAAGCACATCTCCATTGGGAAAGGAGCTTGCGATATCTTTCATTTCCTTATGCTTTTTGATTCAAAATTTTATACCTCATTAAAGTGTGCTATTTCTGAGATTATGTACTTATCTAGGCTCCACTGACTAGAGAAGAACATAGTGTCCATTTCTTCAATGGACTTCATAGCCGGTAGGTTCTGTGCATGCATAGAGAGGGGTTATGCACTGTACTCCTTTTTGATGGTCATTGAAATGAAGTCTAAAGCTTGACTCCGCTCTGTCAAACTTTAAGAACTGGCTTCAGCAACTTGGTTTTAGCTAAGAATTTAGTTTGTTAGGATCTTTATACTGTTTGCCTGAGCTTCCAGAAAGCAAAACCTAACAGAAAATGTTTTCCTAGGGGACCAAATCTTTAGGAGAGTGAAAACTTCTTTAGACATATCTTAAATAGTGTTTGTACTTTTTAGTGTGCTGTTGAAACAATCACAACCTATCAAACCAATCCCATCAACCCATGTAGACCACAAAACTAGCCAGATTACTTGGGTTTGGCTCCATGTCTCCACCCATTGAATGGGTTTAAGCAACGGAGTTGACCATTGCTTCACATTTATTTAATGTGTTTCAATTGGTTATCCACTACACCTATTTAATTTTTAACTAAATAGACCATACATATTCTTAAACCCAATACATTCTTAGAAACTAATGAATTGCGGGCAAGAGTCAGGATTGCCAAAAATATTTAGATGTAGATAGCCATACATGGAGGAGCTCAGTAAGGTGCAACAATTGCTGCTAGAGGTATTACTCATACATATTGCTCTTTTTTTTAAATCTCTCTCCGTCTCTCTCTCTTTCTCTCTCCATATTGGATTAGCATGGAGTTTGGAAGTGAGTAGAAGAAGGAAGTTTTGGTTGTCTTATGGTTTTGCTGTTGCTGGTTGAGATACTTGAGAATTACTTTGTTACATCATTACTTTTAAGTGAAAAGGTACTCTTGGAAAGAAGATTTCTCCTTGTAGGAAAGGGGACATTATTTCTGAACATCCCAAAAGGAAATAAGAGAATAGGATTTGGGACTATGTGATCAAAGAGAAGAAGAAGCTGATTCAAGTTGTTTTACTCGGTTTGTATTGGGCAAGCCAGGATGGGTTGTAGTAAAAAATGGGTTTAATAAATTGAAAAAATTGTTAAATTGGCTGATGCATTTATCCAACCCTTTAATCAGCCACCCATTTAGATCCATCCATGCAAAGAAAACCCAAACCTGCGGCATTGCCACCACTGTATATTTTTTTAATATTATTATTCTTATTCATTATGATGGATCTTATTGTTGAAACTAAGATATGGTTCCCACTCAATTGTAGGTTGAGAAGGCCAGGCAGCACTATGAAAATCTCGATCTGTCATCAGCCTGTGAGGCTGTAGTAGAGATTGCTAGTGCTGGGAATGTATATATTGATGAAAAAGCACCATGGTCTCTTTTTAAGCAAGGGGAGTCTGGTTTTGAAACTGCAGCCAAGGCATCTTTTCCTTCGACTCATTTCTCTTTCTTTTTGGTGCATCCTAACATGGAATATTTACATTACATAACAAGGGGTTGTTTCCACCTGCGCACATATAAAAGCTTATGTGGCATAAATTGGGAAATGCAAAATAACATATTTATGTTGCTATGTGGTTAAACACTTAAATTAAGTCAAAAAGATTAGAAGTTACCTTAATCCCATTCAGTACTCATATTTGTTTGTGTGAATATGAAGCTTTAATGTATCTTTTTGCTGTGTAAAAACTAAATTGCTTGACTAGTTTATTTTATTTTTCTATAGGACCTAGTAATTGTATTGGAAGCAATAAGAATCGTAGCGATTGCTCTATCCCCAATCACTCCAAGT
>JACGDI010005432.1:1024873-1058648 GCA_014898725.1 Jacaranda copaia
GAGAGGATTAATCCTTATCTAATTAGATGCAATATGTTTGGATTTAGTGTTCAACTATTCTTTTTGTACTTAAGGTAAATCTACTGCATCAGTTAATCAGCAGATGGCCACACATGTTCATGGGAATAATGACCTACTTCTAAGGATGTCCGAGGGAAAACCTGGTTTAACGGATCTTTGCCCATGTTAGATTTCAAGGAATAGTTGTTTCATTTCTTGGTTTAGTCAAACCTCATTCTAATATCAATTTAACTTGCCAATTTGTCACCATTTCAAGAAGAGAATCAACCAGGTGGCAACTTATTATGACTTTTACGCTTTCAACGAGTGGATCTGGTAAATTAGTCAGAAGAATTACAACTTTGACTTAACACGAGCTTATGCGACCAAAATTCTCAGCGACGTATATTTTGGAGAACTTATTTAACCAAAACTTAACAAGAGCAAATGAAATCTCTATATTTCAAGAGGGCAAGTACCCCGTACATACATCAAAGTCACTTGGGATTTCCGTCTAATTTTCTATAATCCTAAATCAAAGTATTTAGTATTGAAACGACACTACTTCCAAAAACAGAAACAACAGAGAAGTTGAATGACTGAGTTGGTAAAATATGACTACAAGAAACATAAATCAATCAAATCCAATATCCTATATGGGAACATCAATCTTCTTCCTCTTTAAATCCTTTGCTATGTATCACAATTTGTTGCCTCAGTACTCAACTTAAAAGATCGATCGCCAAGTACCCTTAACAAGTCCTCTCGGTTAAGAGTTTCCTTTTGCAAGCAACAACTCAGCAATCTTAATCACTTGCCCTTTTCTTTCCTCGATTAATTTCACTGTCCGATCAGATGCCTTTGTAATGAATTCACGAACTTCACTATCAATAATAGCAGCCAATTCATTGCCGTATCGTTTAGTCATGTCATCACTCTGAGGGAAAGAGAGAAGTCTCACTTTCTCACTAAAACCGTACACTGCTACTTGGGCATATGTCAATCTGGTCACTCTCTCCAAATAGTTCTGAGCTCCCATTGATATTTTTCCCAGTAATACCTAACTCCAGGCCAGGCCAGCATATATTATAGGCATAGACAGGCATATATAATGAGTTTATTCAATAAATAAAACAAGTGCTTACCTGTTCAGCAGCACGTCCCGCAAGAGTCATGCAGGTCATGTCAAAAAGCTGCTCTTTGGTATAAAGAAGGTTCTCTCGTGGAAGGTATTGTGCAAAACCAAGCGATTCAGTACCATGAGGGAACGATACTGACCTTCAACAAGGGCTCTGCAAGTTCTAGAAACCAGCCAACTACAGCATGACCTGATTTGTGATAGGCTACAGTACAGCGCACACGTTTACTTATAACCTGTTGAGAAAAGAGAAAGCAGCACATCAGATTGAACTTAAATATTTGATATAGTCAAATAGATGTTTCATACTATTCTATAATAAGGGGACATGCAATGCAACTATTCCATCATGCATAGTTCGGTTCCAAGAATGACTAACCTTGTTTTTCTTTTCAAGGCCACCAATTATCCTGTCTATGGCACCATCAAAATGTTTTCTTGTCACCTGCGTTTCCTCACCCCTAGCAGCAATTAGAGCAGCTACATTGCAAACATTAGCAATCTCTGCACCAGCAAATCCAGGAGCAAGAGCTGCTAGCCTCTGTGAGTAATATGCTGGCTCCTGATCATGTCTAATCTTCTTCAGATATATCAGAAATATTTGCTCACGACATTTGATATCAGGTCTGTCTATGCAAATTTGCCGGTCAAATCTACCAGGCCTCAACGTGGCTTTGTCTAGAATTTCAGGTCTATTAGTGCCAGCAAGAACAACCACACCAGAAGTAGTTTTGAATCCATCCATTTCTACAAGCAACTGGTTAAGAGTGTTTTCACACTCAAAACTAATGTAACTCCCACGTCCCCGTGCTTGACCAATTGCATCAATCTCATCAATGAATATGATACTAGGTGCGCATTGCCTTGCCTGTCGAAACAAGTCTCTAACCCTTGAAGGCCCAACACCGATGTACACGAGAGAGCTTTTTATACACACTTATACACACTTTGACTCCAGACTCAGGTCCTTCAGTTGCACCGTAGTTACTTTGACTCCACAAAGAGCTTTTTATACACACTTTAGCAACAGATTTGTTGGAAACAACTACATGGTCTACTAAACCTGGTGCAAGAAGCTTGTTTTTGAACTCTTGAAGACTAATCTGCAATGACAAATCAATCAAGTGAAGACAATGGCAAAATCCCACAGCAGCATACTAAGTATAGCAGAAGATTATATCATAACAAAAGTGAAAAACATTAAGCAGTCTAATTTTGTACGGAACACCTGCAACTGCCTAAAGTACAAGCAACAGATAGAAGAAGTTCAATCAGTTGACCTAAAAGTATTACCTAAGGACTAAAGAATTCAAAAGCAGCGATTCTTTACTTGACATTAATCAAAGGACTTAAAACTTGTAAATAAAATGTTTTACCTTTTCCTCTTCATGATGTTTATATGAAATTGCTGAAAGAAACAACCCTATCACCAGCAGAGGCAGGATTACATTTTGCAAATTCTTGATAAAAGTTTCTCGAAAATTTCCTGTATTTCCTTTGAGATAGAATAAACCAAATCAGAAAACCATAAGAGACTTGAAAAAGCTGCATCTCATACAGCCACTGATTTTAAGGAAAAAACTGAACGAGATTTTTTTTGATGCAATGAAATGTCAACTAACTGGAAAAAGTTCTACACAATCCGCCGCTCATAAAATGACCAATATAATGCTTGTCAAGTTTTTGTTTATTTCAAACTGTACTCACTAAATCGTCTTTCATGAAAATAAATAACTAAAGTTTACAAAACGATAGCATTCTAACCGTTGGACCCAGATTTCTGCTCATTTTGTTTAGGATATTCCTTCTTGCCTTTTGGATAATAATTCTCATAATCTGCCAACATAGGTACAGAAACAGATAGAAGTCACAGAGACTTTCCAAAAGGACGTCAAGAAAATGAAAAAAGAAGCTCTTACTCTACTTTAGGGGTCCAATGTAGAAAAATCTATTAATTCTGAGATTTGTATTGAAGTAGCTAAAATCTGACGAATAAGCCCAAGAAACTGATCCTTCACTAGCTCCAACTTTGGCTAAATTACCCCTCAGAAACTCTAGTTTTCCGCCAAGCTGATTCACATTGCCATTCAAACCATTTACATTCGAAGCTCCAAAATTATCTTCATTCCATAAGAAGGACTTCCCCTTACTGACCCCACTAATCACATTCTGAGAAATGCAAAACCAAGTGAACAATTAAAAAACAGTAAAACTAAATATACAGCTGAAGTACATATATTGTTTCAAACATACTCCGAGAGGGCTTACCCTGGAACCAGAGGAACGAGTTAATGAACCGCCGATTCTCCAAAAGATCATTCTTGGAATCCCAATAATTCTGAAATCGCCTCCGAAAAGGGTGCAATCTCAGACAGGACAAAGGAAAAAATCTGAAAATTTGAAGGCCAAAGAAAGAATTTAGCTTTTAGACTTCCTCGATCACTACACAGAAGAGGGAGGAAAATTGATTCTAAAACTGCAGAATGCGGCTAGTTCCTTTGTAAACGCGCGGGAAAGCTGAATTGGTTGTTGCGGTTGCATTCCACGTGTGCGGATGGATCTCCTTTGATCAGCTAGCAAGGTTAGTTGTAGCGCTGACAAAACTGTATCTAATTGTTATTAATTGTTTTAACTAACTTTTAACCCCGACTAAGTGTATCAGGTGGGCATGGCAGCCATGCGCGACCATGGTTGCCATGGCAGGGCGGGGTTGAGGACGAGGTAGTGGCGAGGTTGGGGAAAATGACCGGGAAACAAAAAAATAGAAAACAAAAGAAAAAATTGTTTAAATAATTTTGGAAATTATTAAAATTACTTATGTATTTGAAATTATTAAAATAATATTGCTAATTATTCATTCAAACATAATTTAATATTTGTGATTTTTATTAATATTAAAATACATATATATATATATGTAAATTTAGTAGGGTGACTTAAAATTATGAAAATTACACTAATTCAAGAAATACTAAATTTGTATTGTAAAAAAAATCGCTAAATAATTTTAAATTATAGCAGGATTTTTTATTATTAATTTTTAAAGTATTTAAAAAACCAAGTGTTGTGTATATAAACAAATAATAAAATGCACCCCAATATAAGTATATATAAAGTAAATACTTAGATTAATTTGTATAATTGATATTGTAACTAATTAAATTAAATAATACAATCGATAAACATATTTTCAATCCCTCCCCTACTGTTTAATTAAATTTGTTACACTAACAGCTTTCCAGATTCATTTTCATCTGTACATTTTACACTCATCATTCATACATTCAACCATATTTACATTATATATTTAGCACGAAAGCCTTAATAACTAATTTTAATTATGGGCTACGAAAATTATTTTGTACTCATACACTAATAAAATTTGGGCGTGGGAAAAATGATGATTAAGATTATATCTCCATTCTCATCTTTTTTCAAATAATACATTTTTCAGAGTTCATCCAAATCTGTATTCTCAAGTGGGCAACAAACACCAAACCTGCAATTGCATGCCATTCATTGTTACCATTGTAGTAGATTTTTATTAAAATGTTTTCTCAAGAAATTGATTAAAATCCAATGTTACAACTTTAAGAGGACACCCAAATAAAAAATGAACAAAAAGAGCTCTACGTACACAACTGACAAAAAAATAAAACAAAACTAGAAACCAAAGGAGCTGTGCCCATAATGAACTGCCTGCCCGCCTGCCTGCCAGATCCACTGGAGCACCAAAAGTTGAAGCAACCAACAAATAATCCTACAAAAACTGATACAAACAGAAAAACGAGCCACGCTCGGCAGAACATTAGCTTCAAATATAAACATTATTCACCCAACACTACTTGAAAAGAATATTTTCTTGCTAATGTTTCTCGTTCTCATCCCAAGGAGAATCCATTTTAACCACACATAATTCTTAGTTTTCCAGGGCTCGTTTTAGCCTTCTACCAAGTCAGTCCATATGCTATGTTTTATACCATTGTCCTATGTTTCTCATCGATGACTTATTGCAGCTACCTGCATATCAGTTGACCAATAACAGCATCAAGAACTCAGAGAACTGGGCAGATCTCCTACACCAACCCCAAAAAATCACAGTTGATTGTCTAATCATTATTTCTTTCAAAACCAGGAAAATGAAACCTAAAGTGTTTTTTTTTTTCCTGTCTTTCCCCCTCTACGTGGATCCTACCAGGGTTCTTGAGATTATATTATTTTATCAGGATCACACTGATGCTCTAACATATCAGCTCCTCAAAAGGGCTAACAATGAAACCCACCAGACAGATACTCCTTAGTCGTTCACAAAGTAGAATAACTGGATTTGGCAAATTAATGCTACTATCTTTTTCCAATGGAAAGATTTATGAATCAAGTCTCCTCAGATTCATTTTCCCAATATATCCTTGATCATTATTAAAGCATTGTTTTTTTCTCTACAAAGGTCCTGTGGCAGGGTTCTTGGGATTATATTATTTAATCAGGATCAAAGTGATGCTCTAACAAATCATCCCCTAACAGCCTCACAATGAAACAAGCCAAAGATATATTCTTTTGCCATTCACAAAATGGTATAACCGGATTTCACAAATTAATGCTTCCAATCGGAAGATTTCTGCATCCACCATCCTCCAGATTCATTTTTCCGACATATCCTCGATATCATATTCTATGCAAACAATGCAAAAGCTTATCCAAAAATAAAGCGAAAGCAAATCAAAAGTAAGGTAGGAAACTAATGAACTGATGTACCGAAGAACAAAGTTCAGAGAGCAGAAATCCTACAAATGTCAAAGACAACATAGCAGTTTATCAAAAGAACATGGTGCTACTAGTATGGCATCTTCATACCAAAGATCCAAGAAACTTGCCACCTTAAGAACCAATATACATATAGAAAAGGCCCAATGTTTCTACTTTTTCCATTTCCTTTTTTTTCCTTAATTTATTCATGCTATTTACTCATCTAACTAAATGATTAGACTGAATGAGTATTCATGCATTGAAGCTCCTATGATGGAAGTTTTCTACGCATATCAATTCACAATAGTAGTCCATTAACATCTGAATTTGAAACTCTTTTAAGAACCCTCCCTGAACAAGTTGGAAGCTAACTACTTCATATGATAAAAAGCCTAAACCCGGTTGGGGTTCTCACTTGACTCATAGGTCTTCACTAGTTGTACTTCACAATCACCTTTTTTTTCTTTCATTTTATTACAGGAAACAGAAAATCCGCTTGTTTATCCAATTTTTCAATGAAAATATCACCTTTTTCTTGCTCATACCAACAATTATCATTTTACACCTACTAATTTAAAAATACGTAAACTCCACTCACCAATTAAATAACAATTTCTTTTTCTATTCTCTCAATATAATGAGGCACACACTAAACATAACAATTATTTCCTATTCAAATGTAAATAATAACTAATTAGATAATAATTTCTATTTCCACGATCTCAAAATAAAGGACCCACACTAAATTTAATGCTAATTTCTTGTCCCAACATAATTTACTTCATAAAACAAAAGATAATAGGACTCACAATAAATTAAATAACAATATTACATTAGACTATGCCAAACCTTTTTAAATTCCAACACTAAGATGAAAATGAGCTGGAAACATTGAAAACAAAGAAGGAAAACAAAAAAGGCAATCAAGCCTTTAAAATCCAAAATCATTCCGCAATCATTACATGTTCTGTTGACAAACACAACATCAACACCTTCTCGTGCAAATGGCACACCCTAGACAAGACGGTGAAAAACCATCGGACTAGGACTAGACTAACTGTGAATTGATGAGTATTTCAGTATTTTCAGCAATCAAAATTCTGCCGTAAAACCAGTAAATTGATAGATAACTCAATGGAACATATTCAGATGCAATCAAAATCACTCACGAGTGAAGATGCAAAATAAACACAAACACTACATACAGTACAAAGGATTCTCGCACTGTAGAAATATTGGCAGATGTTAAATTTAGGCAAAACTTCAAACTGAATGTGGAACAGATGATGATTGACAAGTTAGAGGTGAAAAGTCCAGTTGATTCAGAAGACAGCCATTGTAAGAAGGTTTTAGCATAACCCAACCTCAAACATTTTTATTTTTTCCAGACACATTAACAAGAATCACAATATCTAACCAGAGCACATTTAGAGAGATGTTCTGGAACACACAACCCCACCACAACCCCCGGGAAGGCCCTGCCCCAACCCAACCCCCAAAAAAGGGGGGGGGGGGGGGGGGGGGGGGGGGGGGGGGGGGGGGGAGGGAAAGAGAAGTTATACCCATGAATTTCTAGAGAAGTAACAACCACTTGAGTCTTTGATATTCAAACAATTAAGAGCTAAAGCAGATGCAAAACTGAAATAGCACTGGTGAGACAAGTTGTTAAGCTTGTTCAACAGCCAGAGAGAATTTCCTTAAGAGCCAAAGTTCAATTCAAAGTTCTAATGATATTTGAGCATTATAACATTTAATATAGAAATTACTGCAGACTTCCCTAAAAAAAACTCTCAATTGATAAGCAAAGGAAATTCTCTAATCCTTATATCTCCAATATGTTTATATACCACCACCCAATAAAATCACTAAAGAATCAATCATCTGATCCAACATGTTCATTTGCTTTGCAAGCTCATGTTTTGACTAAGTTCAAAACTTATAGATGACAGACAACAGCAAAGATGCGTCAACTCTGATTCAACTACAAACTTTTGGACACATAACATAAACCACCAAGGACCTACCTGAATCATTTAAATATGAGTACAACGAATAGAAGTTTAAGGTATAATTAGGCAAAAATAAATCAAGACAATTACACTATCAAACAAACTCTAGGCACCAACCATATCCTTACCCCCAATGAAAAGCGAGCAACCATCCTGCTTAACTTTCAGCCTTTTTTCTCTTCTGGTTCCCGAAGAAAGACAGGTTGAATTGAAATCATCTATTATAGAGAAATTTCAACCAGAAAAAAAATCAACTTCAAGACTTGAACTCAAGAATATAATAATATCATCAGGATTAGGAATCAGGTCTTAAACTACAAAAAGAAATATCAAAAGTGATAAGAGAAATAGTCTTCTAAATTTTGACGGTTACCAACAACAAAACTGTAATCCCAACATCAATTACTTCCAAACCAATTATTCTAACAAATTAGCGGAAAAATTAGAAGTGCTTGCATCCCAAGATATTCCTAAGCCAGAACTCTGATAACAATTTCCAGAAACTGCTTATGGCCATGTCTTCTCATCTTCCATTGAATGGTTCTATAATTCAACTAGATGATCCACTATCCAATTCAAGTCAGTCCATTTTCACCATTCAGTCCAAGTCAGCGGTTACTATTTTGATTCAGAACAGTCTAAGCGATGATAGACATCATGACCAAAAAGCATTGCTGAGCATATCAACGTCTGCTTGGTGAATCCAAAGTATTACTATTGACTGATCATGAGAAAACTGAAGTTCAGCTCAAACATAGCATCTAAACCCTAATGTAGTAACAATGAGGGCCCACCACCTTGGGAACTCCATTCTAAACTACAGGATCCTTGGCAACCCGCTAATAAATATCCTTAGAATGAACTCTATCACGAAAAGATTCGCAGGAAAGTAAAGAAATCCATCAGAATATGCTGTGTTTTGATCTACATTCATATAGTGATTATCCATGCTAAACTATTAGCAACTGTACCATATTCACTTAGTCCACATTTACAATTGAGTTACGTAGACTTTTGAAAAATGAATTCTATATGTAGAGCCAACAGCTAAAATGAAATGTCCCAACTTTTTGAACATATGATATAGATACGATTAGAAAAGATTAGCTTGCAGTTACATTAGATTATTCCTCAGAGAAACTCCCCACAAGAGTAAAACCCGAAGACAGATTCATGTTACCTGCCAATTTTACATGCTACAATCATTTCCAGGTCTTAAGTATGTTATGTGGCCAACCTGTATTAGCTGTCAACTTTATTCTTATCATCTATTTCTGATGCTAGAGGAAATATATCCCTTGGTAATTTCTTCTTGTGTTCTTCCAGAAACACTTACAGATCTGAAAGGACAGTCCAATTGTAGTACGTATACACAGATGTACAATGAGCTCATGCTTATCTACCCACTTCCAGATCTTTATAACTATTCGCGTGCGACCTAAAAGAGATGAGAGAGTTTTGATAGAACTTTTCAAGTGGGCCATCACAAAAGCATAAAATGTTCGAAATCTGCACAAATGATTCATCAAACCATAAATGCATACATAAAATCTGTAATTATAAATTGTTCTTATCCCTTAATTTATCACATTCACACCAGTACACTTCACTATTGTCTACATTATTCACCATGCTGACCCACTTTCCATAAAAGACAAAAGAGTATAACAGAAAGTAATTAATACTAAATTATAACACTTGCAAAAATTGAAATAAGGAAACTAAAATTAGTCATAGGTGCATTTTATGGAACCATAGTGGATTTGCAAAAAATGCATAAAATACATTTCGACGTGTCTAAAAATGTCATGAATCTCCTTGTGTCATCCTATTTTCTGCTAATATTTTCAAAGAGTACAACTTATAGTAAAATAAATCTCATAATGGGCATCATCACCACATAAGTCCCAGGTCCAACACTTCCTAAATTACTGATGTATGCTAGTTGAAAAATCCTTTTTTAATATGCCCATCCAATTACCAATAAATAGCTTCTGCTATTTATATTAAATGATGGCCGCTCCATAATTTTCTAAGACATAATTAGTTCGAATTCCTTTAAAACTTATGTCAGTATCAAGTTAATTATGTCTTGCATCATCCATTTGGCCCACCCGATTCAATTATCCATCAAAAAATCCATAATAAAAGTTATATTTCAAGGCCACCTGAATGAGCCTCCCAAGAAGAAAGGATAGAAAAGGCAGTACATGTTGATTACTTTCATTGGAAAACCAACAAGGATAAACGACATCTCAGTGTGCTGAATTGGAGACATCCAATAAAACTCAAGTACTCAAACCGATCAGCCTTTGGCGATAAAGAGGTAGTGAACATTGGATTGAAGTTGGCAGGGACAAGTACCATTTCATTTAATGAGTGTCTCGAAATGGCTTTTGAATGCCACTCAATAAGTTTTATGTTTCTACATATTACAATCATGGCACAACTCCTTTGGTAATATAAGTTGACAGCATAATAACCAATATCATGCCTAAAAGTAAACCCATGTTATCTAGTTATTGCAGTTCAAATAAAACCTCCAAAGGATATTATTCAGTTCAAATTGCACATTGTGTTATGAAATGGGTGGTTTATGTGGATTATACTTCTCGAGCATAGGGATAAACTCTCAATGATTTTTACCTAATAAATAAACTAAAAGCAAAATGGATTTTGTGCCTAAATTGTAACTAAAATTACAAGTACTTTATTACATTTGATATTTTCTACAAGGAAACAATGGGAGATTTAATTTTTTGCTCAGTTTTGTATCTTATGTAGTAACAGGCGTTACTGTATTTTAAGGAGTAATATATATAAAACAAACATGGCTGATTAAGCAGCCTATTCCAATATAGCCGTAGTACCCACATTTTATATTAAAGATCATTATTTTGTTTCTTAATACATACATTCATTGATATCAAAAGCACCATGAAACTGAATATCTAAGGGCAAGGCAGATCCTAGAAGTGTTATTACCCTTGTCCTGTCATCCATACACAAGAATTCCAAGTCACCATACAATGATAATATTTTGAATGGGGCTGCAACACAGCAGCTAAATTTTAGACCATAATCGTACTTAAAAAGACATGACATTTCAAACTTCTGCACCAAAATAAATGAGCTTGCGTCCCCCTTTATTTGAAGTGTAAAAAGCCTTCCAAATTCTTAGAAATCAATACATTTCAATTCAAAGCTGAGTGCCCATCATAAGCAGATATATTCATGTCTCTGTAATTTTTGTATAGCAATATTCTTTTTGTTTCAATCTGGATTATTTTTTGGGTGCAGAGGGTCAGAAATATCATACAAGTTACACATAAATTTTAACCATCACTCTCTGAGCATTCAAGTCAATAAAAGCATATATGTTCAGAAACTAAAAACTTAGTCCACCATCAACTGGGCATTGGTTTTCTCCATTTCCATAATACAAGAAACTTTCAGTTTGTCTATAATCAAAAGCTAAGAAATACAGGAAATCTAAGGTTGCACCATGTGCATTGTGCCAGAAGATATGACACAAAGTTTTCAACTTCAGACCAAGTTTGCTCTGGAACCCATGCTGATCCAATTATCAAATTAAACAAGCTGAAAGGGAGAAATGAGCACAGATGAATTCTTTCAATAACACTAACAAAAAAAATAAAGTGCAGTACAGTTTAACAAACATAACCACCAATCCATCAGAAAGCTACCCATGCTGGAAAGTAGGATGTTCGAAATCATAAATCAACAAACCTAACTGCCATTTTACTTCTTTCCAAAACCATCTCCAAACAAGGCACCAACCTGAAAAGATAAAACAAGAAAAAAGCAAAACTTGTGAAAAATTGAAGAATAGCATATGCTAACAAGGACAGAGAAGCTTCAGCTCAATCCTGACCAGAATTGGACTTTCAATAACAACATTTACCAGAGTCAAGGCTTGCTTCCACGGCCAACAATACCCGCTTTTTTACTCCTGCTTCCCCCTTCATGCACCTTATGACCAGCAGAGGTTCTGTACAGTAATGACAAATGATGTATAGAACCTTGCATTTATTATGCCCCATAAATTGACATAATACTTACCTCTGCTTCTTTTTGTTCTGCAGCTTGATACGTTTGACCATATCCATAGCCATCTTCTGGTGCTCCCTTGTCTGCGAATGCATATCCAGCCCTTCCACTGTTTCACAATCAATTTCACAGATCCTGCACCATCCGGTGCTCACAGGCTTCCTCTTCCTAGACTGATCAAAAGAATCCATGCCACCCTACAAAATTGCAAGAGCACCTTAACTAATTGGAATCATACAAATAATATCCAAGCAAATGGCATACCAAATGATTAAATGATAAATCATCAACCAAGTAACAGCAAATCAATAAAACTGAAATGAGAGAAAGTTCGGAAACCTCAGATGCACACCAAAAAAAGACTATTTTAAAACTTACTGCAAAGTTTCCAGCATTTGGAAATCCAGGGAGTGAATAGTTGTTCCTCATGGCTGGTTCCACAAAATGTGGAAAACTTGATCTGTCAACCCTACCAGATTCAGTATAAGGAAGACGAGGGAAATTCCCTGGCCCACCCAATTCATCCGCACGACCATGACCAGGAAAGGCGCCAGGTCCACCAGCAGTCCCAGCCATATTGTAATGACCAGGCAAATATCCTGGACCAGAGAACTTCCCCCTCATTAAATGACCTGGCCCATCCAGCCCAAAGACATCATCACTCCCAATTTGGTTGTGAAGCATGCCAGGTGGCATATGCTCACCAAATCTAGGATTTGCTGGGCCATCAATGTCACCTCTTCGTGTGTGACCAGCCAAAAGGGGGAACCTGCTATCACGAAAAGGATTTCCAACTGGTTCAGAAGAAAGATTAAAAGATCTGGATCCTTCACCAAATCTATGTGCTTCCCTTGAATTAATATCATTAAACGCAGAGGTGCCACGAGGGAAACTGGAGGAGCCAAATCCATGTGGAGAAGAGCCAAGATACTCCCTATCAGGACTTCGGTGAGCAAAATTTTTCATGTGATGCTGGCCAAAATCTGGGCCTTGTCCAAAGACATCTGCATGACCATGACCAACAGAAGGGTGATTTGGCAAGAACCTTGAAGGCGGGCCCAAAGCACTAGGATCCATTGGCCCGTGGGGTGCTTTATCAAGAGACTTTGAAGCTGCATTCAACCAAAACTACAGTCATCAGAGCTCTCACAAAAAAGTAGAATGATAAAATATCTCCAACATTTGGGAGGATAAATATGCAAACAGAAGTTAGAATTATTTTAGATCCCCCTGAGACTTCACCTTGATCAAGAGAGCGCGTCGGCTCCCCAGGAAATGGATTCAAATGCTCCCTAGTTAAGGCCTTCGATTTTTCATCCCTAGGGCCAAACATGGAGGAGTCAGGAGCTGCTGCCCCATTCATTCTGAAAAAACTAGGCCCATCCATACGAGTTTTCATAAATGGACCCCCATCACCAGAGGCTGGCAGGTAAGCAGACCCCGGCATCTGATCTTTCGGCATTGCAACTTCACTTGGCCTACCAACCTGGGGACCATATGGACCCTCAAAACGATGTGGGGGAACTCTTCCTATAATCCCACGTGGATCAGCTTGAATGGTCAGCGCTGACCCCTGAGGACCAGATTGAGATTCAAAGCTTTTAAAAGAAGGGCCAAAATTACCAGGTCCCCTTCCCTCAGTTGGGTTAAGAGATTGCCCAGGATAAGGCAAAACCCCCGGTCCTTGAGGCCCTAGTACTGCAGGAGGCTGCCCTTGCAGCTGCACTTGAGGCCTTTGCTGGTGAGAACCATGAGATTGTGGGGGTAAGACATGCCCCTCAGTGATGGAAGCAGCAACAGCAGTGTGAGGTTGCTTGTCAAAGTTGGCAGGGGATGGACCCAGAACCACTGGTTTTGATGACTTCATCTTCGGATTCTCCAGATCCACTTGTTTCAATGAATCAGAATCTGCCGACGAATGACCCTCTTCTTTAGAGAATTCATCTTCAGCACCTCCTGCTTCAAAGGATTTTCCACCAGATGCTTGCTCCACTACGCCCTGCACATCATCGCCTTCTTGCTTGATAACAGAATTAACCAAACCGTCCTTTGCAGCGTTATCGCCATCCTTCTCAACTGTTTCCTTTGTTCCTGTAGCCACTGCTTCTTTCAAGGACTCCCCTTCAAAAACCTTTTCAACTAGTCCCTTCGAAGGGGATCTAATGTCTTGCATGGCTGCATTCTGCTCCATCACAGTAGACTTTCCATAACTTTGATTTATAGATATCTGTGTTGAAGCAAATTGTGCCGGTCCAGAGTGAACAGGAGGGCCAACACCGGTGGATGAAAATGGCAGGCTTTGTGGATGCATCCCATGGTTTGGCATCATGGGTCTCCCAACATAATTTTGAGTTTGCTGGGGTTGAGGGGGACCAGATGGACGCATATGGGATTGCACAGGCTGTTGCAACTGAAGATGCCCTTGCTGGTGCAACTGACTTTGAAGTGGAGCAGGAAAATGCTGCTGTTGGGTATAATGCTGGGGCTGAGCTTGCGGAACTGGCTGCATGAAAGGACGATGTTGAAGTGGTTGCATCGATTGTTGCGCATGAGTTGGAAACGGCTGATGCTGTGGGGGAGGAATGCCAGAGACCTGATTCTGTGGTAGCAACAACGTTGATGGTTGTTGCTGTGGCAATGAACCATGTGGATGGGGTGGCCGCATCAGTGCAGGTTGTTGCGGTACTTGACCATGCACTGGAACTGCATGTAAAGATCCACTTGCTGGATGTGCGTGCACTGGATGCTGCTGTGCGACTCCAGACTGCATTTTCTGGGCCGGCTGAGGCTGTTGATAAGAATGATGCCCACTAACAGGAGGTACTGCTGGATGTGGAGCCGGTGGCAGGGCAGCAGGAGCTGTGGACTGGTTGGCTTGAGGAGTGAAGATTGGATGCTGGGACTGAGTATGATAAGGTAGAGCTTGGGGCTGAATTTGCACATGGGACTGGTTTGAAGATTGGGTGTGGGGTTGGGATTGAGGATGCATTTGAGGTGGCACGTGAGTTTGGGAAGCCTGAGGATGATGCATCTGCACATGAGGTTGCTGGTATTGAGGCACCTGAGGATGTTGGGCAGGAGGTCGCATGCCTATCGCCTGGGCAAATGGTGCTGGCTGAGTAGACTGACTTTGAGGAGGTGGTGGTAGCGTTTGCGGGAGCATCTGGGCCGGGGGCCGAACTGGGGGATGAGACTGTTGCTGCAGGTTTACTTGATAGTTTGGAGCTAAAGCTTGGATAGGGGCCTGTACCTGGCCCTGCCCCTGAGGTGGAACCTGGGGATGAGCTTGAGAAGGCTGTTGAAGTTGGGGTTGTGGCTGTGATTGAGCCTGCCCTTGGGCTTGTGGTTGTAGATGAGGCTGTTGTAGGGCATGGGGAACAGGATTGGGCTGTGGTTGGGCCTGGAGCTGGGGATGTTGCTGTGGCTGTGGTTGTGGCTGGAGCTGCGGATGCTGCTGCGGCTGGGGCTGGGGCTGGGGCTGGGATTGCGGCTGCGGCTGGGGCTGAGGCAGTAGCTGGGATTGCGGCTGAGGCTGAGGCAGTAGCTGGGATTGCGGCTGCGGCTGGGGCTGCGATTGGGGCACTGCCTGGGAGTATAAATGAGATTGATGCTGACCCTGTATTTGCACTGGATGCTGCTGGAATTGTTGAAATGGCTGTTGCTGAAGAGGGTAATACTGCTGACTGGACTGTTGGTAAGGATCATATCCCATATATTGCTGATAATACTGCTGATATTGCTGCTGATACCACTGCTCAGGAGTTGGCACTGCAACAGGAGCAACAACTAAGGCCTGAGAAGTGGCATCTCCAAGCAGGTTAGGATTCTGCCCAGGCACCAGAGTTGGAGCAACATTTTGAGGATTTTGGGCCTGAGGAAGCGGTGCTCCTGATTGAGCAACAGTTTGGTTCACCTCTGTAGTAGATGCAGACGAAGTTGTGCCTGATCTACCTAAGCCTGAGACACCCCCTACAGCCTGTTGCCCTTCATACACACCCTGCGATTAAAACCAGAGCTAAGAATAAAACATATCTTGGTCATTTTCAAAACCTCTTAAATAAGAAAGTATGCATTTATTCACTCACAGGGCAATTCTGAGCATGATCGTGTACTTGGCGATGCACAATTTGGATTCCACATCTGTTACATATGACGGGGGAATTTCCAAAGGAGCAGCCAGAACAATGGGAGGTGCAATCAGACAGGGTACCTTCCCACGTGCATCCACTTCGGAAGTAGAGACAATGCACCTTAACTTTGCCAATATTTTCCGCCAGTGCTTTATTTGTGTCCATCAGCGGCTGCCAACAATGTTAACCATGTAAGAAATGACAGGAAAATAAATATATACATCATTCATAATCATCAGGACAGACCTTAGCATCCTGTTCTGTTGCCAAGTATCCATCATAAGGGCAAGATCTGGTAGTATTTGAAATGTGTAGCAAGCACGGTTTGCAGTACAAATGAGTGCACAGAGAAACAAGTGCTTCATTTGGGTACACAAGTGTGCGACAAACAGGACAGAAGTATTCTCCAGGATAACTTAGAATGTCAATTATACACTCGATATCAAAACCCATTGCGTCTCAAGCATGCACTTGAACACATACAAGCTCCAACGCCTGGGCAGGCAAATACGAAACTTCTAGCTGCATCACAAAGAAAGATCCATTATGTCCAAGAGAAGATCAACAGAGGAAAATTATATTACTTTCACACATCTATTATTAAAACAAGAAAACCGAGTCACAGAGAGTAACGAACGCAAATAAATTCAACCGTAGAGAGGCAGTGGGCCCGAGTCAGTTAATATTGTTACCCCCAAGTATTCCCATAAAAATTGGCGGGAGTCCGAGAATAAGTAAGTTTCTCCACATGGAAACTAATTATAACACCAATTTTTCTATATGGAAACTAATTATAATGCCTCGTGTCACAATCGGAGCAGCAGCAGCAACACCCATGCATAATTCATTAGTGCCACTTATTACTTAAATAGAAATATCAATTCCAAGATATTAAACGTTGTTATACAGTTAACCCACAGCCAGGGGCGAATCAAATCAGAATTTCTTCAGTTAAGTAACTCAGGATCTTTACCCAAAATAGACTTCCTACTTTTGCTAATCAAAAGAACCAGATCTAAACAATTCAGGGTTTTCAGGCAAGTTCTTCTCTTCCTTTAACAGTTGATCTAATTTATCACATGAATTTATTCAAAGAAATTGTCCAAATCACAAAAGGGAACCAAAAAAATCTAGCATAAAGATACAGCCATGTTTAAAACATCTTCCAGCGAAGAAAATCGCGATATTTAACAGATTTCACATCATATCTGCCACAAATTCTATTTTTCAACAAAAATCACGAGAAACTTCATGACTTGCACATCAAGAACCAAGCATGCAAGAACAAAGGCGTAAAGAACATAAATAAAATACATATGGATAAATAAAGAATGAATCAAAAATATTTTCTTTAGGGTTTCTTTACCTGCTCTTCTCTGGGACTCACAAGGAGGCCGAAAAGTAGAGAAAGAGCGGCTGTAGCGGTTTGCTGATGAGGCACAGAAATGGACTGCTAGAGAGAGAGAAAGGCTCGGCGGTGAGAATGAGACAGCAGGGAGATGTGAGTGAAAGCATACACAGTGATGTTTAGGGTTATCCTGCCTATATAGTTTCAAATAAAATACGTAAATTCCCTATTTTTTGCTGAAATTGCAAATAACCCCATAGTAACAAAAAAATAACCCAAAAAGGTCCACACGCGCCCGAACCGCCGTTAAAAATTTCTACCAACCTCAATTTATCTTGAAATGTCTATTATGTCCCTTCATAATAACATATTTTTCATTCTTAATATTTTTAAATTTAAACATTTACATTTGACCTTTGTAAAATTATTAGTTATGGGTTGTATCTAAATCTACTTGCTAAGAGAAAGAAATCAATGGTTCAATTTTTGTATGACTTCTCACAAAATTATATTTTAACTAAATTATTCTTGACTGATTTGATTAAAAATTTTAATGAATTAATTTTCTAAACAAAATTTTTTTGTGTAGGATATTTGAATTGATTTATATGAATTATTACTTTAATTTTAATGAACTTAGCTTTTGTGGAACTGTATTTTCTTGAATTGGTAGCTATATGAATTATAATAGAGACATAAAAATATATAAAATAAAAAAGATTAAAATTTGCAAATTTTTATTGTAAAAACTTTTAGTGCAAATAGATCAATATGAGAGAAATAAAAATAATTTTAATATTGAAATATCAGTAAATCAAGAAATTTTCAATTTAGAAATTCAAGAAAAAAGTTAAATTTTGGATTTTTGGAGTGAAAGTAGGTGGAATATATTTTTTCTAGGAAAAAATAATTTCATGACGTTCTCAATATAAGTATTTATTTTAAGAGATTTTTACTATTTTTTTTCTATTTTTTATCGCTTTTACAAATGAAGCAAAGATTTTATGATAAAAATATTATTTTTAAATAAATTAAAAAGAAAGAAAGAGAATTTAATGAATTATTTTATACAAAATACAAGTAGATTTTTTTTAGTTTTATATCAGTACCTATAACATATAGAGGGCATAGTAGTCAATTAATATGGAATTTTGAGCCAAAAAATGCCGTTTCACTAATATTTTTATATGGCTAGCGCGTGTATAACCATCACCGTTAGTTGTTGACCGTACTAGATTTCATACAAAGTTTTTAAAAATATGGGGGAGTTCTACGATATTCTTTTAACATGTGGGGTTTTATTGCATATTAAAAAGAATAATTTCATTTAAGAGATCAAGAGCATCAATAGATCAACAGATAACTAGAAGAATTCGGTAAAAATGTGTGCAGCAAACTGTGGTGTTGAAGAAAATATTCAAATGTACACAAACATAACTATAATAGGAATAGAAAAATGACAATAAAGCATTTTATATTCCTCAAGTTTAAGAATCGACAAACTTCTGTTGTAAGAATATAAAACTTAGTATTTAGGTTTGCAGAAGGTGATTGCACAAGTATAAAGTTCCTCTCAGTGAGTTTAAGTAATTTATAGAGAGACAAGTGAGGGTAGAAATAAAATAAGTAAAATTTGAAAATGTATTATTAGCAATTACGATGCTTTGTATTGTGAATCCTCACTCTATGTGGGGAGATATTTCACTTTTTTGGTTTAGGAATACTATGTCGTCGCAATGCCTTTAACCCAAAAGAGAAAAGTACAAGGAAAAAAAAAGAGTAAGAAAAATAGATGGAAAGTACGTAAAAATAAGATATTTTAGGATGTATTTTGCATGTGTTGTTTTTTATTTAAATGGAGAATAATACCATTAACTATATAATAACATGGCTTGTAGGAAATGGTAATATCATTGTTTAGAATTAATCTTTCAATTTTTCCTTAACTAGATAACGTTGAGACAAATTCATGCATAGTTAATGGTGAGAATTATATTCTTAATTTACATGGGGAATCACTTGTCATCCCTTCCATTTTTGGCTATAGTCATGCTTAGTGCACTTTCATGAGAATCATTAATTATTTATCTAAATTAAGGTGAGGAATAAGGGATAAACATGCCGGTCTTCCATTATGGCATTTAAATTTGGTAAAATCGAATGTTAATATGAAGACAAAAAAAAGATATCGTTTTATGAGTTATTTAAATAATTTTTCATCTAAAAAATGATCGTTTTTCACATTAACAAATGATTCAGAATTATGTGTTTTATTTCTTTAATAGCAAACTTCCTGCCTAGCTTGTTATATGTCTTTCCTATTCTAGGGTTACAAGATTAACAAATACATGATAGTCTCAAGACTTCAACATTTAGAGGTTATTTCTAGGGATATCTATATTGTTCCAATTGATTATAAAAATAGTTGAAATAACTAACAAGCTATACAATCTAAGTAAAGAGAAAGGGAGATTTCTCTAAGTACTTCTAATGTGAATCCAACTAGAAGGGTATTGATCTTCTATAGTTGGGCATTATCTACATCGAGTTAGAGGAAGGCATGACTAAAAAACTATATTTGCGAAGCTTTCACTATCCACAAGAATTTTCTTCACCCAGAAGTTGGCAAGGAAAACTGAGATCATGAGTCCAAAATTGCATCTACTAAATCTTCTTCTGCAAGAGTAATGTAGGGAAGTTGGAGGCGCACTCCATATACGCCAAGAGTTAGCACTACAACTTGGGCTAGCAACTACCTTGCTGCCCTTTTAAGGGCTTTTCATGCATTAGAGGAGTCATGGAGGAAATGTTGTACCAACCGCTTCTACTCAGCGATCAATTCAGTCAGAATCTAATTGAACCATGTCAATGCGTGTTTGGTAAGTGTTGCATGGAACCCAACCTCTTGTTCGCCCTCATTTTAGTCTCTCAAAAATAATGATACTTATTGGCTCTGGCACGAGGATTGGGGTTGGTTTTGAAGCCAGTGCTCATTAGCATATTAGGCTACTGCTTTGGCGACAAGTCATGTGGAGGCATCCTCCACCAATATTGCCAATAGTGCCTCATGAGTGATCTGTAACATTCGTCCTCATGAGAGCGAAGCTTGCTACTCAAATGGTATATCTAGTGTTGGAGGCATGTTGAGTGCTTCCTCAGTCGTAGAAAAAGGCTGTGCAAGTTGATTATTCTCCATATTCTCTCCTCGGGATGCTACTAGGGCACTGAACTCTCAAGCACTAAAACTTGTCTGCATTATCAGTATTCCCTAAGTTAGAAGAGAGCTTCCTACACACAGCACCAAATGATAATGCACGGAATAGGATTCAAGGCCTTTTTTGTAAATTAAGAAAGAGTAGCTTTTGCTGTTGGCACACTTCTGCTTAGAGTCAATAATCAATTTGTAGAATTCAGTTGTGGAAGTTAATTTTCATACTAATTAAGTCATTAATGAGCTACAATACATGTAGATCGTAAGAGCCTCTTTTAAGTGGGCTCAATAACTTTTTTCATTTGATTAATTTGACTTGTAATTGGATTTTCACTCTTATACTTTTAGGTATTAATTTGGCATGTCAAGTAATACGATTAAATCTCAAGGAGTATCTATCTAGTCTTTTTGATGAAGTATCTTTATAATATTATTCCTTTAATTTAGAGTGCACTAAAGTCCTACACTATTTCTAATGCAAGTCAGGCATGTTCTGTTGTGAGCCTTAATTGGTTTTAATGCTAACTAAAAGAATAGGAGTTAAGAGAAAGGGTGTTAAATTCAACACAAGTACTTAGCAAAAGTTGCCATTTAGGTGTAGAATACATCTCAAATTGAAAATTGATATTTTGAAATTGTGCTAAAAATTAGTTAATTTTATTGGTCAATTACATACAGTACCACCTTATCTGCCTACTTATTTTCATTTCTCAAAATTAAGGAAGCAACAAATTATTGAGTTTTTAACTTACTGTGTATTATCAACTTGTAACATTACATATCAACTATCATCATGCACTTGATACATATAGTTTAGCATAATGTATGTATATATTATTTTGGAGATAATATTTTTCTTAGCCAACTGGTTTCCAATAAAATAGAAACTCTTTGTTGTCCTGAATTACTTGGCCATTATTCCATGGATTAGTGTATAGGTTTTCATTAGAATAAGAAATAAAGGCGGTTAGAGGGACAAGAACTATCACAAATTTCGTTATAAGAAAAATAAAGTATTAATACTATAAACGAATGATTCTTATTTCAACGTAATTATCTTAGTAGATAAATCAAACTAAAAGAAATCATGAGCGTGGTTTTGATGTAATTTAAGTCAGTTCACTTATAAATGGAGAAATCATGAATATGTTTGGATTTATTTTGGTTGATTTTGTAAAAACATTTTGAGAGGTAATTTCAAAATATGTAATGTACATTTTTATTTTGAAAATAATTACATATGTTTTTAAGTGGAATGATATATTTATTGGTCAAAATAGAAAGTGGAATGAAATATTTAATTTTATTTTAAGACAATGTAATAAATGTTGAATCAACATTTTTTTTTTTTTATTAACAGGATGAACATGAGTTCAGGTAATTTTTCGGATATGTATGGCTGAGATGATTGAGAAATGTGTAAATAATAATGCTTAATAACAGGCATTTTGGTGGCCAGTATACTCATTCCGACCCAAAATGCTCAAAAATGTATTTGAATTTATACTCCCGAATGGAAAATATCATGGGGAAATAGATCAAAACACTGCATGAGCATAACTAATGTGTGGCTATAACACAAATTTGCATGGAGTTTTAAAGCATGAACTTCACTAATTGAAAAAATTCAAAACAGCATCCTAACTGTGGTATATTACCTGCGTTCTCTTGAACCCGTTACCCAGAGAGACGAACCAAGCAAACATGGGTAGATGATGAGAAACAGGCAAAATGGTTGCTAGTTACACATAAACTGAGACACATACATCGGCATTGAAGTTCAACCAAACAAACAAAAATTCATTTAAGAAGAAAAAGGAAACAAAGTTAAAACTAAGCAAGACCATAAACTGTTTCTACACAAGTGAAATGAGAATCCCAAGCAACAACTCAAGGCTTCACTTCTTCATCATCCTCCTCTATCTTGGGTGCCAGGTAGAACCTTACGTAGCCCATTTCTGCAATTTTGTACTCAACCACTACAGGAAGCTCTGAAGACAAGCTTATAGTGACAGTGTTTGACAAGGGAGTTGCCTTGGTGAAGGAGTTCAGGTACCTAAGAGCAAAAGTCAAAGACACTGGCTCATTCATCTCTATCACTGTTGCATCTTCTGGCTGCATATAAGAAAACAGGGACAAATATATTACTTATCCACCATAAGAAAATCACACTTTTCATGTGTAGGGTGGGTGGGGAGCTAAATTTGCCGTTAAGTTCACAGATATTGCAATGTTATGCTTAATAAAGGCCAGATGAAATAACCTTGTCCACAGTGGTATTCTGTCTGCAAACAATATTTGCAGTTCCAATGTCACCTCTTGTTGAGAACTTTACGCCTTCCTTTGTGACAGAGATCACAACTGCAGTAGCGAATCAAAACTGAAGGTCAAATCCAACTAGTAGTAGCAGATCAATCCATTGAATGCATTACAGAATATTATTGACATCACCTGTGTCACCAATGCTGCTGAGATCTTTACAAATTCTTGCAAACTCAGCAGATGGCATCCTAACTATAGCGTGGTACTCTGCTTCAGGAATTCCCAGATGCTCACTGTCAATATCCATGAGCTTCATCTCAAAATCTGCAATCTTGTCTTGAGCTGCAACACATCAAAAATATGGATGTAAGCATATCTATAACTGAAGAAAGAATTAGTAGCATCACCTATCGCCAGCTTTTGTCCATTAGACTCCAGAGAACTTGAGCACAATGCATCAAAAACTTAAAAACAAATTTCAATCTCTAAAAACAGGACAAAATGAACAAAGGTACTGGAAATCAGATTTTGCAATGGTTTATTAGCTAAACAAGGAAGCAAATACACACACATGCACACAAGCAGAGAGAAAGAGAGCATAAAATAATAGAAAACTTCATGCAGCACCACATTAGCCAAGTTCATCCATCACAAAAATTGAAGTCAGATTGTACGCATTGACTTAATGATAGTAATTTAATAAAACAAGTCTGGTATGTAAACATCACATTATACACAGTTCATTTTTCATCATCAAACTTCAGACTCACCAAAAAATAGGAATACCTACTTTAGATCTCCTCTACCAGATCAACCTTAAATGAATTTTATAATCTTAAACATAAAAAAAATAACCAGAAAATGGGGGCCATCTCTAGAAAACAGCAAGTACCAACACAGCCAGAACCACCAAATCAGAAAACAATTAGAACTTTCTAAGACACCCAACATCTTAAAGGCATTCACATTTTTTACAAACAGGGCCAACTTGTTTCAACATTACAACACTAACAATATTCCTTAGACCAACGTGATGATATAAATCACCAAGCAAAAGATAATTAAAAGAGCGTAAAGACATTAATTCTATCAGCAGACAGCAGAATTGGAAAGCATAATAAAATAAAAAACCCTAACCATCAGTGTTGACATTTCACTAGGCACATGGCCCAAATATCCCAAATCAACGAGTACTTTCATCCTTCGCACATATTTGTAGGTACACTCCATATAAATATATATTCACACAGACATACAAGAGCTTCTGACAATAATGAGAGAAGGTAAAATACATAAACTCTCAGCATAAATACGAACACTATAAAATATAACTCAAGTGCCAAAAAAAAAAAGGGAAAGATCAGCATACTTGGGCTCTCGAACATGAAGGTGACAGTGTCGCTGCCATCATCAGCCTTGATAGTGATAATGTCATCGTTGCCGGCGCACTTCAGCATCTTGGCCATGTTGTTGAGGTTCATACCCATGGAAATATTTCGGTCGCATCGGTAGTGCTCGAAGCCCTCCGATCTTAGCAGCAGCGCCACCAGGGCCACGTGGCTGGAATCCATGGCCTGGAGCGAGAACCCAGTGGCCGAACAGTCGAAATTGGCATCGTTCACCAGATCTTTAATCGCTTCCAGCACCTTCTTCAACAGACTCCCCTGCACCAGCCTCAGTTCCAACATCTTTACTTAATTAATCAATTATTCTCCTTTTATTGAAGTTAGGATTCGAAACTTTGGGAGTGAAAATGGCGAAATGGGCGGTTAGGGTTTATAAGGAAGTGAAGGTGTGCACTCTGGAAAAAGTGTGCCGGGAATCGAGGAATTTTAATTGGCGGGAGCGGGTTAAAATGGGGAATATTTTTAATTCCCGCCACAATTTTGGAAAATTATGGAAATAAGAGGGAATATGGAGCTATCCTTTTTCTTTTTTTTTTTTGGCCCTTTTTACTTCTCTCTTGGTGGGTGGGAGAGTGTGTGTATCGGTATTGGATTTTAATTTGAATTTATTAACATTGTTGCATGATTTATCAACGACGTAAATAATATTTTGTGTTGTTAAATATATATATATATAAATTATTAAATTCATACAGATATTCGAATTATATAATATTGTGCTCTCGTTATAAATTCATTTTATTCATTAAAATTATTTTTGGAGTCACTTGAGTTAGTAGATCTTAAGTTATATAGCAAGTTGCAACTTGTAATTTTGTCCGAGTATGAATAAAGTTTTAAACTCTTTTCTCCCTTTATCATGAATTCCACAAAATCTCATGGTGGATCCTAATAAATGTGATGCAACATTCAAAATCTAATCACAAAAATTAGTTAGAATTGTTGAATGTGTTATAACAAAAATCCTTCGACATATATGAGAATGAGAAATGCAAATATTTTCTTTCGATTACTGCACAAGTGTTTATATAAGTGATAGTATAAACCTATTATTGCTTATCTAAATATTTGGTTCCACATTTCTTTAAGAGGTGATGACGAGTTTGATTTGAAATAAATTTGGTCAAATTCAAATTTTGATTAATTAAAATTTTTATGGATCCAAAACTTGGTCGTTCATAAATTTCAAGCTCAATAGGTTGGACTCATGAGATCAATAAACCCATGGTATAATTTAAAAAAAAATACAAGAATATTTTTAAAAATAATATTGCTATAACTTTTTTAAATACAAGAAAATAAAGTTACACACAATATTCAATAAAAACCTATCATATTGGTGGTCCTAATCTAATTGTTAGAGAAATAAATTTGAATGATGAGATTAATTAAAAACTAAACTAATTTAAGAATTGAATTAATTCAGATGAATAAAGAAGTTTATTTAATTAGACATATAAGGTATATCTAGCAAATTGGCGAAGTTTATAGACTGGATTAATTCACAAGTTAGATGTGATGGCTGGAATTTACTAATATATTATTAAAATAATCATATATATAAAACTCATGTAATATTTATGTATTATCTAATCTCACCACTCATTTTATCTCATTTTTTATTAGTCATTTCTTTTAATCTCATTTAGGGATGGCAAAGGGGCGAGTATGGGACAGATCTGGCAGGATCTGAACCCACCCCACCCCCCTACACTTTAAACTCCTAACCCATAGGTGTAACCGACCAAACCCATTTTTCTTGTTTTTTTCTTTGTTTTTAATTAAAATATATAAATTTACAACTTATATGTTTTCAAAATTAATTAAGATAAATAAATATAAAGAATATTTATATATGCATAGAAAATTATAATTCTATATACAATAAGTTTCTAACACTATTTTTTTAAATTTAAAATATAATATCCACATTAATTGATTTTTATATATTCTCCATCATTTTTATGATAATTAAATTAGTACAAAAGTATTATTTATTTGATGAAATATATATACTATTATATATCCTAATTTTTTATTATTTTATATACATATATTATATATAATATATATAACATATATATTTCTTATGCAGTGCGAGTTTATTTAACCTCATAACTCGCCTTGAACCCAGCAAGGTTTATGAAATTAGAACCCATAACTTGCCTTGAAATACATTTATTTGACAAGTCTAGTGCAGGGATCCAATGTACTAAAACCCATTGCCATGCCTACACTTAACAAAGTAGAGCCTAAGGTTTTGTTTGTTTGCATTTTGGATCAAGCATGAAATTTTTTTTGGAAAGTGGGTTAGAGGAATCAGGAAGGTGATGATTGTTTGTTTTTATTTTGGAAGTAGGTCAAAAATATTTTGAAAATATATTATTTGTTTGGTAGTATTTTGAGAATAGACAAATTTTACTGAAAATATTATTATATCAGTTACTGTTTTTTTGTTGGGTTGGTAGGGTGATTAATATTTCAATAGTAATTATAGATGTGCATATACATGATGGTGTGTGTGTGTGTGTGTATATATATGCATTGTTGAGCCGAATTTTTAGAGTAAATAGTGAGGGATATTTTGAGGATAATGTTGTGTGTTTTGAGAAGTGAGGAAATTAGAGAATGCGACGTTTTGTTTGTTTAAATTCTAGAAATTAAAAAATATTATGAGAAAATACTAAAAACCAAAGCCCAAAAATATAGGAGTGATATTAAAGGGCTAATCAATTAGATTAATGTTATTTGTTTAATCGGCTTGTTGATGGTCAGGCTATGAGGTAATCGGCATATAACTATGAGGTAATTGACATAAAAAAAATTCTTGCAGAATTTCCTCTGACTGAAATGCTAACAAGATGGGGGCTGCTGGGCGGGTGCTCTAATGTCCCTGCCCATTTAGGCTTTACACTATTTAAGCCCAAAAAGAATTTGCTATACCCAAGTTCAGGCTCATACCCATTAAAACAAATGGATGGAATGAATTAATGATTATGAGTAGGGTTTATATATATGAATTATTTATAAATTCATACTCAATAATTATTTATTATTGTAATACGTAAATTTAATCATTAATTTAAAAATTAAATATGCCAAAATTAAAAATAGACTAATGATAAAATTTCAATGTATATGTAATTAAAACTATTTATTACTTTTATATAATAATATATTTTTTCAATAATTTACATATCTTTGTTTATGTGTAAAAACGTTTTATTCTATTTGTACAATGTGCAACGTTTTGTCTCAATTTCTTTTAGTCAAATGTTGCATTTTAAAATCAATAGTATATGCCCATAAGATATGAATCCACCGCGACATCTAAGAAAATAATGATGAAAGATTAATATATTTATCAAAAATTATGGCTTATAGTTTAAAGTTTGATGTGATACTTAAATTTTTTATATGAGAATACTATTTAAAAAATGAAAAATATAAAACTAAAGAGAAAAAAATATAATTAGAGAGAAATATAAGTATATGCATATATATATGAAGGAGATAAGAGCAATATGACATTTATAATATTTTTTTTTATCTACATAAAGAAGGGATTGGTCAAATTTAATTATAAATACTTCTCGAAAAGAAATACAATGGCCAAAAAAACAAAAGTGTTTAGTTAATATATGATTAGACCAATAATATAAGAAATTGGACAAATATATGATATATTGCTCACCAATTTAGATTTTATAAGAAAAATTAGTATGTTTTTTATTTTGTTCATAAACAATATGCCAGAACCCTATATATGTGGTTTGGAGCCTTTATTTCTTTACATATTTGATTTCGTTGGAGCACGACGGAAACAATTTAGGCGTGGGATTTAATATATTAGAAATTTACAATTTACACTCACAAAGTTGATGACTAAAAAAAAAAAAAACCCCAATAGATAGAAAAATAAAATATAAACAAATTTATGTGGTTTGACAAATTTTGACTACCTTTCTTATGTCAAGTATGATATAATTTTATCAATACAAACCAACCATTAAATTTGACATGCAAAAATTCAAGTAAAAAAAAACACCCACACTTATACAACTCTTATCATAACTATCAAAAAGATATGTGTTCCACTTCTTTGTACTGTCCCACTTGTACTTACAATAACTATTCCATGGGTATCATGAGTTCCATGAGTATTATTTTTATCAAGTAATCAAAAAAATACCTATATTTCTAATACAAAATTACTTGACTGTTTTACCTAAAACTATGAAACTCAATACAAAAAATAGTCATAATTCTAGTCAAACTTGATTTCCAAATAACCGAGTCAAATCTCAACAATCTTCACCTCGGTGATGTTTCTTATCTCAACAATTGTTCATAACTCAATCGCAGACCAAAATCTATTGGCCTTCAAAGATACCATTGCACATGCCGAATTAGTAAATTTCTAACACTAGCTAATTCATCCCAACCAATGCACATGTACAACCTAATATGTGACTTTAGGACTCCACTTTCAGTAAATATTCACAGCCTTTACAATCTAATTGGCTCAAGGAAATTAGATTTTTTCATGTCTTTATGGCATAGATCACACTACCTAAAGCACGAACCACTCCAACAATTATTTTAATTTTCACCACTCCAATACACGTGGCTCTCCAAGTATAATCATTGCATAGAAATAAATTACCTATGTTCCATGATTGAAGTGAATAAAAAATAATCCTCTATGGAGCAAACATCTATTATGCATTCGAAATCCAAAATCCAATCATCTTCACAACATTAATGACAATGATGTCTGCAACACAAAATCAAATCTTCCTACTGCAAACCCTTCATATTTGTCAACTTTTCCTACATCCCCTTCAACGCCATTGCTAGACCTTGTTGAATTAAAAGATCCTCCACCCTTCCTCGGCAAAGAGTAAAATTTCTGTTGTCGTCAAGTTTTTGAATTGCGATGTAATTTGCCATTAGCTTTGCCCATCCCTGAAAATTAAATCTCAACTTGCAGCTCCAACCAAAAGCTCCAATACAAATTTGTTGTAATCCAAAAAGACCAAATAGCATGATTGATAAATAAAAGGTAAAGTAATTCAATGAAGTGATAATTAGGTTTAATGTGGTTTGGCAATGTATCCAATCCACCTAACAAATATATGAATTGCATTGATTTCAAATCAAAATGTCAAGTACAAATTTAAGCCCTACAAATCTCACGAGAACACCCATCATCTTCATTCTAAACTCCATTATAAGAGAATATTTCTAAAGCACTATATAATCTATTTTATAGGATTCGTCTCTTTTTTTTGGTTCTTTTTAACTTGAAAGAAACCGAGGTTTACATACCCAAACAAATAGCCAATCGGGCCACGGGCCTATGTGCAACACTGTGATGCTGGCTTTCTAGTGTTGCGGCACCTGGTCACTGCATGCCTACCCTGCTCCGTTTATTTCATTTCTTGCCATTTGTAACTTAAATTTCAAGGTATAATCAACAGATCTTATATTCTATCTAATATGAGTATGCTACTTACTTGTATGTTTCTGGTTCTTACTTAGTATTATTTATTTTTTTTTTATTTTTTATTTTAATTTGATAAATACATATCGAGTGTATTTAATTTTTAATTAATTATTTTTAGAAATATACTTAATATATATTTATAAAAATAAAATATGAATAAAATAAAGGATCCAAACGTTTTGAGCCCAAATCTCGTTAAAAATGAAAGCTCGTCGTTGTCTACTTTTGAGTGTGGAATTTGTGCGGTGCCTTCGGAAGAGTGCAACACTAGGTCGACTAAATGTCTAGATCTCAATATTGTGTACAAATTAAATGTTTAGTAGTGACTTAGATCTACGCTCTTTCCTTACAAGTTACACAGCGTCGTGGGTGCTGTTGCCACTTTTTTGCTCTTGTTTTGGTACTCAACTTTAATTTGAAGAAATCATTTATCGATAGTTTATTTTAAATAGTTATTATAAATTTCGTCAACATAGTATAAAATTTTATTGATAATGTGACTTTCTAATAACCATTTCAAGTGAAAATATTGTGTGTGTATTTGAATGCTATCAAGTTAAGGATTATTTTACCAGACAATCATTCATCAGCTAAAGTTCGATTAATTGTTATTGTAAAATAAATTAATTATTTTATTACTAACAACCACTGTTGAAAAATTAAGTTTTTGTTGCGAAACTAATTTCATTGTTGTAGCTACAAATTATAAATAGATTTTTTTTAATTATAATCAATAAAAATTATTAATTTCAATATGTGGCATTATACCTTAAGAGCATAATAGATTAGACATGCATTATTTATAGGTATATTAATACATACAAGAGAAAGAATGAACAATAGCTACGAATTGATCATAACGAGAGTTACTTAAATAGCATAAACTTCAAATTTGACTAAAATAATTTCGTAGTTAAAATTGTATATTTTTAGTATCAGTTATGAATTGATATTACTCAATGTCTAATTTTTATAGTGAATAACTAATCATAATAATATTTGCATATTGACTTGTATTATTGATATTGGTGAAGGGACCATTGGTTTATATTCAAACAATTGATGTTCTTTTCAGCATTTCATTCCCGAATGGGATTATTTTGAAAGATTTATAGCACTCCAATTTTAAATCAATTATAGCTTCAGATAGATCTTACAGATTGAGCAATTTCTAGTATTATTTTAGGCTATAGATTGTCCCACCATTGGTAAAGCAACTGACTTTACAGTCCTACGGTCTTCTTCCGTGATTCCTCTCCCACGTGAACCTCCTAATTCAAATCTAAAAGACCATAATTTTTTTTCTAGAAGATGAAATTCTTCCCAGGAAATCGGTGGTTGGATCTGGGCAGCTGGACAAGCAAAAGGAAAAAGCAGTATTCAAAAAATCAGATCGATCATTGAATTGAAAAATTTATCGGTTCACGATTCATTAGTTTAACTGTCGATTATATTGTAATTGAACCGTTATGTTATAATTATGAAATATATACTTATATTATATATATTATATAAAAATTAATAAATATCAAAATATAAAACATAAAAGCTTAAAGAATATTGTCCAATATTACAATTCAAATTTCACAATTCATATTATAAATGATTGCAATAATTTAAATATATCAAATCTAAAATTTAAAATTGAGAGTGTGGAAGTTAATTTTAAATTCTAAACTTTAAATTAAGACTTATTTTTTACTTTTAAATAGTTTGTGAGGTGTATCATAACCTTCCAACTTTATATTTAGACCAAAAATAAAAAATAAAAAAATCGGTCTAGTTCAATTGAACCCTGAACGGTTCAACAGTCCGATTGGTCGGTTTGAACAGTTTTTATAAAATACAATGCTTTTTTTTTTGAGAAAATCAGACCGGTTCACTGGCCGGTCCGGTCTGATTCGATTTTTTAAATAATGGGAAAAAGTCCACGTTTGGTTATAAAGTGTTAATTCATTTTTTAACTCTTAATTCTCAAAATATAAACAAATAAATCGTACATATTACCCAATTCCACTCTCAAAACACACTCCAAAAGACTCAAAACATCATCCAAATTCATTTTCTAATGTTTAACCCTCTCATTTTTTGTCCATCCTACCCAATCTATACATACAAATATATAAATAATTTTAAATATCAATTTCCCCATACCAATTAAACAAAAAAGTTATCAATATAACATTTTGTCCTCTTCCAAAACATAATCAAATAAATATTTTTCTC
The DNA here is from genome assembly GCA_014898725.1 of Jacaranda copaia. Classification (NCBI taxonomy): domain Eukaryota; kingdom Viridiplantae; phylum Streptophyta; class Magnoliopsida; order Lamiales; family Bignoniaceae; genus Jacaranda; species Jacaranda copaia. The sequence goes on from JACGDI010005432.1 coordinate 1,056,930, forward strand.
AAAAAATATTTTTTATCTATTACCCAAAATACAAATAAACAAGTTTCACATTCTTCACCTCCACTTTTCTAAAACTATTTTATGAAAATATTTGCAAAATGCTCCAAAATGCAAACAAACGTAGAGCAAAGTTCATTTTCTTGTCTTTACACACTTAAACGTAGAAAGGACTTTGACTTGTTAAAATGCTATTTTTAATTGTAAAAATTGCAATACGAATATTAGAATATTCATTTTTTTATTTCATAAATGGATTCGACGTTTATTCTTTTAAGATTTTTTTGCTCATTTTATTTTTCACATGGGTAGATGCAATTCAACCAAAGTCAATATGACAAGTCTGTGCAATTCCATTTTTAAAAGTTTGTAATAAATAATTTAAGAGGTGGAGTTTGGCACGATGCTTCTTAGTCCAACAGAAAGTGATGGGATTCATATTGAAAATTAACAAATTCCAACTCCCTAAAATGTTTAATTACTGAAAACATTGTCAATATTTGGTTATGTTTTTTTTTTTTTTTATGTAATTTTAATATATATTTTGAGAGAATGATTGTTGAAAATACTTTTATGTAATTTTTTTATTATAACAATCAAATTAATACTTTTTTATTTTTTATTTATTGTAAAAATGAAATTGAGTAGCTTTTTATTATAAAAATAATAATAAAATATAAATGATGCATATGTATGTATTTATTGAAAAATAATGAAGTTTTAGAAATAATGAATGATATGGTATGGTATTTTAAGAAAATTTATTTTAATATTAAAAAAATGAGTGTATAGTTAATTATATTTTCTCAAAACAAAACACTCAATCAGAATTCAAATCTAAAACTATTCTTTCTGAAAAAGGCCAACACTGAGGATAGTTTGTTTATGTTTTAATTTCATTTCCTGTCGATTATACTATTTGAAAATGAATTTACTAAAACTTATCATCATTTTTGCCAATATTCCAACCCAATTTTATTTTTAAATACATTTTTCAATAATTTACATATCTTCTCTCAATAACTTATATATTTTCTCTATCTTTTTCATTATTACTATTTTTATCTACCTATAACATATTAAAATCAACATAATAATTACCTTTTCAATAATCTATCCAAATATAGATTTATTTTTTTATTAATTTACTCTAACTAATTTTTTAAAATTAAAAAAATATTAAAAATAAAAATTGAATTTGAAAACATAAACAAATTAAATAACGGAGATAGAATGAAATAAAATAGTAATTCGTTTGTTTGCTCCGGAAAAATGTGAAAACGACACAAAAGTCAAGGTCGCCTTGTTGTCTTTCGCGGAAAAAGTTAAAAGAAATGTTGTAATATATCAATAATACTAAAACCAGATAATTCGCAGTAGAATGTGAGGTGAATGCCAAACGAGATTCACACTCCGTCGCATCAGTGGAAGGAGACATTGGCTTCGTATGATGTACGCGGATTTGTTTTGTATTACAGCAAATAATGTCTTTGTCACGTACGCATGCGTAATATCTCATACTACATACCATATGCCATAAATATGTGGACGAGGTATGCATCATAATCTACATCATCACTAATTTATTATGTGTCTTATGATGTTTAATGAGTTTGAGTTTCAACTTCATAGTGGCTGTTTGGTTTCATTTTCATTTTCAATATTCCCATTTTGATGAAAATTAGTTATGTGGTGTGAAAATAAAAATATATTTAGATGAAA